>VZSV01000008.1:9749604-9785479 GCA_013398735.1 Nothocercus julius | reverse complement strand
TCACCAACCCTTACGCAACAGCCCTACTTGTGCAGAAGCTCCTACAACTTAAACCTTCTCTAAGCAGTTGCCTTTTAGAGAGTCTGTGGCAGCAGTTGTAAGAGGCAGCCCCTTATTGCACCACTGGAGACTGGCTCAGCTCTCAGTGCAAGGGACTTCAGAGCCCTGCTCCTTCCCCTGAGCCTCTCTGAGCAGCTGCAGTCACAGCACAGGGGATGCTGCTTTCCAAAAAGCAAGGACTGGTGGTCTATTCCTTGTAAAGTCATTAGGTAAAGTAGCTGGTGCAGAAATAAACATCTGTTGCAATTAGGTGAAGAACAGTCCTTGAAATGAGAGGGAAAAAATGCCTATTTTTTACAGGAGAAAAAACAGGAGCCAGTTGACAGCAATAGAAAGACAGGAGGAGTAAATGCTGGAAAAGCTGTTAACAATACAGATAAAACATTTGGAAGTGCTGAAGGCTGCAAGCTTTTCCAGCAAATATCTATGTGAACAAGATACATGAAAGCTGTTCAATTTAAGGTACATTATTATTCCTCTCCAAGTTCTTTGAGAATAAATCCTTCAGTTTCTTGTGAGAGCCCAGAAAGAAAAACAAAGAGTAGAAAATCATAGCACAAACTTTCTTTCAGGACACTGACCTAGTTTAGTTTTGCACATAGTCTCCAATGTAACATCTAATTAAGACATCTGTTAAGTGCCTATAATATTAAATTAATAGTGGGAAGCTAATAGAAATTTATTGGCATAGTCCTGTTAATTAACATTTAATGCCTGTCTTAAATAGACATCATTAATGGGAATGCTATACAGTTTGAATTGAGCACCATCATGTTTTATTGTGCTGTGAAGGATTTACGTTGTACCAGCAAAGTCCTGTGCACATCCTGCACTCAAACACAGTAAACTTCCTACTGCTCACAAAAGAACTTTCTTATAAACTGTGCAACATGAACATGACTGCTCACACTGTTACCCTGCTGATTCATGACTATTTCTCCTCTCTTCATTAGCCAAGATAGTAAATACTTAATGAATTTAATATTAGCAAATTAGAGAACTAATCACAGCTGCCTCATATACATCTTCCTTCATATGCTCAAAATTGTATGGAGCAAGGACATGTTTTTCCTAATGATTTTTATCCCTAAACTCTCACTCTTTATCCCCTGGTTAGCCTTTTCTTTAGGGAGAATGAGCAAAGTTTACTCACGATATGGCTATGCCAGGCAGATACCCTTTGGAAAAATCAGCTGTGATATAAACTGCTGACAAACCTGGCTTAGATTGTTTCAACACCATTCACAAACCTAAGTTAAAAACAATAGTATCATCTTCTGATAGAAACACACTCAAAACTGGCTGGGGTAAGACAGTCGAGGCGAAACTACAGGGTGAGATAGAGCTGAGGAGAAGTAACAGAGGAAAGGAGAACCAGCCTGGTAGGCGAAAGAAATCCCACAGAGCACAACCACAGAGCTCACTGGTGTCTGCCTAGGCACAGTGCAGGCTTCCATTTTTCTAAGGAAAAAATTACTGTGATTTTGTTACAGACTGTAGGTTATCCACTAACCACCTGGAGGCTACTGGCTGTTCTCTGCATCTTCACTTCCCTTATTTTTATCAGTTACAAAGATTTTATGAAAAGAGAGAAGAGAGATGAACATCACAGAAATGAGTATGAAACAGTCTTTGGGAAGTAAACAAAAGCCACAACATCTCTTCTAAAATGTATTGAGATATTCACTTTGCAAGGCAGATGCTTAGCCTTGCTGGGAAGGGCTGAGCTTGCCACAGAGCTCTTGCAGCAACCCAGGTCTGCACATTTGCACCAAATGAGCAGCATTTCTGCTTAAAACTCCTTTCTTAAGTGGCATCCCTTACCCCACCTCATACAACGGGAACAGCTCCTTTTTTCCATCTCCTCTCTCCCCTCATTTTAATTCAGTTGAAACACCATTGTAATGTTGGACAGGACACACTGGGCTAGGATAGACACTTACCTGGAACACGTTCTTGCTCCTCAGCATCAGCAACATGCTTCCAGGAAAAAGGAGGGCTGCCACCCCAAAATCACCAAGGTGCTGCTTTTATCTAACCAGGGGAGTTTTCAGCCCCTTAGCAGAAGCCCAGACTCATTTTCCAATTGCAAGTGCCTCAAAATACAGAGATGGATTTTTCTAAGTAACAGAAAGTGCCAGTCAACCACCTTCAGCACACCCTGAAATTTCCCCAGCCAATCTATTCTTGCATCTGCAGTGATACTACCCTTTTGTAACATAAGCGAAAGGCTTCAGCAGTCCCTACCTGTCCTTTCTGGCACCAACACTCCCCAACAGCCTTGCCCTCCTCAGCCTGCACCCTGCAAGAGGCTTGATCAGTAACACCAAGGCAGGAGGTCACCGATAGGAATAGCAGCTTCAGATGGGCCTCCAAGACCATCACAGGTGAGGCAAATGCTCAACACCTGACCTCCTGGGCAACATCAAAGCTCCAAACAAGCTCTCTTGATATAGCAAACACCTGAGTAGTTTGAAAGGCTAACGCTCATCTGCTGTGCCTCGTATGTCACCTGTACTGCCTTCCTCCACCCACAGCCAGCTGGTTGGTGCACGGGGCCTTGGTGAGTAAAGTACATTACTTCATACAGACACAGTAAACACTCACCTTTGTATGTCTTGCTAAACAGAATCAAAAAAAAAAAAATCAGGTTTATAAAGCTAAACATACTACAGCATTCCCCAGACCATGGTTCTACATTCTAGGTCAATAAATACAACTGCAAATGATATGACAAAAGTGACTGCTATGTGGAATTTCATTCAGGTTTTATCCACCTCTGTCCCACGTGACCTGCCCCCCCCAGGTTACCGTTCCTATGAGAACTACCTCCAGTTCTGCATTATGTTCCCTATAGCGTTTCATTGATGAATATGCATTCTTTCGGTAAGGAATCTCCCTCAGTGTACTGGCTTAATAAAATTAATTAGTAAAAGTGAAAACTAGAGGATCAAGCACCCACTGCTGCAGAGAGAGGCAGTTACACATGGCAAATGCACCCCCAGTCTGCAGCGCCAACAGCAGCCAGGGTCTGACACCTACCTCTGCCTAGCCTCTCTGTGCTGGGGCAGATGGGGAGCTACGGGATCCCCGCAGCATCTAACACTCAGTTGGAGCCCTCCCCATCAAGAAGCTCTGCTGTTTGTCTGCTATTTTTGTCTTAGTCAGACCAGTACATTATAATCATTTAATCATTAAGAAAAAAAAAATCCAGGAGGTAACTTGACTAAAATAATGTGACTGACGGTTTTAATCCAGCTGGGTAAAGGAAAAGGCACAGCCAAAACTTTATATATCCTGCCCTGCTCCCCAGACAACACTTTATTTTTAACCTATTACTTTTTTCAATTCTGTTGTGTACCATTCCCACAGAAACAAACTCTTGCCCAACACAAGTGATTTAAAACCTGTTATTTTTCATTTCAGATACTGCCAATCTTCTAAAAACCACTGCCTTCTGTAGGCAGCTGAGCAGCATGTTAAAGATTTGCAGCACAGGCCTGTCAATACAAATCTCCTCACAGCACATTGGTTAATAAATTCAGCCACATTTCATTCAGTTATCAAAATAAACTCCTAGCCTCCTGATTTATGTGTCCACTTCTGGCAGAGATCCTGATCTTAAAATACATGAAAACACACGTGTATTGCACTGACCTCAGTGGGATTTCATACGATTGCAGCAAAATTAATATAGTTAGAACATTAATTACAATACTCATACAAGAGTTTCTGGGAAGCGTGATATTGCCAGAAATACAAAAGGACGTTGGCTTGACCTCAGTTTTTAAGTCAATAATCAAAACTGAACATAAATGCTGAAGTCCTTGTGCGCTTGTTAAAGCAGCAGTTCAGATTTTAAAAACAGCACGTCAGGTATCACTTGTCCCCGAGTCAGCGATTCCCAGGTGAGCAACGTGTTCAAAGCCCCTGGACGTGTAACGAGGATGTTCAGAGGAACTTGCTGTTAGTACAAGCCCAGCTCTCAGATCACAACCTTTGAATACAAGTCCCTTGGTCATCTTCCTGTGTGCGCTCCAAAACTGAGGCCATTAATTTGCACTGTTTGTTTGGGGAGAAGGAAAACCAGAATTGTGCACCTCTTGTAAATGTTAAAACAATCCCATAAATCAGATTTTTTTTTTTTTTTTTTTTTTTAAGTAAGATTGTCTGCAACATGCTGCCATACCTATTCTTCCTCTAAAGGATTATTTCAAAATTACAGACTTGGAAATGCTTAACTGGATAGTTCTTGGGTGGCTGAGGTGCTTGCTGAAGAATTTAAATTATATAATAGCTACTGAACACCCCATTATATGGCTGCCTAATTAATGTAAATGATAGTTATGTCTCACTCACAGAGGATTATTTTACACGGAGGAAAATCTACTCACTGCCACAGTAGCCATTTCAATAGTTTTTACAGGAGCAGTTGCATTATGGCTTCATTGAGTAAAAGGTAAGTAGCCATCCTAAATAATGAAGATTGAAGTTTTAATAGTCCCAATAAAGAATCCTGCAGGTTTTTTATTTCAAAAATTAGAGTTTGATTGCAAGCATATGATAATGGAAGGGGAAAGCACCCTGGTACGTGCAATCCTTCTGCAGCCTGGGCTCCCTGGGAACTGCCATTTCTTTTGCACAGAAATGCAGAAGAATAAGAAAAAGAAAAGAGCAAAATAAGCACCTAGTTACTTCCCATAACAGACCATCCTATGCACAGACATACTGTGGCAGCATTTCACTGTTTCAGCGGATAAGAAATATGCTGGATTGTGCCTGTATGCTTAGAAAGTTGACATTACCGGAACAGCTACATACAATGTAAACATAAATAGCCTCAAATAATGCAAAGTTCCCAGAATTAGACCCATTTGAGTGACGATACACAGACATAAGCCAGCCTTGCAAAGTTGTCTTGGAATTACAGCCTATTACAGCATCTCTCTGCCCTCCCTTTTTTTTTTTTTTTTTTTTTTTTCCTTTTTTTTTTTTTTTTTTTTTTTTCCTCTTATTTTTTTTCTCTCTCCCTTTTTTCTTCGCAAAGCTATAGTCAGGGGACTCGGCATTTCTGTTATGAAACCCTATTTCATGGCTTACGTATCAGAGATTAACAGCTATAAAAATTCAGATGAGATTTAAAACTTGGCATGAGCATTCCTGCTTGGGATCTAGTACTTTTAAGCAGTTCTTCCTTGCAGAGAATGCCAGAAGTTTCCTGTTCTGCTGTTACTTGAGGTCTCTATTGTTACATAATTCTCAGTCTAGGTTCTCATGCACTCCCCATCCCAGTGTTCCTGTAATCTCTTTTCACAGTTGCATTTTCAGAATGGTTATTCTGAGCTAGTACAACTGATTTGACATTTGTTTCTCCAAAAAAGCAAATGTCCAAGAAGGATTTTAAAAGAACTTCTGTTCCTAGGCAACCACTTTTTCAGCAATGAAACATGACACGTGTTTTAACAAGTAAAAAGTGGCAAGAGTATTAACCTGAATTGCAGTAACACTGACTACGAAACAAGTTGTTTGGGGATTTGCAAACACCACCACCAGCTGCCTGCAAAAGTCTGATTTATCAAACACACCCCAGGCTGGATTTGTTGTGTTCTTGTACTTTCTGATGAAAAAGCTGTATAGTACATTTTAATAAAGGAGGTTTGTAGTACTTATTCACTGTTAGTTTTTATGAAAGGTGACACCCTTGTGACATCTTTCAGAAAGGGGAGATCCCTTTAGAATAAACTCCAGGATACAGAAAGAGTACCAGACCCAGAAATCAAAACTTACAACCAGAAATGAAATGAAACGGAATGAAGCTAAAGGTTGGCTAGAGAACAACAGCTTTAGGTTAATGTAATTCCCTTTCATTTCTGGTTTTGTTAAAAAAAAAAAATAATAATAATAAATCCTATAACAACATTGGGGTAATTCCTTGGGGTCACTTAGAAAATTTGAGGCTTGTCAACTGAAATTTTGAGAACAGAGACATCTTCTGTGGGAAGACTTACTCCCTTGTTTAACAGAAAGTGAGCTACTAAGGTGAACAGATTGCATAATGAAGCTCAATTAAGCAAGCGCAACGTGCCCCGTAACAACACTCACTGCTTGGTGAAGTGCTAAAACAGCTCTCGATTTCTGGCAGCCTACCTCAAGGAATCACCCATTTCTCCTTCTACCCAGCTACCAGTTACACGATGTTGTATCATGAATTTTAGCTATTTTGCCAAAGACATTATTGGGGAGGGGGAGGCAAAGAAAAACATCCTATAGCTACAAGCAGAAGGAAAAACAAGCACCTGAGCAGAGGCCATGCTCTGAGCGAACACCCTTTCCATGCAGGGTGCAGGACTTTTGGAAGGGGGGCCACCTTTTGTGCCACTGGCTCCCGGACACTGGCTCCAAAGACAGTTTTCATCCCTGACAGCAGAATGGTTTGTAGCTTCAGGAAAGCCTTGCAGTCTGGTGCTCAGGCACAAGGGCCAGCAGAAAGCAGCAGCCACACAGCTAAAGGACACAACAGCAGTAGAGAGGACCAGGCTAAGCCAGGCACCAACATGCAGCCTGGGTATCCAAGAGAACTGCTCCAAACAACAAACCCTAGAGATGTTATAATCTTCCCAGAAGACACCACATTATGCTTTGAGTGTATACTTCCTCTTGGTATGTTATACATTTCTTAAATTAATTATTATTTTGTTGCTGGTTTTATTGCAGCTCACATGAAAGTACTATAGAAATTTCCTCACCTCCAGGATAATTCAGTGCCCAGAACAACACATTCTGCTTTGCACTTTTGGTACCAGAAGATGGAGCCATGTGCTCACAGTTTCACAAAGTTTTTTTTTTTTTTTTTTTTTTTTCTCCTCTCCCCTCTCTTTGTCATAAAAAACATGCATGAAGCCGACGGTGCTTAGAATCTGCTCCCTTACCTAATATGAACTTGCCACTTTACTGCACCTGTGCGTACAGCTAATCTGGTGTCTTACCCCATGTCAACTGCCCCTCCTGACGTTTCCATAACAACTGAATATTACTTACTGGAAATAAATATTTTCTGAATTGCATTCTGTATCAAATGAGAACAGCAAACAGAACAATACTAAAACAGGCATTTCCAAATGGTCAAATATCACACCTCATATTTCCCTCCTGAAGTGATATACCCCTAAGGGAAGTCATGCACATCCCAGAATCATTCATCGATCTAAGACTAACTTCTCATCTTGCTTATGGCCAAAAAAATGTAGTTAGGATCTCATATTTACTTGCTGTCCTACAGCTTATAAACACACATCCAGAGGAGAGAACAGGATAGGTGCTCTGCAAACTCTTCAGCATCACTGGAATTATTCAGCACAAGCGGAGTATTTGATGCCTGTGCCCACCCTGGCAGCATGGTGTAGATGGTTACCAAAGAGCTAAGGAACAGCTTCTTTTGCTCACTGTTAAGACCAATACTACTTGCTTCATTTTGGCTGTATGACCCCTAGTCCTAGAGAGTTAAAAATCAAAGCAAAGTAATGAAATGACTAAAAAAGCCAGCAGAGCTCTCTCAGGTAAGAAAGTTTATCACTAAAAAGCAGTATCAGGCTTTTTCACATCCTTTCCTGGTCTGGCAGTGTCTCAATTGACTAGAGAACAATTTTAAATGTGCAGATATAATTATTCTGTTTGTCTCTCAGGCTGGGTTTGGGACAGCAGAAGCTAGCAACTAGTTTTATTCTAAATCAGTTAGCATAATGCTGCAACCTCTTAACCACTAGATAGTTCTCTAAAAGGACATAAAAAAATAAGTTAGGAAAGCACTCTGTTCAAATAGTTCACCAAACACTACAGCATTTATTTTTGTCAGAACCTAAATACAGCACAGACAGTGCGGCCTCTTCAGTTGGAGCCCTGTGATTTGATGCCAGTAGCACAAGCTCACACATCACTCAGGAGCTCAGCGCTCACCGGTCCTGGGGAACCACCATCTGACAGAGGCAAACAGGACAGTGTGCATGACTCTAGCTGGAGCTCACACTGGGTGAGATATTGAGACAAGACAAGTGTCCTCTTCCATCTGGAATTCCTGGTATCACCAGGCAGCTTGGGTACACACAATAAATAGAATACTAGTTATTGGTAATTCTCAGGTTCTATTCCAAAAATTGTAGGCTCTTGCACATCTCAATTACTTAAGGAACCACAGAATGACTAATCTGAAGAAAATGTCACGCCAGCCCTTTTTTTCTGATTTACTTCAGTGGTATAGCTTTGGTTGCCAGGATATCTGAACAGTGTCCTCAGCTCTCTTACAAGTTCCCTCTATCATTTTTGGACAATCACTAAAAATTCGGATTTGTTTCTTCTGCCTGTAAGACAGGGATAATGCTCAATGTCCTCAGTGGAGCACTGTACTCTGGAGTCACTTCAGAGCTGGAAAAAGGCTCAGTAAATGACACTGCTGGCTGGGACCCCAGTGAAGAAAAAGAACTTTCACACGCTTCCCCTCCACAATCCGGGTCCCTTGCAGAGCAGCCAGAGCCTTGGCAGCAGCTCCAGACAAGCTGCAGGAGATGGAGACATCTCAGCCATGCCCACGGTGTAGACAGAGGTCAGCTGTGCAGCAGAGCATCCAAAGTTGCTCCAGCACATGTCTGCCAGGCCTAATCTGCTTCATCCTACATAACCCACACAAGTCACAGAGGCAGAGTCCATACAGTACATTAGATGCATCCTGAATATTTCACCTTCACTGTTCACGCTTGATGAGAGTCCCAGAAAGAAATGGAAACCTCGGACACAGACATGGGATTCCTACTGAAGCTCTGCACTGCACCAGGGCAGCCAGCTGAGAAAACCTCTGGGAGGAAGAAGAGGCAGCTGCTCTGCTGACGGACAATTTTGCCTGCAAGACCAAAGGGAACTCGAGATCCTTTGAGAAGGGACCAAACACATCACTTAACAAAAACAAGGCATCCTACAATGAACCTCTCTTTCCCATATTTATTCCTCTCTAAACACAGCAGTGCACAGATTATAGGAAATGGTTTTACATTTAACTTCAGCCCCAAGTGGTAAAGAAACGGATTGTATCTCACAATGTAAATTCGCATCTACCATCATTTAATGGATGTTTTATACATGCTATGTACTACTGTGTTTTTATGGAACGGCAAAAAAAATTACTTGGGAATTTGTTTTTAATTAAGCAATAAGGCTCAATGGGGTACTGCTATCATGCAATAAAACCACTCCTGGGGTGTTGTGAGGCATTTGGTCCAGATGAGTGCTTCAAATCACCCCCAGATTGTGATTAGATGATTACTCCCTGGAGTTAATATTAGATGGTTCTCTCTAGAGTTGTCTTATTGCTATTATAAAAAGTCTTCAACATGGGGAAAACTAAGTAGCTTTTGTGCGTGAAGAAGATGAAGTTCACAGTTTTGACTGTTGAGTGGCTGTCTGAGCTGTGTGGGTCCCATAGATCAATTTACCTATTTAGCATGCGTGAAAGATCATCTCAGTGCATTTCTTTGACCCAAACAGTTTTACAATTAAGTGGCTTACTTTTTTTTCTAGGAGATGGAAGGATATAAAGAGACAAATAACTCCAAAATAAAGCAATCCCAAGACAAAGAGCTGAGGAATTTGATTCTGAGATATGTATTACTGGCTTAATCTTTTTGTAGGGAATAATGAATTCTAATCACTATTATGCTAATTGTATTAATGAAGGCTAATGCATGCAGTAGTAGTAAAAGATTCTCCCAAGTTGGGTGCATGAGGAGGTGCACGGCCTGAAGCATTTGTGGGGGCTCCCAAGCTAATAAATTCACACAGCTCATGGTAGACAGCCAAATTGTGGTGCTCTTCCCTGCCTCCCCCAGCTGCTCTTCAGGGTTGAGGTTAAAGTATTTCATTTTGGAAGAAAAACAAAACCAAAACCAGAGCCTTCTGCATATTTCAGAGCACCAGGAAGGACTCTCAGGAAACTTTAACTCTTGCAGGCCCCTTCCACTGCCAAAAGGCCATGAAAGGAGATGGTGTCACAGGTGTGCAGACAGTTTTTTACAGTCTCTTGACCTGCAGTACACAGCAGAGTTCTCCACTGCTCCTTCAGATGTCCCCAAAGTGACAAACACACAACTCCTATTACACTTCTCACAGACGCAACAAGCTTTACACTTCAAATTCAGATATGATCCTTCACATTCATCCTTTGCACTCTGGTCTCTGTCACATTTCTAATGTTGCACAACCCAGTGAGTGACACAGTTATTCTAAAGGGCAATTAACTTCCTTCCACCACAAAAGATACCTCTGTGGTTCCTCCTTCAGCTCAGCACCTCTCCTTTAAAGATCCAGCATACCAAAGGATTCTCAGCCAAGCTGCGGTTTGTCCTCTTGATGGCCAGGATGTCAACGGAACACCTTGAAAAACCTGTTGCCTTTTTGTTTACTCGTACATTTGAAGAGCATGAAAGGAAATAAATATTTCCTTCCTTTTTCCTTCCCCTTTCACAGAACTCTCTGCATTACATATTCAATGCACAAAACTTCCTATGATGCCCATGGCGGTCACAATAGATGCCCTCCTTCGTGGCAATGATGCAGGGCAGGGTACAGGTCCCTGTCCGTCGATGGGTCTACATTTCTGAGCAAGACACAGCTCAGCCTGGACAGCAGCTCCGAAGGACAGAGACCACAGCATGTTCTTCATGTAAATAGAATCCATATCCATGTGCAAAGCACGGCTTCTGAGTGAAACTTACATATGTTTGCCTAATCAGTCAATCATTGGTGAACACATTTACAACTTTTTAAATTAACTGATAACTATCACACTCTTGTTCCTCTGCTTTTTCAACAGTTTTGATATTTGAAATAGTTAATCTAACTAAGTTTAGTGTTTGAAATACTTAATTGTTCACCATGATTTATCTTCTGCAATAAAAGCATGTTCTGAATAAGAGATCACTGTTCAAATAGAACAGCAACAGTAAGAAAAAAGTTTAGATGAAGAACATGCACAGAATAATGTTATTTTGAGAGGAAGGCTGAGACCAAAAGATGGACTACTCTGTTAGAGCAAGCTGCAAAACACTTTTCAGCAGCTTTTCTAGAAATGTTTTTTTTCCATATGTATTTCATATGTTGTTTCTCTAATGTTACACCTCTCACTGCACTGCCTATCTGCACCCTCTCACAGTTCTGGCATCTTATAAACTCTTCCTCATCCCTTTTTCACCTTCCCTTTTCATATTTTGATAAGAACCTGCTTCCATTACTAGACAAACACCACTCAAAAACGGTGGTCTGGCAGTTTGCTGCTTGCTTATGTGGGTACTCACCCATCCTTAGAACAGAGAAAACTTCTGAGCTTTCCTCGCTGTGTGTCCCCATACCAGGCAGCCCTCAGGTGAGACTGGAGATGGCCAAACTCAAGGTGACTGACCCACATGATGGATCCACTCAAAAAACTAACACAAAGTTCAGGAAGCATATGTGCTGCTGAAGACAAAAGGAACCACGAGTTAGTTACATTGCCTAAGAAAAACAGGCCAAGGAGCCTGGACAAAAATGTTCTCCTTTGAAACACTGCAACGATCTCTTATTACCTGACAAAATCCAATTTCATGATGCAGGCATTTTTACAGAAATGTTGCTTCCATAGCTGTGTTAACTTTCGCAGCACTAACACAACTACTCCACAATCTCTGCAGCACGTCAGTCACAGGATGTGCTCATGTCCACCAAAGTTGCTGAGAATAAATGCAGCTATTAATTTGAAGAAAACAGATTTTACTGTTTTCCTCACACAGTAAAACTTGTTTGAGGAAAAGTTTTACTGTTTTCCTTACTGTCCAGCCCAGATCCACCAGGCAGCAGACTGCATCTCTTCCCTTCTTGCTTGGATCAGCTCACTTTGCAGCTATAAAATGTAGCTGCTACTTTTAACTAGAGGACCCAGAGCTGTGATGGGGCATGAGGCCCTGGGCACTCAGAAAAGGATGGTCAAGGACAGTAGTGTGGGACGCTGCAGGACTGTGCTGTGACGGAAAGCTCTGCCACATTCTGGCAGCAGCAGGTTCTCACTCACCTCTTGGTGTTCCCAGAGGCAACAGCGATACCAGCGTCCAGTGTGAACTCCTGGCACATCTAACACACTCCTGCCTGATTGATCTCACAAGTGCAAACTGGTGGACTTGATTTGTGCATACTTTTAAGTTTTCAAATTTCATGTTTTATGTATCTTCTATCTGGCATCATGATACACACTGATGGTTTGATATAGAGAGCTATTCAGTGATAAAATGCCCATAGTATATTAGACTTGAGAAAGGGAACCTAAATGGAATCACATGTTCCATGCTGATCCAAAGCCCCACTTTGGATCAGATCTTCTTACCATTTCTGTGATTACAATTACAGACCACTGTGAATAGAACAAGCTACTAAAACTGAAATTGGCTTACTAGGCAAATCCTTAGCATTCCTCCCTTCCACTAGGTTTCACCACTGCTATTTATCACTGAAAATTAAGAAACAAGAAAAATACCTTATCCCTTGACAGTACTGAGATGTGCAGACAACTGCCAAACCTCAGCAAAAACACAGGCATAGTGCCTAAAAATAGAATGGGTTGGTGCACTGACAGCCACTTGTATAATGCATTTTTACACAGCATTTAAATTTAGCCTGCGCAATTTACCTTTGTGATCATGACTGGTCCTTCAGCACTTCAGTTGCAGCTCTATATGAAGGGCACTGTGCGAAGCACTGGGTACACGTAACCAGTAGAAGCAGTGCAGAAGGCCTGGGCAGGGAAGGACAACATGCAGCAAACATCAACGCTCTCATGACACAAACTTCCAACTTTACAATCTACAAATGTGAGAATTTTTGTGCTCTTCACATACAACAACTTTTATAATTTCAGCGATCAATGAGATTTCTGAGCTGGGATTCAACCGTGTGGTGAGGAACACAGGGCTGTGAGTCAGCTGCTCCTGGGGCTCTTCTCAGCCTCCTGGTGATTCATGCTGAGCTGACAGTGGTCTGATGCTGAACATGATGGCAAATCACCCACTTCAACGATTGAGTTGCACGTGACCACATCTAACTCTCCATGTTTCAGCTTTACTATCTGTAAAGAGAGTATAAAGCACCACATGGTTATTAGAATTTATGCTGTACTTCAAGATACTAAGATTAAAGGTCTGCACATGGACAAAATACAGCCATGATGTTAAAAAGAGAAAAGGATATTTATTGTGCATTATTTCTTTACATGAAAGGCTGAGGGGTAAGTAGGTCTCAGAATTGCTTTCAGGAATATTTTCATCACTCTGACAATCATTCTGCAGCAAGATTCCTAGGAATAATTCAAAATGTGAGCAGTTTTGGGTAACTGAGTTTAGAAGAAGCCACGTGGACACAACAACCCTCAAGCTGGTCTGTCTGCAGCTGCTTCAGTCCAATCCTTAGAACTGGTATTTTGCAAGCTGACATTTTTAGTCCAGAGTCCAAATCTGTACTGACAGAGAGGTGCATCAATCTGTAGTTTTTTGCAGTCAGACTTTGAAGCACCTCATTTTTCAAGGATACATACGGTGCTGGCAGGGCTAGAAGAGATGCAAATCAATTACAACAATCCAAAAATTTCTAAAATAGGCAGATCAACTGAGTCCACTGGGAGCTAGATCAGATAAACATTCATCCCTCCAGATACCGACAAGAGCATGGGACAGAGATTATTCACTCTTTTAAGTAACTGTTATAATGAATACATTGACTTACTCATTAAGTAATAAGTCTACTCCAAACTTGTTTGGATAAAACCTTGATATCACAATGAATCTCCAATTTGTTAAAATCACCACCTATCCTATAACCATAGCAGGTTCCTAGCATCGTAAACTGAACCTCAAAAATTGAGTTCTATTCAAAATAATTTTATAAAATGTCTGTTTTGTTTAGACATGCACTAAGCATACACTGTGCTCAGAATTTAACAGATGTTTTTGTTACTATTATAACCTAATCTTTTTCTGCAGGCTGTGGTAGTAACTTCTCTACTAGAAGATAATAAAGAGACATTTTCTCCCCTGTAGAGTTTACCTTTGGCTGACTCAGCCTAAGCAGCTGCAGCTTCCTTTAGTTGCTTTGAAATTATAGCATCCCAATTGGGCAAGATATTTCTGCTACTGAGAAACAAGTGGTTTTGGAGAAAATGCCAGAGGTAATAGATCAGATAATAAATACAACCAGAGAAAGCTAAAAAGATTTTAAAAGCTGGTAATTTGGACTGCAGCTTCTCTGAGTGGTCTCACAAACATTTAACTTTTACAACTTGAGCCTGCCTATCAAATAGCCGTTACTGGGTGAGCTCTGAGTTTGTATTTCAACTCAAGGCATTCAAACCAGGATGTAACAGTTTCCAAAAATAAAATGAACAAACAAAAAAAAGCAGCTCTCAAGTGCAACTAGTTAAAACAGGAGGCAAGGCGTGTACTTGGAGGCTTCCCTCAGCCTGGGCAGCAGCTGCCTGAACACACTTGCAGTTTTGATGACTTGAGAAGGGAGGAAACAAAAACAGCCTCCAGATCCCGGAGGTACCAGCAGCCCAATGCTCTGCTTGACCACCACGTCCATGTTGCTGTCCTGGTGAGCCTGTTGCAGCTAGTCACGGCAACAAGTAGTCTCTCACAGAGAAGACTATGAAAGGGATAACCAGACAACGGATTCAAAACGGTCATAGCACATGAGGGGAAAAAAAAAAAAAAAAGTCTTAAGAGCCTATGACTGGCTAAATGTGAATCATTCTGGCACCTAAGGCAACTTCTGACACGTTTAGCTCAGGGCTCTGTATATTCACAGTTACCTTTGCACAAAAAAAGAAAAAAAGTCTTGTCCAGGACTGGCCATCCAGCAGAGCAGGGCTCCCTAGACGCGATGCCCTGGCCTGGGCCGCAGGGCCGGCCCGTGCTTGGGCAAAATGCAAAGCCGGGAGTCGAAAGGGCCTGCGCTTCCCCCACTCCACATGCTACCTCCCTGAACGCGGCCTTCTCAGGGCCATCCCGCGGCATCTTCCATAGGAAAAGAAAAAATAAACACAGACACTATCAGACTTCAGGCACAGGCACCTGGCAGGCCGCGACTCCCCTGAGGGCTCGCACAGAAACTTCGGGAAACAGCTGTGACGCAGCGCGCCCTCAGCGCGACGGGGAGACGCGCGCAGGGCTCGGCAGCAGGGGCTCCGCAGAACGCGGGCGGCAGCGGGAGGCAACCCGGCCGCCTCCGCGCCTGGCGCCGCTCCCCCCGCAGAGGAGGAGGCGGGGAGCGTGAAGCGCCGCTGCCTGCCCCCGCATGGCCTACCCCGCCCTGCGATTGGCTGCCGCCCAGGAAGGAGGCGTGGCGAGCTAGGGCTGCGCGGCGCCCATTGGCTGAGTGGACGCGGGGGCGATGCCTGGGCCCGCGGGCCGGGGCCGGGGCCGGTGCGGGGAGCGGCGCCTGGAGGCGGCGGACGCTGCGCGCACAGGTAGGGGCGCGACCGCGGGGCCCTCTCTTCCCTCGGGGGAAAAAAGAGACTTGCCCGGTCAGGATGCCCGGTCTGCGCCGCTCTGGGCGTTGCGCGGCGCCCGGGGGGATCTGTTTTGGGGAGCCAAGCGGGAGCGAGGAGACGAGCGCCCTGGCTCTGTCCCGGTGGGAGCAATGTACCGCACACTGCACCGTTTTGTCACGGGATGGAGTAACTCGTCTGGGAGTCGCTCTGTGCAGGGCCCGGCCCGGCGGCGGTTGCTGGAGCTCTTAGCCCGAGAGTCGCTTTGGGGTCCCGGGCTGGCACCCGAGGGGGCCGCGCTGGGGCTGGTGGGAGCCCCCGCGCAGGGGAGCTCAGGTCCTGCGTGCCCAGCAGCACCGCAAGAAGCCCCTGGCTCCGCTAGCCCGTCTGCCGCCCGGGCTGGCAGCATTTCCCCACGCGGGGCCCGGTGCGGCCTTCCCAAGTACCACGTACCGGGCAGGTCCTGTGAGCATAGAGGGAAGGGGCAGCACGGCAGGAAGGGGCAGCTCATGCAGGATCCTGGAGAGGCTTAAGGCTCCAGGCGTTTTCTGCTGGTTGACTTGGGGATCCCCTGTCCACACACTGATCCTTACGGTCCATCCCTTGCATTAGGTATGCAAGGAAAACTAAGCTTGTCACTTCGGCTTGACAGCAAGGACTGAAGGATATAGTGTGCAGCAGCAAACAAGGATCTTCACCTAAGCAACCCACCTTAGATACATATAGACCTGAAAAACACACCCGACTCACTGACCTAGGAGCTTAAGTTGGAATGTGCGGCCTGTTATGTGTCAAAGTAGCTGTTTATAATCACAAGTTAACAAGTGCTCATTGTTAAAAGATGTAACTGACTCCTGGAGTTGCACGCGGAAGAAATGGGATATTTTTTCCCTTTGAATACCAGGCATACTCACTAAGCTGTACATTCACTGCACAATAACTGATTGCATGCGATACCAACATGTCATGACAAAATAAAACAACTTTTCTATGCCCTGCCAAAAACTCCTGTAAAAGTAGAACGTTAGTAAAGCACATCCTCCTGCGCTCACCGGTGCATTTTTTTTTTTTTGCACCAGTGTCAGGGCTATATTAAACTCTTAATACTGCCCTCAGCTTATTGTTTGATGTTTATAGATAGTTGACACTCTGAAATGAAACTTAAACCAACTCCTCCTAAACATAAAAGGATAACGTCGTACAAGCCTCTCTCATAAGTGTGCCTATATGTGTATTACTTAGTAACCACCACAATCCTTCTGAGCTGACAGGACAAACTTGGACAAGCAGACAAAAATATTTACCAAAATAAATCAAATAGGGTTGAGTTTAAGTCTTGATCACACTTACATTTGAAAATGAGCTCTTTGCCGACAAACTTTTTACCACCGTTAGAAGCTGGTACGTGGAGATCTCTGAAAATAAGAGTTGTCTCATGCACCACACTCACTTGGGAGTGTGGACTATAATTCTAAAATATAAAGAATAAAATTAAAAGATGCAGTCTTATGTAAAAAGCTGGGGCTTCCTACTCCAGAATCATTAATAACTGAGAAATTAACCACAGCAGTATCTAGGAGTTCCTGCAGGATTTATTTTACATACTGCTCCTCTTCTAGACCTCTAACCACTGCATGCATATACTGAACCCTCCTCAAGTCATTTCATTCCCCATAAGTCCTGCAGAGCCCCCAGAGTCATCACTGCTTTACATGGCAGAGGGAGAGGAGACATCACAGTGGGGGTCAGGGACAGAACTCACAACCCAAGTATCAGTTGCTGACATGGGAGAAAGCAGGATTATCTGCTTAATTTATCCCATTTGGTCTTGCTGGTGCTAAAAATTATTTACAGTATTTTGTTGCATTTGCTGCTTTTCCAACCTGTAATTTCTCTTCTTTTTATTCCTTTTTGTGTTCCTTTCCCTTAAAAGCCCCCTGTCTAAGCTTTTGTGGGTAAGAAACCTGAGGACAACACATCCCAGCATAGGTAAGACTCCAGCTATTCAAAGTCAGGGAGTTTAGTGTTCAGCTGTGGACTGGATTTTGCCCTGCTATCTGTACTTCAACCCATTTATGGCCCAATTTTGTACAATTAAGAGGGGAAAAAAAATGTGCTGCATTGTGGAACCCAAAATAGACTTCCATGTAGATCTTGTAGCAGAGCCACTCCCTCAATATATGGATCTAGTCAGGCTGGCAAATCATGGAGGGAATGGAGTCTTCCTTCATATAGCTTTTGAATATGTGTATTGAAATGGAAGGCTCTTTCGGGCATTACTTCAACCACTGCTCATCTAATCGCGCCCTTCCACATCTGGTTCTTCAGAGTGCTTACGATGAGCATCTAGTGACTACAGACTGTTGGCTCAGTACTGCTCTCCAAAGGGGGGGCATGGGCTCATTCTTGCACTCAGCATGCCAAGACCGGCCTCCTTCTCTCCCTCCATTTGTTCCTCAGAAAGCACAAAGCTTTGTGAAACATTTCCTTACTCTAGAGCTGCTCATTTCTCTGACTTCCTCTAAAGACAGTTTCTTATGCTGCTACTGACTCTTTGATGCTTCTTGTTGTAAATATGTACATTGTAGTTAAGTTGTATTTCATATTGAAAGACATACATGAGTGAATATACTCAGTCCTGTCCAACTCCATCAAATCTGTCTGGTGCTTCAAGACCCTGAAGAAATAAATCTCTGCAGAAGGAACTCAGAGCCGCTTCTCAATCCCTCTGGTTTGAGGGAGATCACGGTTTTTGTCCTCCTAGTGTCTTGTCAGCTCATATTCACCTTGCGATGTCAGGATCAGAGAAACTCATGTAAAGTAGTTCTTGGACTGATGGTCACGGAGTAGCCGGCGCTTGCGGAGGCGATGCTTGTGCTCTGGCAGACTCTCAACAAGCCCCTGTGCTGCCAAGGGTGCTGTCTCCATGGATTAACAAGAAGTCCCCTTGACATGCAGTCACAGGTGCCAGCTTTTTGGAAGCAGTGGCCACAAAACACTCTTCTTGGTGAAAGCTGTTTCTGCAGATGGGGTCATTTCATTCAGGTTCCCTCCTAGGGCTAAACTAGTGCCTCAGCTTTCTGCAGACAGTAGGGAAATTCAGCACATCCCGACCAGCTCCAAAGAAAAATACTCTTAAAACTCAGAAGAATTAAGCACTCTGTTAAATGGCTCAGGGAAGAGATAAACAGCACGCAGCAACCTTGAACAGCACACAGCAACCTTGGCTCTGTGGTTTCCCTTCTAGCAGTCTGAAGGAGTGCTTTGGGGTGAAGGGCAAAACATGAGTATAAGTCATGATTACCCCCAAAGACACAGGTCTCGGCATATCCTCTTTCTCATCCCCTTCCCAACTGGGTTCCAACAGTCCACAGCTGTAAAGGTTCAGTACAAAAAGGATGGGGAGAAACTTCTGGACAGGGGCTCTGTATTAGTGATTCTATGAAATGCTAATAGAAACTAGGGCTACACACATTCCTGTGATCTCTGAGCTACCTCGTGATCTCTGAACTACCTCACTTTAAGAGGAAATGACTCACTTTCTCGTGGATGTTAGCCAGTATGGTCTTAGGGCATTACCATTAAACACAGAAGGAATTAGGGGCAAAGAAGAAAAAATGAAGTTGCAAACATACATTGCTTCCCTTCCTAGAAACTGGGGATAACAAAACATTTGCTTTTGCTTCAGAGTATCTGTATGTTTTTTAAAATCCTAGGTACTAGAAAAATCATGGTATAGGGAAGGATGAATCTTCTTTCTTCTACTTCCCCTTCAGCAGACGTGAGAACAGTTTCAGAACAATGCATGTTTTAACTGGAAGCAGCCGTACACAAACGTAGCTGGGGTAACAGAGGCAGGTGTTGGCTTCCACGTGTTTGTTCATGTGGATTGTGCTTTTTTTTTTCCTGCCTTCGTCACTCAAGGAGGATGAGAGGCAACAAACAACAGAGCATCCTAGCGTCTTCTTCTAAAACATTACCTTGGCTCTGGCCCCAAATGGCAGAGTCAGTAATGGGAGACTTGCTCCAAAACCCACGAATTTCCTCCCTGCGTGTGCAGCCACCTGCCACCCGTTAGCTCGGCGCACAAGCATGATGCTGCACTGCAGCTCCCGACGTCAGCACCGAGAGGGCAGGGACAGGAAGGAGATGTGCTGCTACCCTCGAACCATTACAGCAACTCCTGTGCAAGTAATTCCATAACCATAGAAATACCACATAAAAGGTGTGTCACAGCAACCTGCTTATTCTCTTATGGGAACACACTTTTACTGGTAGAAAAGGCTATATCAGAACAGGCAATTCTGTGTTAGAGGGCTTGCTTTGCTTTAAACTGAACAGTTTTAGTTAGCCACTAAAGCAGGTTGGAAGCTTGTGTTTATTACTTTTTAAAAGTCATTTTCCACAGTAAAGAGCAATGAAGAGATTAATCGTAATCTCAGTTTAGTTTAGAAATTTCTCACCTGGGTGTAAGTTTGCTACCTGGTCTCCTGCTGGTACCAGTGCTTGGTGCAGCTTTACCACTTCCTTCCTTTCCTCTCTGCAGAGCGAGTCGGAGATGGTGGACCATCTTGTAAACACCGAGATCAACAGCCAGCGCATTGCTGCTGTGGAAAACTGCTTCGGAGCATCTGGCCAGCCTTTAGCTGTGGCAGGAAGGGTCCTTTTAGGGGAAGGAATTTTAACCAAAGAATGCCGCAAGAAACCCAAGCCTCGGATATTCTTCCTTTTCAACGACATCCTTGTGTACGGGAGCATAGTGATCAACAAAAGGAAGTATAATTCCCAGCACATCATTCCCCTTGAAGACGTCACTTTGGAGACACTGCCGGACACCTTGCACATGAAGAACCGCTGGATGATTAAAACCTCAAAGAAGTCCTTTGTGGTTTCTGCAGCCTCCCTCACAGAGAGGAAGGAGTGGATCAGCCACTTGGAGGAGTGCATCAGACATCTGCTGACAAAGACAGGCCGGCAGCCCTCCACCGAGCACGCTGCCCCGTGGATCCCAGACAAGGCAACAGATATCTGCATGCGCTGCACCCAGACCAAGTTCTCCACGCTCACCCGAAGGCACCACTGCCGCAAGTGTGGCTTTGTCGTGTGCGGAGACTGCTCCAGGCAGAGGTTTCTGATGCCACGGCTGTCCCCCAAGCCCCTGAGGGTCTGCAACCTGTGCTACAGACAGCTGCTGGCAGAAAAGAAGAAGGAGGCGGAGGCCAGTCTCAGGCAGCCAGAGCAGTTCCACGCTGCCATGCCAGGTTTTGAGCCTTCTAGTGGTGATGACAGTGACAAATCTGATGATGACAAAGTAGACCACTGGCCAGCAGACACGGAGTTTTATACCTCAGAAGTATCTTGGTCATCTTTCCATAGCTGACCTTCTTGGGAGCAAGTGGCATTTGGAAACTGGGAAGCCGACTTCTGGCCTCCAATGCATGTCCTTCTTAATACTGTCTGTGGAGGCCATGCCTGGGAATGTGGATATTGGCCCCTGTTTCTGCTGTCTGTTTTGGGGATAGGGATGGGAAGTTGCCTCTGGTAATTTTGAGAATTTGTGTCATATAACACAAGCAGGAAGAGAAACTGCTTAGTGAAGAGTGAGGACTAAGGTAGAAGAAACCTGCAGATCAGTGCTGGTCCAAATGAGTTCACCTTCTGTGCCTTATTCCTGTCTGCAATAATGAAGCAATACTAACTTCTTTTCTTAAATGTTTTGAGATCTGCTGTTGGAAGGAAAAGGAGCAAGAAATCATTGATTTTAAAAATGCTTGTCTGCTAGGTAAGAGTTTGTCTTTCTGAGCCTAAAGAACCTCCAGATGGGGCACTGTAGAAACCTGGTGCTTTTGATGCCTGTGGTCTGTTTTCTCCATGGAAAACAAGAGAACTTCCAGGGCTGGCATTTTCCATAAGCATTACATCTACTTTAAAAAAATTCTCATTGAAACTCTGCAAGCCCAGCTGGACAGCTTCTCCTCTCTGTTTGGCAAGATAAGCACAGGGTTTGGTGTCTATGCTAGGTTTTCTAAACCTTGGAAACACTACGGAAATAGTGCTCTGAATGCAGAGAGGTCATATGAGGCTTGATGAGAGCAGCCTTTGCAAAGTAGTGGTGTGTTCAGCTCTCTTGTGGAAAGAAGCAATTTTGGTGATGACGGGTAAGCAGAGAAGGAGGAGGAGGAAAGAGGGTGGATAAGATTTTTATGTACAGGAATCAGGTAAGGAGGAAGCTTCCTGAAGCTGACTAAACTAAGTGCAGATCTCAAAAAAGGTGGATTCACCAGATTACCAAAGGCTTGATTAACTCAAGAGAGTAGCCCAGGGAGGAGTTGCTAAAAGTCTTGAAGGAAGATCCAGAAAATGCCTTAAATTAGGATATTATGAGGTGCAGCATTTCACCTTCTACTTGCTTCCTGAGCAAGGCCCTGGGAAGTGGATGCTTACAGGTGTGCTCATCTCACTTGTATCAGTCTCACTGAGTTCCAGCTAAGATCCTGACTGTGTTTTTTTTTCAGGACTAGAGCCTAAGACTTTATAGTTAACTTAATTTGAACTTTTAAGTTCACGTCAGGTTAGAAATAAACCATTTTTACTCAAATATTTTATCCTACTGTAGCGTGGGAATAAGTATACTGAAAGTTAGACAACAGCAATTGTATTGCAGCAGAGGTTTCTACAACAAAATCTCAGTTATTTCTTCGTATATTTTTGTACTGTGTATTTTATATTCTGGAAAAGGAACATGGCTGAGAGTATGCTTCCAGTGCTGCAAGCTATTTCCTTACCATTATCTGGTTCAAATACTGCATTGCATGCCATATGGCCAGACTGAGGTTTTTTAAATTTACATTTAAAATAATCCTTGTTACTTTTTTGTAAACTGCCACTGTCCAATGAATTTGTATTATCTGAGTGTGAATAAAGACATGGGCAACAGGAAGAAGCCAAGAAAACACAACAACAGTGTGTGTTATTTTTTAACAACAGTCTTAAGAAACAGGACACATGCTTTGATTTAAGCATGCCCAGCCCAGCATGAATTCTAATTTTTCAGAAACTCCTCAGTCATGGAATGAATGTTCTGGTTTTCCTTTTGCTATTTTAAGGTGCGTGTGAGTGAAAAATTGCTAAATGTGATGCTTCCTCTCTGTTTATCCCATTTTTTCATATTACCAAGTTTTCCAATTCTTTTGCAATCCTCTGCAGTAGTTTATGTTAATAGAAATGGTATTTTTCCAGTGGGGACATAGCTTAGAGTGGGTCAACAAACTTCATGACCTAAACAGATGTTTCTGTTTTTTAAAGTAATAAGTACACAAAGCTCTGCTTTTCCCATCCCTCTTAAAGTTCAGTCCATAACTCTGAGCAGCAGTGATTGTTTTTATAATGTCTCCCACCCACCAGAAGAGTACATATGAAATGCAAACAGAAAATGACCTTAAAAATAAACAGCCATTAGAACAGTTCACAAGCCAGAAGTAGTATAGTTGTCAAATAAGCTTCTATACTTAAGTCCCAGTTCTGTACTCCTTAGTTAGGCAAAACTTCCATTTCCCTCCCAGTATTTGGTTCAGAAAAATATTCCAGTTTTCAGTCTACTCCATAGTCCTCTTAGCGACCAGTTTTTAAATCTTCTATATATATAAGGTCTTACTATTAACAGGCCCCAAAAGAGCTATGAGCTGTTATTATATACTAATGAGAGGCAGTCACAGCTTTAAAAAATCCTTTGTTATAGAGCAAGACCTTTAAAAAGGAAAACCTTCTGTGTGTGTGGTAGTTCATGTCCTTTCCTGAAATGCAGAGATCTTCCAGCAACCCTCACCTTCCCCTTTCTTACGGAAAGCGGGCATGGAGTCAAGGGTAGAAAAGCTGTGACACTCTTGAGTAAACGAGTGATCAGTTACCATCACAAACCCTGGCATTTTGAGTACTAGTCTGAACGTAGCATTTTGGAGCTAGGGTGCACATCAGTGCTTGCATTTCCACAGGCTTCCACAGAGGCTGGGGCTGGAGGAGATCTGAGAGGACATTTCACATGGATGGTCTAAGTAACCTGTGACTTCTAAATTGTTAATCTGTATGGTAAGAGGAGTCTGCTTAGGAGAAGATGAGGAAATTTAAACAAAGACTCTTCTTTTTTCCCTTCCGCTTTTTAGTCTTCTTAGCCAAACTTGGAAGCTCAGCACTGGGATTAGAGCCCGGGGCTCCTGGCTTACAGCCTGTCAAACACATGGGTTTTACATCACTGCCTGTGCTTTTATAGCCCATTTTGGAGTTTTCCAGACTGATTCCACTCCATTTCCAGTGTATTAATAGGACATTTCCTAGCTTTTTTGTTCTTGTTTTTGTTTTTAAAGCTACATAAATCTATTACCAGAGATTGGTTAAAATGAAGAGATAATAACGCACCCCACAGAGCAATTGCATTTGAAGGAGACAGGCAAAACTGGAATTTTAACATTAGACTTGCTGAAATTGTTGGGGATTTTCCAGCAAAATGATAGGAAAACAGAGTTAAAGGCCATGCAATGATAGAATCCGCATCTGCTCTCCAAAGTCAATAGGATAAGGAAAATGCTGTTACTGTGGCAGCCAATCCTAAAAGCAAAATGAAAGGTAACTGGGCGATTTGATTTGCAGTAATTGAAAAGAAAGGGTCAAAGAGCTTCAACGAAAACTGCGTGCTCAGCCTTCCTGGGAGCAAAGCCAAAGAACCACAAAGTGAAGCACACGGTGCTGACTAAGCACAGTTCCCAAGCTCACGAAGGCAGTAACATGAGCCAGCTTCACTGTCAAATTCTTGCTCCAAGCTACTTAAACAGTTTATCCAGGAAGGAATTTTGGCTCTGCCACAACCCATGGTCTCTTCAATTCTTTACTATTACAAGGCTCTTTTTCATTTTCTTCATCTTGGGATTTTTGGTTAATAAAATGAACTGATGAGCACAGGGGGCCCCAACCTTAGCACAGAGGGCTGAGCTTTTATCTCGAACTAAAACACAGGCTTCTGTTTTCTGACTTTCTCTTCTCTAAGCCTTAGATATTTAAGAAAGGAGTTAAGAGAAAGAGGAAGTTAAACTGCATTTACAGTCACTTCCATGGAGGACACAGGGTTGCAAAAGAGCCCCAAGAGACAATTGCCCAACCAACCATGACCTGAGCGCTGGAGACGCTCTCCACAGCCTTGGGGTCGAGTCCCAGGGATTGGGAAGGAATTCCCCATCGGCTCAGAGCGAGCTCCTCAGCTCGTGCCAAGTACAGTTCGCTCATGTGGATGACTGGGATGAGCCTCCCGAACTGAAGCAGCAGCCAAGAGCACTGGTTAAGGGAAGGTGGCTCCGAGAGGAAGTTCAGTCCAGCCCACTCCTAACACAGATGGGAGAGCACATGGGTCCTCAGATGCCAGCAGTGACCACTCTAATCTCAAATAATCCTTTCCGCCCACAGGGAAGGCCACGCTGGCCTGGTTTTACTGAATCCCTGTGAAAGGGCTGATCAGAGGCCTCTGTTGAGTTCCTGTTTCCACATCATAAGGTAAAGCACAGGGTGCAACAAACAGCTAGGTCTGGTTTCTGCTGTGTGTCACGTGCAGGGGAAATCACGGTGCAGCACACACGCGTGAGAAAGAGCCTCTCCTGCCTGAGCATCATCTTGTAAAACCCCCTAACAGAAAGAGCAGTCAGTACTCAGTTCCTGGGACAGGAACCAAGGGAGAAGAGGCAGGCAGGGAAACAATATCTAATGCTGAATAACACTGAGAACTCCCTTTGAAGTTGGCACTTGGTTCTCTTTCCAGTCAGACCCAGAAATGGAAATAAGTCACAAGCAGGTTTTCCGTAAGCCTCTCAGACAGTGGTTCACAAGCAACAATAGCAAGTTACACAACATCTCTGCAGCTCCATGTAATAGGAAGGGCAGAAAAAGAGAAGGAGCTAACCATAAGACTTGGTTCTTATGAAGCACCTTGTGCCCTCTCCTGCACAGTCCTGCCACACTTGTGCCATCCGCTCCGCAGCGGATGCTCCGGCACTGGCTTCCGCACTGCAACAGGGCGCCCTGCGCTGCTGGGGCTCCCAAGGCTCGCCTGGTGGAACGCTCCTCTTAGCTTTGTCTAGCCTCTTTTTTTTTTTTTTAATTAAAGAACACTTGCTTTCTATTTCATGAGAGCATATTTTGTCCTTATACTTTTATCCTAAAAGCAATACGTTTTGGTGACAAGCCTTAGAAAAACAGGATTTGGGAAGGGAAAACATTAGCTCAAGGCCAGCCAGGCCTCCGTTCTTCTAATAGAGCACAACTAGAAATAAAATGGCACTTGTTATTTTTTTTCTCCTTAAATCAGAATAAGTACACATAGGGCAAAAACAGATGTCTTAATGTTTTCATCTTTAAAAAAAAGTCCAGAGATAGAGGAATAAATGTGACACTGAGGCCTTTCACACTATTTTATCTTCCTCTCATCCAAAGCCACCAGAAGGAATCTTCTATAAAACACATTCCCAAATAACCTGTGTGACTACATTAAGCACAGACCCAGATTCAAGAGATGCTTGATCTATTCTGACATGAATTCCTCTCTCGGATGAATGCCCTAATTCATACGGGATGGATATATCTTCTGATTGTGAAAATAGATCATCCAGGCATCAAAGAGAGAACTAAGATAATCATCAGATACATCCTGTCCCATACTAAGTGAATTTTTCACCAAAACAGGTTCATCCAGCTATTCAAACAGCTAATTTATTGTAAGGAGAATCGGCACCAGCTGCAGTCCCACCGTCATTTAAGAAGCTATTCTTTGCCTATCCTGTATTTACATAGGGAAAAGGTGAGTGTGTGTGCAGGGGGAGAACCTCTGCGTGATGTGCTGGACCAATGCACTAGTCCATGTCCTCCTCTTTCTGCACATCACCAGACAAGCAGTACAACCCCTGTGCCTGGGGCTTCCCATCAGAAAAGCAGCACTTACAGAGGGACTGTTAGAACTCTCCTCGACTGTTGTGATAGCATTTAATGTCTTAAATGGGTCTGGTACAGTGTGCAAGCCAGCAAACCCAGAGCGCAAGACAGAACCACCAGCACTCGGGTCACAACCGTTCTGTTTCCACCGCCTGTCTGGAGGAAGGCTTACTCAGCAGCAAGCTACAGATAACCTAAACACTTTCTCCCTACTTCCAAATAAGGGACTTGAGCAAACCCACTTACCAACCATCTGCTAGAAGCCAGGCAGCCCAGCACCGTTTCAGTACTTTCTTAGTCAAAAGATCTCTCATGCATTCCGCTAAGATGTGTCACACCCCAGCCCTGCTCCCTCATGGTGCTAGGACAAGGACAGACATCCAGCCTTGGCGGCAGCATGAAAACCACAGCCACCAGGAGAAGCAGAAAGCACTCACTGAGTCACCTTCACCCTGGGGCAGCCACCCCAGCAGAACTGCAGCAGAGGAAGCCACTCCAGCCCTGCAGGTGCTTCTTCTCTCACAGGAGCTGTTTTTTCCTAACTTGGCAGGATTCACCTACTCCCCATTACACTCCTAACACAGCTGCTATTATTTACTCACAACAGTGAGGGGAGGGAGGAGAAAGGCTGTGCCTTAACCCTGCCAGGGCGTCTGCCACATAGGTATCTGCTTTGATTTGTGCCGGAGAGACCTGTTAGCCCCTCGACATGAGCAGTGACAGGCCAGTGTCAATCACCCTTATCCTGCAGCCATCAGAGAACTTGGCCTGCCTGGTATTGGACCAGATGGTTTAGAAAAAAACCTTATATCTGTGCTAGGTCCCACCAGATGCATGGGATGTCACACATTGCAGCCATCTGTTTGCAGGGAAGCAGCCTTAGTGGTGAGAGGTCCTAGGAAATCCAACTGGTAAACAGCTATGGCATTAATCAAGGCAGGATGACACACAGAGATGGCTGCTTGGCCATTTCAAGACTTCGCCACTGCTACTGATATTTCTATAACTCAGCCCTTAGAGGTATATTAGAAAAGCACTACTATTAAATTTAAGTCATGGATTTCCCCAACATTGTTATACTTGCACCACAAATTTGGTTCAAAAGCTCATTAGAAAAGTCAGATGCCAGCACCTAATGATGTTCATAGCCTGTGTACATAGTTCAGATACCCCATCAAGCCACACAGCTTTTTATCTCCGCTCCATACCTGCCCTCAGCTGCAGAGTCTGACACAGCAGCTCATTTCTGTTTCACTCCTTTGCAACAAAGAGAGCGGCACAGAAAGGTGTGAAATCTTCCAGCCCGCAGAGCTGAGGGAGTTTTGCAAGACTCCAGCGCACCCAGGGCCACTGCTTTATAGCTGAGCATTTAGGCATGAGGCTGCCATTTCCAAAGGGACACTTCCTAACCCGGCTCTCTGGATACGTGGCAGAGCCACGGGGGTGCAAGTTTACTCTATTTGACTACAGCATTGCCTTCATAAAAATGGGGTCTGTGATGCAGCTAGCCTCATGGTGTCTCAGGGGGCCCTGTTGCTCAAACACAGTTCTTCCCAGAGCTTCACGTCTGCTAGCATTCCAGGAAGACGCTTACAGAGTGTTCATCATTTTAACTGACAGTCTCTTTCTCTCCCTAGAGACTTGCAGGAATGAGAGGCCAGCACATGACTGTGTCACAGAAGGAATTTCAGAGCACATGCTCATTTTAGTCATCACGAGTTAGAGAGACTCTGCTAAAATGTTCCTCCTCTGCACAGCTTCGCCCTTCGCCCCCTTTTAATGTCCTCACCACTCAAGAGCAGTGAATCAAAAGCAGGGAGCTCATGAACAAAACACAGAGCCAACAGGGATCGCAGCCCCTCTCCCACTTGGTGAACAGGGAAGACCCCTGCACTGGAAACGGAGCTGACCATTAAACAGAGCATGAGCAACACAGCTCCCGAGAGGCAAGTTCTAACAGGCACTTCGAGATCCAGATGTGGTATCAACAGCTGTTTTGGCCAAACCAGACTGATCCACATCCAGTGCAGTTTTGTCTCCCACCCTGCAGCACTTGAACTTTCCCCTCCCTGCCTGTCCTCTTCCGCCCACTCCCCTGTGAGAGTTTGTGCATCTTCTGAGTTGCAGAGGCTGAATTTTCCTGGAGTCAAACTCATAGCTATGGTCAGTGGAATGTATGCTGGCATGTGGAAAATGCCTAACTTCCTAAAGCACAATGTACCTAGTCAAATGTGCCTAGCAAGCCTTGCATGACAAATATGTCTGCAAGCTGAGAGTCGGCTAGCAGGAAGGACAGCAAGAAAAAAAGATGTGTTTTTCACACAAACTTTTAATTACTTCTATGAGAACATTCTACATCCCAAAAACAAAATATGAAGAACTTTTGAGTGAGTATATGACCCATAGAATCCCTCTCTGTAAAATAACTTTGCCTTCTGCCAAACCAAACAATTGTATGATGGTAACCTCCACTGTACTTGTGCATGAGTCAAAGGAGCATTACTTCTTTTAAAATGGTGTCTGATGATTTGGATTCAGGTGGCATGAAGACATGATGATAAAGGACTTTTCTCTTTGGAGCAAGGAATAAAGACCATTTTAATTTCTCTGCTGACTCTGCACTCTAATTAGAGAATAAGATAAATCTGACTGCTATGCTATGCTCTGCTTAATCACTTGTTTGTACACTGGCAAGTTTTCGGGGAGGAAGGTCCATTCCTGAGAAGGGATAACAGTCACAAAGGGGAATGGGCAGGTCTTCCCCTTTTACAGGAAAAACTTTCCTTATAACATTAAGTGTGCTGTACTGTTTTCAGACTGTGATTACTTTGGCAGCACGTCATATTTTACTTGCAGTAGCACATATGCTGGCACAACACTACAAAATTATGTGTGCTCAGTACATGTTGATGATGTGGGATGAAGTATGAGAATCACCTTAACAAATGAGAGCAGAAGTTCACCTGCCTACAGATGGTTAGGGGAAAATTTTAAGAGGCAACGACAGAGTGACACTTCCTCAGATTTAGTCTCTTGGCAGCCAGCATTTTAGAACTTCTTAAGTCAGTGGTTGCATCTGGTCTAACGTGTTTAATGATCCTTGCTGGCCCTCTCTTCCATAAATCTGCCTAATCACTAATTGAACACATTTTGTTTTGGCACCTAGAACATCCTGTGCCAATAAGCTTCACAATTCACTTCTACATTGTGTGAAAAAATGCTTCCTTTACCTCAGTCATTTCAGTGGGTACACCCTGACTTTTATGTAATGTTATTGTTCTTGTTACTCTCTGTGCCATTCACAGCCTTTATTAAAGCTCTCCCAATTAGTCTTTTCCAGATTTAAGTTTTATTTATTTGATCACTGTCAGCAGAGATGTTCTCCCATACTATATTATCCTTCTCTGCATCCTTCCTAGCTCTACTCCGCCCTTCCAGACTCAGAAAGGACTAATCAGATGGACTGAGCAGACTGTGCACAGTATCCCAGAAGTAGCTGCAGCCTCAAAGTTTACTGCCTTGTTCTTGTTTTCCTTCCTCACACGTCCTCTTTCTTATTCGCATTCTGAGCTGCTGCTGAGCTTGTATTTTAAGAAAAGTATCCATAATCACCTCAATAGGTCATCCAAAAGCTATCTTTACACATCTAATGAGAGTTATCTTCCCTCTATGGATATGATGACCTACCCTTCCACTGACCAACTGCTCAAGTTCATACTAGCAGATCATACAGACAGAAAACAGCAGACACTGGAGTACTGGGACAGTCCATAGCTGCACTGAAAGGTTTCAAAATCCTGCAGTTAAAATAGAGCATATCCACTCTTTCTTGACATGTCAGCATAGCACATGCATGCAGAGTGTGACCTATTTTTCTCTTACTGACTAGGACACATACAACACAGTAAGTTAAATAAGGCAACAGCAGCACAGACACTGGGGCTCTTCAGTTCAAGCACAGCCAGATGGCCCAACTTTAACTGCAGCTCTAGTAGTCCTGAAACTGTACCCTCTCCACAGGGTTAAAAGCTGCCAGAGGCTAAAGATGCTACAACGCTAACCAAAAGAAATGGGACAGCTTTGAAGTTGTCTGATCTGGTGGGGGTGTGGAAAATACAAACAGACAGCAGTTGGTTAATTGATTTCCTCATTCTTATCTGAAGACACCATCCAATTTTGTTTTATTGCATAACAATATAATACAGTTAAAGTTATGTAGAGTAGAAACACATACCTTTGTCACAAGGCTGCTTGGCAGATTAATTAGTATCAGAAGAGCACTTTGAAGATGTAAAGCACTATGAGAGTGCTCCTTATTATCCTCACTGCTACTTATCATCAGTCGTGCAAAGCAAGCCTAATCGCCTTCCACCCAAGGGGATGCGCTGCAGCCATTGTCAACAGTCAAGTCCCACAGGGCCGGGACTGGGGACATGAAAGACTGAAAGAAGGATTAGGCTCAGCAGCAGCACAGGCTCCTGCAGAGTTAAACTTCAGAGAAGGAAAGCCTCAAGAATGTAAACGGCTGCCAGGCAATCGAAGGTTGTTCACTGTGGTTATAGAACAAGTATTTCTATATACAGATTCCTTGAGGAAATGGCCTAATGCTTGGGAAAAGCAAGCAAGCCCCTTTTATGGAAACCAGCCAAACTAATCCAAGGGCCTGCTTCTCCATCATGCTTAGCATTTTATGACTGACTTGGTTCCTGCATATGCAGCTAATATAAGTGCAGTTCAGTAAGAGTCTGCTCCATGAGCTGAAGTTATCTAGTGAGGAGGCACAAAACCGGAAGCCTTTGCTCTAACACAGTATTTGCTACAGAGCAAGTCTTTGCTCTAATACAGTATTTACTAGACTGTTTTGTTCTGCCCCTTCCTTCCTGAGTTGAAGCATTTGATCTTCTCCCCCATCTCTCCTGAGATGAAATAGCACATTCTGCTGTTGATTTTTTCTTTGTATGCCTCACTGCTCTAAAGGAAACAAGATTTTAAATTACAACTGTGGAAGACCTGGTTATGCAGGGCTTAAAATTAATCTGAAAGAGCAAGGCAGGAAAATTAGATGCCCCCCTCATTTTTGCCTGAAAGAGTAAAATAGTTAAATCCAGAGAGATTTCAATAAATGCAGACCGAAGCTAAAAAGTTAAAGCCATTAGTATTAAATGTAATCATTTACCAGATAAAAATTACATCCCGTAGAGAATAACTGTTGACACTGTTACCCAAACTGGAAATACATAGAGATATAAGAACTCGCTTACCTGTATTTTTGTATCCCATTTTACTTTTACCCATTGGCTCACACACTTAAAGATTCAGTGGGATTTCACCCTAAATCAGTCTTCCCCACTGAGTAGGAAACAAGGGATACAAAAATATTTGCATTCTGATTGACATTTCTGTGCAAGGTCTAATTAAAAAGAAACATCACTGTATATGTTACAGTCCCCAGGAACAAAAAAGTTACTATACATACATTTTTAAACACACCATTTCCAATTGACAGACAAGTGAAAGGCATTCAGAAAAGAGACAGTGAGTTACTTAAGGTCACTTGGAAATCAAGCAGAGGAGCCCCCAGTAAACTACCTCTTCAGAGTCCCAGCCAAAGGGGCTTTCCACCAAGCCACACTGCTTTCTTTGGTGACTGAAATGTTATCTTTGGTGAAAGATCAGCGGTGATACTGCGTGAAAACCACACCAACTTGAGAGAAGCACAAAGGAAAAAGAACAAAAGCAGTGTCTTTACCAAATCTGAGAGCCATCATGTTCTTGTTTTGCATATATCCTCCCTGCTGAACAGCCACCTGAAGAAACTGGAATGGCTTCATTTTTGCAGGCTTCAGAATAATTTTATATATTTACCTCTTAGGCTCTTGTGGAATTCATAAATCATACTTAGTGAGAAGTATTAGCACAGACTTAGTGCAATTACATGATGAATGTTTGATTTCTGGCTTACAGCCGGAAAAATACATAGATTTCTGTGATCTCTAGAAAGGTAACGATGAAACCTCATGTGTTAATTAGAGGCTAATAGCTTTAGTTCACTGTAACATAAAGGACTATTTTTTTCAAAAAGCTTTCCAACCCAGCTGAAAGGCTGCTCTTTTAGTCAGTCTTGAGTTATGCATCAGCTGGTGAAGCGATGGCAGCCTTTCTAAGGAGATACTGCTTTCCCTGAAGAGCTCTTACTCTGGGGGCTGAGGGAAGCATCGCCTTCTGCATGAGCAGCCTCAGCATCTGAATACAAAGGACAGACCTGCTTGTGTGGGCAGAGCTCAGCTGGTTCTACCACTGCATCCAGGCAGGATAAAAACCAAAAACCTGCCCATGTTTCTACTGTTAGCAGCACTGGAGCTGCTGCAACATTATTAGGAAGTGACCTTTACATGCCGTGTGAATCCGAACAGACTTTTAATAAATACTAAATATTAATAACAAAATGCTGATAATATCATTCCCTCCCCCTTTTTCTTTTTAGCCATCAGGAGCTTGGTATTGTCATTGCCATCTCACACGAGAGCAGCTGAATGGGGAAGCTCAGTGATTGCACAAGTTCATCCAGCAGATTATTGCTACAGCAATCTGTCTCCTTAATCAATTAGCAAAGCATCTATACAAACCATTCTTATATTTATAGGGAGAAGGCCCTTAAAGTGTAGGCTGGGGAGAGAAGCACCCATGGAAGTGCACGTACTGCTTCTCCCGGATGGAAGAAATACGTGTGCTCAGCTACACCCCCTCCTGACAGCAGTTCACACAAATCACATTTGAAAAAAGAGAATGAAGACTTACCTAGTTTGAGAACAATCCTCCCCAGCAAAGCTCTCCATAACTACACGTGTGCACTGTCAGAAGAACAGAGCTGCCCTGAGACAAAGAGTGGAAGTAAAGCTAATTCATGGTACTTTCCATGCTAGAATACGTGAAAGGCAGTATGAAATGAAGCAGTTGGAGCCAAGAACAGGCAGACCCTCTTCATATTCAAAAACCAGCTCTTTGACCAACTCTCTTTGACCAGATTACTGTTACTGTCTAGGTTCTCATTTCCAGCTATTACCCCAATGTAAAATCTTTATCTCAAGTCTCAGAGATCTCAGATGGCCCCACTTTTAAAATTCTTCGTGCTCTCTGAAACTGCTAGACATACTACTGAGTATGGCAGATCATGTCAAATAAGTCATTCAGCTGGTCATTACAGGGAACCCTGTTCCACAGCAGATGAACTTCTCCAGCACTCAATGCTTTCCTATGGGTCATTAATAATAACTCATGAGAGTTAGTGGGACAAGTGGTGGGAGCGGCCAAAGTGGCAACAGTACATTCTCAACAAGCTGTTTATGGGCAGACAAAATTGAAGGGATGTCTATTTGAGAAAGGAAGCCTATTAAAAAAACTTCTCATCAAATTTTGCATCTCTCACATTAAGAAGGGCACAAAGGGGGAGCAACATGTCTGGGCTGCTTCTAGACTCCTCAGCCCTATCACATGCCCAACTAGACACTATAGCTCCATCTGCAGCTGGCAAGGATGCTGTCACAGACACAGCAGTTTGAATCAAATCAGTAACACAGTAAAGGAGGAATACAGCTGTGCAAAGCAAACACCTACTGAACTAAAATTTGAATGGTGGATGTTGGGTAGAGCGATATTTGGATGATTTACCTTTGACATGGAGGATATTTTTTTCTTGTTAATTAGGTAACAGAGTAATAAACTTTGTGATGTGTTGGCTTATTAGGATTGGGATGCATTTTGACTAGAGAGAAAATGTGCTTTGCTGTAACTGATATAATTAGTGAGAAATTGTATGTTGACTTATACAATGAATATTTTCTATCTACAAGATTAAGTGAGGATGGTGTTGGTGAAAAACAAAGGGATTAAGAGCATCTTGAGTTTATTCCGTGGTATCACATAATCCAGGGATAGTTAACTAAATCAGGTATAAATTAGTTGGTTTGGAGTTAAAGAGGAAATTAATAAAGGTTCATTTAAGCAGTTCTCCAAACAACTTAATGCTTGTCATTCATCTTGCTTGTTTGTTAGAACTGATTTTGGCAGTAGAGTGCTTGCCTTTTTTTTTTTTTTTTGCTGTGCAAACACAAATCCTTTCAATGACTTGAGTGACTTTTTAGAAGAGCAAACTCTTAAATTCTAAACAAACCTCACAAAGAAACTGGAAACTTTACTAAGCAATTCTAGAAGGCAACGCACAAAAGGGAAAAACAGGCACAAGCATTTTGAAGCAGATGTGCAGAAGAAAGCTGCATCAGAAGCCTTTCCCAAAGCAGTATTCAATGGGGAAATTGCCTTCACCACATAGCTTTCTATATCATTGCTTCTGTTGGAGACTGGTCTGGCAATGCACAAGTGTAGTAGTTTTAATATTCTTTTGGGACTGCCCAGGGTTTGATTTCACTACATCGCTTTATAATATATTCACGTCATAGCAAAAAGTTCACTGCAAATAGCTGCAAGGGAATGCTAAGAAACTTCATCTTAGCAAAAACATAAACTGTGGTAATTGGGTCCACATAAAACAAAAGCTGTCAGGAGAAGAAGCAGTTCAAACACAATCAGTGTGAGACATGGTTTGTAAACTTCATTAAGAAATGACTTAGTGCTGCTTATAAATCTTGAATATTTCTGACTAGATAGTAGCAGCAGATATCTAAATAAGAGCTTTGAAGGTCAAAATGGAGGAAAGTCCACATAAACAGCAATTAAACACAGGCCAGTCAGTCCTAAACAACAGGAAAGAGCCATTGCTGCAGGCAGGCTTGAAGATGATCAAACTGGGAAAGAAAGATTGATAGGAAAATCTCCAAGCCCAAGCAACTGTTCCTTCATGCCCTGTCCATTCAGTAGCCGCCAATGATTCTTCACAAAGTGGCCGTTGCTCAGCTCATTAAAACCACTTCTCCTTCAGTAAGTAAAAGAGTAAAACCGATCTCAGGCTGACTGTATTTTCTCATGATAACTAAAAAGGACACACAACTGCAGAAAAATATTTGTGCAGTCAGAGCTCACAGGACTACCACCATGAACTTCATTAAGACATGTATATGAATTTGAGCCCATAGCTCGGCTGATATATGTAATCTAATAAAAACTCTAAATCCAGAAGTTTTATGGATTAATAGAAAAAAAAAATGTCACCTGCATTTCATGGAAAATGCATGTGCATACACTTTTACATACACTAAAGCAGCCTTAAGAAGTCACATACCTGGTTCAAATTTAAGAAATATCTACTTGCCACTAGATGGCGGATGTCAATTACTAATCTATGTTGGA
>VZSV01000008.1:9738776-9749594 GCA_013398735.1 Nothocercus julius | reverse complement strand
TATATATATATAGGTATTCCCTCCCTTTGCTAACACAATACTTCACCATCATTTTTGCTTTCCATTTTTATATCAGCCAGCTTAAGAAAAGCAGCACAGAGGGAAAAAAAAAAAAAGAACTTTAACTAAAAATAAACCATCTGCCAGTGAAAATCTATCTTGGTTCTATCACATCTACAACCAAACCAAGGTAATAACCAGCACCACAGATAGTTTCCATATAAATATGCACCTCTCCCCACACTCACTCCTTCAGCTGCTTCCCAAACTGCTGGCACTGCTTCACCTCATTTCCTAGGTGAGAGCTATGTCTTACACTCAGCCTGGACTTTATGCTGCTGGAATGCATATCAGAAGATGTCATCCCCTGCCTGTGGCTGCTTCCAGTATCAACAAGTGATGCAGTGGTGGAGTCATGTCTGTACCAAAGAACAGCAACAGATGGACATTAAGACATTCTCTTACAGCCAGCCTTCCCTCTTGCCCACCTCAGATGATCAAATTTGCTGAAGGGTACTTCTGACTAGCCCAAATTCCCTGATAAGGCTCAGCAAAGAATACTGTGATGGCCTTGATACCACAGGACTGAAGACAAAGGAATAAAAATGGAGTTTGATCTTTCCGCAGCATTACCAGTGAGAACTGTCATAAATCACTGAAATAAAAAGAGAAAAAGTATTGTGGGGGTCACACATTCATTCTTCCTTCACAGTTGTGTTTCAGGCTCTTCTAGATTGCAAGTACTATTTCCTAGTTAGATCTCAAAAGTCACTTTGGAGCAACAGTTGAGCTGGATTCTTCTTCTATTATCAGCAATCGAACGGCAAACATGGCTGAAAACCTATGGCTACTATTTCGAAAACAATATCTGCTGCCTTCCAAGAAGCTCCATGTGCATCAAACCTGCTAAACAGTGACACAGAAAACCGAATTCTGACGAAGTAAGGATTCTACTTCCATTTTCTGATAACCTAAAGAAGTTAAATTATTAGAAATTATAATCACTAAGAGCATGCTGTATTCTGTACCACAAAGTTCCTAATGGGTAACTCAGGCTACGGGCAGGCGGGCTTGGCATAGGCTACACTGGCCCACATAGTTCCCTAAATTACCTGGAACAGACTTCTGTTGGAAACCACAGGGTTCATACCCATTTACACAACAGTGCAGGATGAAGGATTTACATGAAAAACAGTTTAACATTATCAAAGTGTAAAAACAGGGTAACAAAGGAGAGTGCAGGATTGGGACTCAGACTCTTATGTCATTTACCATTCACTCTTTTTCATTTCACTGAAAAGGTGTTTTCTAATGATGAGAAGAAACAATCATTGCCTTCTACACCAGACAGGAAGGTAAACTGGATTTATTAACAACAAATTATAGTTGTAAACTATTTTAATCAAACGTGCAAAATGGCAACCTTTTAATTTAAAATTTCCCCATTTAAAACAATTTCTAGAAATCTGATCACACAAACACACACACACAGAAGTCTTTATTTTTAGGGGGAAGAAAAGAGGGAGAGAAATCGTCAGAACAGCTTCATTTGTGTTTTTATATATAAAAGAAGGCACATCTGTACATTTTCTATTCATTACCTTGATTTACAAGTGCCTTGTCACAAACAGTGAACAACTGGGAGAACATTAAATAAAACTTCACTTGAAGTTTACGTTAACTATAGTTGGGATGTCATCTTACACCACCACTCCTAACTGCTGACTAACTAGTAGGAGGCTGTCTTCTTGGTCAAACTTCAGCATCCAATACCTAAAGATTTTGTTTACTTTAAAGCAAAACATATCCCACTATGATGCTTCCTAGAAATTCAACAGAATATTATTTTCTCGAAAAAATCTGTTTCACCCTAAAAAAAAAAAAAAAAAAAAAGTGCAAGACCTTGCCATTCCAGGATACCAGGAACAACTAACTGCATAGTTTGTCTACCTGTGGCTCTAAGTGTCAATTAGGCATTTACTTCACATCTTATTTAAAGAAAAAAACAATGCAAGAAACACAATAAAAACTAAACAAAGAATAAAGAAAAGCTTGAGATTTTTGAGTTCACAGTAGAAGTCCCTTCCTTCTTACAACTTTCCTTTGCAGGACTGAAATAGACAGTAAGTAAAACTCCTCCCAATATCCAAGCTAGTTTAGTGCCTTTGCGACATTTAAAGAAGAAATTTAAAGCACTTCTGAAAAACAAGACTAATCCATCCTATGTAAAACACAATGACTTAGAAAATTTTACCCAGGGCTAACTACTACCTAACATCAACCTAGCAGAAATGTAATTCCTTTCACCGCTTCTGAATTCAATCCCAGCTTACAGTGCATATTAATTCAAAATTACATAGCAAGTCAGTACCAGAATAATGTAGTAATCTAATCCTATCTTCAAAGGAAAAAGAAATGTCTGCCTAGATCTATCATTAGTAGTGATAACTAGTTAATTGCTATGTTGAAGAATCACAACTGTCACAGTAATATTCATTAAAATATAAAAAGCCTGCTCTAGAAAGGTTTATTCTGCATACTGTATCTCTGCTCTTAGCTCTTTTGTGAGGTAATTCACCAGCACTCCCAACAATTTTTGCTGGATAGCAGCATTTCCCATTACAAGAGCAGTCAGCTGAGCAACATCAGTCCAGTCTAAGCTCCTGAGAATAACAAGGGCTTCATCATAGAGCTTCTGCTGCTCAGCAGGAGGCAACTCCAGTAAAATCTGAGGGACTGGCCTGAACTGTCCAGTAGTCATCCAGGCACCAAGCAATCCACCAAATGCTCCCCCTAGAAAATAAAGAGAGATGTTACTCTTGAATCACTTAACATTGCAACTTGAAATTCTATGAAGAGGCTGCATTGGTAATGTTCCTACCTTTACCAGAAATCAATGCAGAGTTGTGGGCACAAGACACATCTTCTTTAAAATACGTTTATACAAGAAATTCAGAGCACCAAGAACTTTTAAAGCTTTTTACATCAACTACAATTACAAAGAAAATCATTAAAAAATCTGAACTAACAGCTTAAAATCCTAACTGAGAAAGGAGACATCATTCCTTAAGGCACTGCTCTCTTTAGGATAAGTTGTACCACTAAATAAAACCCTACCCAAAGAAAAGTATGTAACCAATAGCTGCTTTATCAGTGCCCATCCACATATGGTCTCTTACTACAGCCCATCAGAATGATCCAAGCTTTCTACTCCTGTAAAAGAGGACACCAAAGCCTCCCTCACCTGTAAGACAACACCTCAGAAAATGCTTATGGAAACTAAGCAGGAACAAACATCAGTTTTGGGGGTGGGTGCATTTAGACATATTCAACCTTTAATCTCGGAAACCAATATCCTCTTATCAGCCTAAAAATACTCTCAAAAGCAGAGTGGCATCAAGACAACAGCAGAAGAATCCTGCGTAACTGAGGTGGTGGTTGTGACTTCTACTGCTGAGACATCAGTGTGACAGTCCTACGTGGGTTTGCTCCTTCAAACTTACCAGGCCAACTGCCCAAACAAGTGTTTTTACAGAGAAAGTTCACAGGATTTATAGCACAGCCAAGACTCAGAAGTTGTGATGGAAGGAGTATCTTCACAACTGAGGTGTCATAACTCACTCTCTGCTTCCAAAATTCCCATCCTCAGACAATACTCCTAAAACGTGATTTACACACTCAGTTTTTCATTGGATAGAAGTTCTTTAATTTGCACATTTTACTGAGTTGTCAATTCTTCCAGTGATATCAGTGAAACAGTTCAAAGCCAATGGCTGAATTCATCTGCCAGGAACCTTTACGAAAATATTTGATTTAGGGGCACTTAATGCAAGAGTCACTAGAAATATACTGCAAGCTTTTCAGGTGGCTGCTACAGAGGGAAGGTAACTTATCCTCTAACTCTTTGTGCAAGACAACAGTAAACACAATCTGTGCTATGCAGTCACAGACTATCTAGGCTGTTTGTTTAAGCTGAAATACATTTCAATACAATCTCCCTGTAACTCTGCAAAAATAGCCACAGCCCCACAGACATTTACTTCTCTAATTTTAAAAGTTAAATGAGGATCTTCTGATTTAGTTGCAGTGTAGCTCCAATACAGCTTTTTTTTCCTATATAATTTATTATTATTACAGTGACATGTATAACTGTTCCAGCATCTCCATTATCAACGGCTGAAGAACACTGAACTTGACTTGGAGATATGGACAACTTAAACGCTGGAACAAATGAGAAAATACATCCAAGGGTAACTTCAGTGGATCTAACCATCTCGCTCAGGAAGGTGACCAATTACAATCTAATTGTACTTCAGAGTACACTTATACACTTATAAGAAATTCATACTTTGAGCTCTTACTGAGTTCAGGCATGCATCGCCCAAATTATTATTTTCTGCTATTAATTGTTGTATGCATAAAAAGAGCAACCACTCAGCTTTCTTTCGTACTTTCTGTTATAGTTCTCCATAGACTATTTGGTATTTTTCATAATTCAATCTCACTAATACTCGAGCAGGTATTTTGGAGAAAAATACCATGTTCACCTAGAAGTGGGCAGCAGGTTTTAAAATAGACAAACATTATTTTTAATGACAGCATTAGGAAGATGATCCTGTTTCCCTGCTAAGGTTTCACTGAGAATACTTACCTTCCTTTGCAGGCCAATTTCCTTTTCTCTGCACTACTGAGAATCAAGATTTTTGCACCTGAGCTCAGCTGCTCCTCATTCTCCATCATCTTTCACGTTCCTCCGCCACTGGTGCTTCTTCCCCTCTCCTATTCACACCCCTGCTACAGTGCTGGTGCAGAGCCTACAACAACAAGCTCAGAGCCTTTAGGTTTGCTGTGTTCTGTGCCACACCTAACACTGGTCTATCGCAGTGGATGGGAAACAGCACCCTACCTGGCAAAAACAAATGAGTTTTTGAACAGATTGTCCAAAGTGTTAAGAGGAACCAAAATCTAAACCTCATATACCTGTACTGTTTCCTGTTTTCAGAAAAGCAGTTGCAGTCAGGTGGTTACTATCACTCCAGAAAGAAACATGGTCACATGCCTTACTGATGCACACCTTGTTAAAAAACCCTTACAAAAAGCTGAAGGACAAAGTGGCATCTTGTTATGGCTCAGCAACACAAAACCTCACCGCTGCCTGTCCTGCCCTTCAATTCACACATACTACTCATTGACCTGCTGGTTTCCTCACTCAGTCTGTTGGCCACTCTTCATATTCCGAGAAGAAAACACTTACCTACAGCGATGCCGGGGGGACCCCCCACGAGGCCCCCAATGAAGGCTGTGGCACCTGCGAGCAGGGCTCCTCGACTGGAGTGTTTAACAGCAGCTTTCATCCCCTTCTCCTGAGAGAGGTGGCAGAACAGTTGCATCACATCATCGGCCCTGATGGGCATCTTGGCTCGTTAAGGTCCTGAAAAAGATGTTTTAAGTCATGTTTTGATCACTGCAATAGGGACTAAATCTTGCTGCTCAACTTTTTTTTTTTAAAAAAAAAAAAAAAAAAAAAAAAAAAAAAACCACACACACACACATTTTAGGAGACCATAAGCTTGAAGAGGTACAGTCAATGCATGGAAAGAAATCACTTCTTTAAAAACAAGTCAAAATATAAGCCTATTTACAAACAGTGAAGCAGCAAGTGAAACCAAGAGACTGACCAGAGAAATCTGTATTTATGACAAATTCAAAAGTCTAACCACGAGCAAGTAACAGCAATAAAAAAATTAAGAAAGAGTCTGTCTAATTTTCAGCCTATTATCTTTGCCTCAAGCAATTGCCATGTTCATTCAGCACTGCATATGGCTCCAGAGAAAAGACAGAGCAAGGCCACATTTTAACACAACTCCAGAATTATAACTGACAATCTGACAGGTATTTCCTGTTTGTCATAGTCCTTCCAATAACTAAGCTGTTTATTTTCAAACACCTATTCTCATCTCCATCTTGTGAAAGGTTTAAACACCTCCAGCCTGTTTTCTGAAGGGACATGGATGGCTGAACACTGATCGGAGGTCAGCAAGCAAGAACAGTCTGAAGGCCGGAAAGAGATTTGAAGAAAAGGAGTTGGAAGAGACCACTGGGAATACAAGTACACGGGGAGTGCAACAGAGACGGGGAATCAGAAAGGTAGGGGTGTCTCTGTGCCAGGAGACAGGACTTAGACCAATAAATCTCCTTCGTATCATCAGACAGAGGCAGGAAAGGGACAACAGGAAAGATTGGAAAGGACAGTACAGAAGGAAGGCTTCCTTGGAAACCCTTTTCAGTAGGGCATAAGCTAGCAACCCTTCAGGACATTCAGTTTTCCCAGATGGAAGTTAAACAGTCCACATGGAACTCAGTAGGAACCAGGAGACGCTGCTGCTCAAAGCAGCAACACGCTGCAGACCACCAGAATCTTCGCTCTTGTGAAGGAGCTCCCAGTTTCTGCTGGGTTACACCAAAGCAGCCCAGAACAGAGCCACTGCCTCCTACGGGTCTCTCTCTCATTCCATTCCATGGGATCACAAATCTGCTAGCACACAGGAGCTTGCTGACAGCTGAACCAGACACCGACCTTCTGGCCATCAAACCTCTTACAATGCTCTTGCTTGCTGTCACTGACCACCCAAAAGCACTTTCCACACAAGTCCACGCAGCGTGTGACCAACCATTACTGCTCTTGGTGCCACTCGTGACACACACAGTAGTGGAGCGTACAAAGATGAACGTTATGATCCTGAATGCTACAGGAATAGAAATCTAAGCTATTACACAGAACAAAACAGGAAAGAAGTATCAGCATATTCTAATACCATTTGAAAACAGGCCTGTTTACCTCACAGATAAGGAAATTTAATTTCATGGGTATAGAGAACCAACCACCATGAAGCAAAAGATTATACATCTTTTCTCTCCTTCATCCAGTCTAAAGCTTTTTCTTGTGTAATTCAGCCTCTTGCTCACCTGAGTTTGAAAGCAATATAGTCTATTTCCTCCCATCAAACTGACTTCCACAATTTCCTAAAGCAATTTAACTGCTATGAAACCCAAACAAGAAGCCTCAGGTTTCCGCAGTATGTAGTAGTTGGTCGTCCTCTGCATGATTCTTTCAGCATATTGCCAAGCAAATAGAAAGAATGAAAATTTCTCATAATGATGCACCACCTCAAACAGTGCAAAGGTAAACAGTTATTCCAGGAGTTCTTTCAGTAAACATAAGCTTTCATAGCTGGATCCAAAGTGCAATTAGATTAAACGTGCAGAAGGAACAGGCCATAACAAAAACAGTAACCACACTGCTGCCTGGTGGCATAAAGTCTGGCAAAATTACAAATTTGTAACATGTATTAGCCTCAAGCTAAAGAAGAAACATAGCAAAAATAGTAATTCATTGTTTATGCTTTACTCCTCTCAACCCCTCCAAACAGAATTGTCGTTTGGAAAGCTAATACTTGTTTGTTTGTTTGTTTGTTTTTTTTTGTCTTGACTGAACAAGGTTCTTGGTAAAGCAGTAACCTCTATGCTCAATTCTAAATGTTCTAAACAAAATTCTAAAAGATATTGAGTCACACTCCTTTCCTTCCAACTCTTGCAAGTATTTCTATGGTCTCTTGGCAAATTAAGTTTTAGAAGTCGTGCATCAAGTGCTCCATTTAATAATCAGGATTAAGAAAGATATAGTTAACTACATAGGGTGAAGCTTTTTTAAGCGTAAAGCACAACACGGACCCCATAAAACAAAATATATACTGAAACAAACATGCAATTAAAACTTTTTCCCTAGAGATTCCTATGTTGAGCAAATGGTCGAGTAGGCCAAAGTTCCAGAAATCAGAAGAATTAGAAGAAAAACAAAGAAGTCAGACCATTATTAATCTGATTTGATGATTTCCGTTTCTGACAAAGGATCAAGGTAGTCAATCAGATAATTTCCAGTAGCGACATATTTTTTAACTATACACTTTTAGAAAAGTAATTTATTTTAACAATATATTAGCAAGTTGAGCACAGAGACTCCAGGAGAGTTTCATAAGCAGGCAAAAAAAAAATCAGCGGCCGGCTTGCTTCAGGCTGGGGCAATCAAAGAAAGGCTGACAGACCTCTGCAGCCACAAACCTACCTTCACATAGACCATTAGGTCAGCACGAAGCCAACTGCAAGAATGAAGAATATAAAGCTATTTTTGACAACAATCGAATGATCGGAATCACTTGAGGACGAGAATAGGAAGATGATCATAGCTGAAAATGTTAGTAAACTACAGAGGAGCCACAATCTTACTCCAGATTAACAGGGACTGTTATTTTATGTATGTCAGAGGCAAAATCAAAACTATTTTTAAACTCTGATTTTGTAACTGACATACCAAAAAAAAAAAAAAGAAAAAAGCCAATTAGATTCTAGTGGTGGAAGTGCTGATTGCAGATTGGTCTGCACAAATTCTACCCAGACATGGAGAAACACAAGGAATGTAAAATGCTGGCTTTGCTCATATAGCGCGGTGCAGATAAGAGTGACATACATAAAACTGGGCCTGGCTTTCAGAGTTGTTGAGTCCCCAAACTTCCTTTTGCCTTCATGTAACACTGAGAATGCTCAGCACTTCATATAGAAAATACCAAGTGCTTTGGAAAATAAACGTGAGAAACCAAACTTCATTGTACAACAGTATATAAAGTGTATAAAGCCTTTCTGTTTTTTTCTTCTTCTTCTCCCGTCATTCAAATTTGACTGCAATTTCCTACCACCCATTTTGTTCTCTCCCCAGAAACTCATCGGAGATGTTGGACTCTGGATACATGACATGATGCTCTCTCTTTCTCTCCAGGGACCAGGTTTGCGAAGTGAGCAACTCTTGCTCTACCTACCCTAACAGAATGGCCATGTGTCACTCGGTTTAGAATCTATAACCAGTAAGTTTCACTAAACAGCGGGGTCTTTCAAGAAAAAAAATACTGCTTCCTGAGAAGTGTCATAGAAAGAATTAAAACAACAGAAGGACTCCACCCTACCCAAATCACTGAAAAGTCCTGTTAATGCAAACAACCGAAGAGGACCCCAGATGCTTCTCTGATGTAAATCTAATTTCAGTGTTCTCCTATCTAACATTCCCACTCTATTCCTTAGGGACAGGCTTCCCTCACTTCAGGGAACAATGATTTTAATACAGAAAAGCCACTTTATCCCCTGGATTCACAGTTCCACTTAAAACAAACAAAATAACACTGAAACTATAGGTACTCTAGCCAGCACACTGCCTGGCACTGGAGAACCATCCCTCACTGCTCCTTACAATCTCTTACAATACTGAGTTAACTGTACACATACCCTTCAACACACACCTCTACAGATTCAAATGCATAGAATAAAAATCAAACATAGCTGATGAGAGCCAACTTCCAATCTAACAAGCTATAGAGAGGTCTACACACTCCAACAGGAGCTGGCTTCCTCTTGGTGGAGAGGGCACAGTGATAAACAAGAACCTGGAGCGAACCTCCACCTGACTGCTAGGAAGCACACACAAGATCCATGCAGGTCTTCAAACTGAAGCTCCATGGTAAGAGAAGCTACATACACAAACAGGGACATCCAGGAGATAACCCAGGATAATTTCTTCCTGTCAATATCCGTACACAGGTTCCCTGTGTGCAACTCTATCTGTACAGCAGCCTTTGTGACACGTCTTGGAGCAAGTATGAGATCAGCAGCCAGAACAGACACAAAGCACTCGGCAACTGAGAGTGGAGAACACATCTTCACAAACGAGCACGCACAAATGTGCAACTTGATGATTAAACTGGCCAGAAGTCCAATATGTGAACAACTGAGGAGCAGGAAGGGAACCATGGTACACCTATGAAGAAGGACATTCACCTCAAAAGTCCATAGGATACTGTTGGCTCGCGTAACCTTTGTGCTCCCAAATCATAACTTTCTGAAGTTTCTTTAGAACCTACCTTTAGACCACTGCAAAGCAAGTGGCATGATTTAAATCACTGTTAGTCTCAACAGCTAATAAAACTTGCTTTGCTTTGAATATACAAGTTTTTACCTTGTTAAGGATCTTTTCAGTTATTTTCCTAAGGCAAGGTTTATTCTTACTGGTTGGTATGAGGATTAAAACATGCTGATTACAGCACATTATCCTGTACTTGGTGGTCTTCTCTCCCAACCATAATGACTCACTATATCTACAAATAGCTGTTACAATAATAATAACATTGCTACATTTATTCAGATACTCATTTTTTCAGGGTTCAGTTACGTTAGAAAATGGTAAGAAATTAATTTACTTGCTAGACAATCGGAATTTAATTCAAATACACAAAGCATTATAAAGATTTTGTAAAAACTGTGACCTTAGAGGTGTTGCTTACTCTCTTCTTCTGCACATTTATCAAAGCACATACGTTTATCAAAGCACTTAACCAGTTTATTTAACAAGAGGCAACTCATTTGTTCATTATGTGAACAACGTACTTCTAGCTACCTAGGAGCTGATTCTTTAAGTTTACCTACTATACCTACGGCAGGTTTGCTACTGCTTAAATGATTATCCAGTGGCCTTGGACCCCTGCAAAGCAACCAGATTTTAAAAAAATCTCCATTTATTTACTTCCTTTGTTTACGGAAGGGGGTCTGCAGGGCCGCAGCCCACCCGGCTGCAGGGCCCCACCGCCCGCATCCCCCGCTCCGCCCCGGCTCCCCGGCGGCCGCTCTCCGTGCGCGCACACCGCCGAGACCTGCCGAGCCATCAGCATGCAACCCGAGAAAGCATCCTTTCCTCCGGAATAAAAATTAATATTACTTGTC
>VZSV01000008.1:9698342-9738511 GCA_013398735.1 Nothocercus julius | reverse complement strand
CCTTCTCGCCGGCCCGGGGCGGCTCCGCCGCGGGCCGCTGAGACGAACCGGGCCCCGAGGTGCCCCGGCGCGGCTCCGTGGGCGGAGCGCCCTGCGTGCCCCGTAAGCCTTTTTATGCCCTTCAGTCACCGCGCTCACTGTTCCCGCCGCCAGCGGGGCCCGGCCGCCTCACGCCGCTGCCTTCCGAAAGCGGCCGCCCGACACCCACAGAGAAGCTCCGGGGAGGGGGTGTGGACGGCGGGTTTTGCTTCCTGGCCGGCCAAGCCCACATCTCTCTGATTCGAACAAACCGTCTCCCGCCAGGCCCCCGCTGAGGAGATGAGAAAGTGGGATGAGAATGAAAGGAAGGAAAATAACAATTTTAGTCTTTTTCCTGTGGAGGCACTGGGGACTTTTTAATGTCTCCATACTTTATATGGTGACGTAAAATAACTCTCTGTGTAGCAACTCCATGTGATACAGGTCTGGCGGTGCTCTTCATTTTTATGGCTTGGATATAAAAAGCAAATGTAATGCACAAAATGATCAAAGAACCAAAATGTCAGGTGTTTTGAAAAGTATCCCAGCTGCAGGCGGCTTCCAAGGAGACCACTTCCCAGCAAGACCTCTGCCAGCCAGAGCAGGACAGTTTTACCAGCCTCCCCAGGTCCTTCAGTCCAAATAAAGCTCGTATAGCACATTCGGGCCACATCAGCAGATACTTATTAGATTTTTTTTTCCCCCTATTATCAAGTTAATATCATTAAGTTTCTAAATTTCTGTTCTAATTACTATTAAATTTCTATTATTACATTACTAAAATAAAAATGTGATGGGAACTGTATTCTTTGCAGTTGAAAGTACTACTGTAAATGATAGCCCTCTCAGTGAAATTTGGATGTTGCCCAGGTTGATAGCCATCAGTCAACCTGGTCACTTTAGTTATCAGGACTAAGATTTTATTCTGCATGTAGTTATCAGGCAGCACCTGATGGCACATGTGTTTTTCTTGGGCGAGCACTGATTTATTCGCACCACTGCTGCACACCACAAATCCCACAAGATGTTCTGTAAATGCTGGGTAAAAAGGCACGCAAAAGGCCTATTCTCTGTCTTATGGAAAGAGCAAGACACGTGTCTTGCAGAAGGCATCTTCCAAAGAGTGTTTGTTGCTCGGAGAGCTCCATCTCGTGGCTCTCCAGGCACCTAGATGAGGCGGGGTCTAGGACCATGCTTGCCATTTGAAAAGAACGATCTTAAAATAAATGAACAGACAAATCTCTGCCAGCTGTGTTATCTTTTACAGTACTATGCATTCTGGGTGGATATGTCATTGTAATTCTGACATGTATTTATCCACATTTTGACATCCAGTCTTAAAAAATAATTAGTGCCGTACCTGAGAGAAATGTTAATGTTCTTTTTAAATTCTAAGAGTCCTGTTGGACTGAGGGAAGGTCAAGGTGATCCAGCTGCAAATCAGATCCTGCTGATAATCTCACTATATTTACTGTAGCATGCTAGGCTCTTACAAATAGTAGATGTCATTGCTATTCATATACAGTGGTTCTCTTTGTTGTCTTTTATCAGGATGTTCACTAGTTCATTATTTTTTCTCCCTCCCCGTTCAGATTACTAGAAACTCTAGCTTTAAAACCAAACAGAAAAAAACACTCCCCAGTACTTCCCGTGCTCCCCCCCCCCCAGTCTTAAGCACCTACACAAGTGCGTAGTCAAAAGGCATGCATCAGAAATCAGCTGCAGCAGTGTACCTAGGCTTTCCACCCTGGTTAGCCACCTACAGCTTTCTACATCTTTTCCTAGCATATGTCAGAACCCAAAATAACTACACAGTAAGTCCAGCATGCCCTAAAAGTGCTGGGTTCACTGTGCATGTTTTCACAGCTTCTGACATACTAGGAGACAGGCCAAAGGGTGGCAGGAAAGATTTCAGCTGGAGATTGGCTGTTGCTACCAACTGAATGATTCATCCTGGCTTGCAGCCTTCTCCTTACGGGGTCTGCAAAACTGGCAGTCACGAGCAGGCTAAAGGCTGGAGGATCTGCCCTGAAATACCTTCTGTAATTACGTGACAGATCTCCTCAGAAACAATGACCTTGATCTTGATGGACAGAAAAAGCTGAAGACATTAGTCTCCTATATCTTCCTCTACACCTAAGATTCCCCAAGAAAACATAAGGGTTAAGCAAGCACATGTGACAGACTTTTAGTTTTGTCCATTTGCACTTGGATACTGGTGAAGATGGCTTAACTGAAATGTTATTCATCAAAGTGCATAGGAAATGTCATGTGTTTTCCCTCATGTGTGATGGAGCGGTCCACTGCGAAGAAAAAGGAAAGACGTAATTGCTATGAAACCCAGATTTCTAAGAATGGATATCCAAGTTTAGAAGACAAAGAGATTCACATCTTTTCTTGCAAAAGCTTGGGAAACAGTATGCTAGAATGTCTAGGATTTCAGACAAACCCTCTCACTGGATAAAACCCTTGCAAACATGCCTTTAAAGGCTCACAGGAATACCAGCATCTGTTTGGAAAGAATCTGCCACTTCTGCTTCATACTATACTTATAATCAAACCTTCCTTTCTTGAAAAACAGTATGGTTTTGTAACTTCTGAGCTCTTCATATTATACTCTGTATTATCAAGAAAATGGTGTACTTGAAAGATCAAAAAAGGCAAAACCTAAACTGAAAATAAATGTAAGATAAGAGCAATGATACAACATTTAAGTCCTTAAATAGAAACATTTAGTACGGGAAATTATGCAAGTACAGAACAACTCTGAAAGGAACTGTGCTTTCTCCAGAATCCTGCAGTGAAAAAAAGACCAAATTTCTAAAACTATTTTCACCTGTTAATACTTTTTCACTTCAGTGCATGGAAGTGTAAATAATACAGTAAAAACAACCCAATCACTACAGGAAGACAATAGCAAGTTACTGAGATTCACTACAAAGAAAGCATATGCTTTATGGCAAATCTTTTCCTCATTTGCTGCATCAGGGTCTGACTTCTAACTGAATGCAAATAAATGATATAACAGGTTTTTGCATAAGGAGTGAAGTTATAGAACATCTGTCCCTTCTATATACCTTATGTGACATTAAGCAAAGAAGAGGTTTGCCTCAACAGCTTGTAGGAATCTGGGTTAATTTGAAGAGTGCAACAGAACTAAATCACTCCACTACTGCTGTAAAAAGTACTGCTCTGATCTCCAGTGCACTCTCAGGTGATGAAATACCAAGCTGGGCAAAATCAGTTTCAATGCCAAAAAGATGGAGTACTAGTGCAGAAGGTCACAAAACACTATTAATTGCCTTATATCATCTCAGTGATGAAAGATGATCCAAAAATACAGGCTAGAGATTTGGAATAAAGCATACAATGCTAGCTAGCACTACCCAAACAAGCTGTTAAAGGTATTTAAGGCATATCCCTAACTGCACTGTCTCCCTATCTTATGCTCTTATAGACTCTAATTGTAATGGTCATTTATGCTGTTCTTTACTTCCTCAGCACCCTACTTCACGAATTGTGTTTACTGGTTCAGAGTAGCCATGTTGTGACCTTTTCAGAAAGAGATAGAGCAAATCTGAATATAAAAGTCAGTGTCCGGAAATGAGTTTATAAATTAGTACATGCCTGACAACTGCAGTGGAGATAAAATCCTGGTAAAAAGTAGCCACACATACAATATCCAGGGAGATATTCCAGAGAGGACAGAAAGTCTCCTACAAACACCTTCTTCCAGTGATCACTCTTTTGTAGCAAGTATCTAAGAATAGCATATCCAAGGTTTCTTCAAACTTTTAATTGAAGAGTAAACATAAAGTAGGTAAAGTTCAAAATCCTATCTAAAATTGTATTGCAAATTCAGTTAAGAAACAAAGTATTCTAATATCAAGAATGGATATTAGAATGGACAGAAGAATGAACATCTGAAGGTATCTGCAATAACTTCAGTGATACATGTCCATGCTAGGTACTATTCTGTGGTGTGAGAATTTTTTATTGCAAACTAATGTACTAAATATACTATAACTATATAATTTATTAGTAGCACTATACACTTTAAGTATATAATTTATTAGGAAGGCTGAGGTGACAGAACACAAACAAGGTGCCTGAAATCCCATCAAAGCCAGGAGACCTGGGCTAACTTTACTTCAAACTTCACGCTGCCTTCATGGGTACTGGATACCTTTGGAGTGGAAGTATTGACCAAGCCCATGATCCGATACTAGAAAGGAAAGTACTGGCAAGCCCCTTTTCTATAATAAATTCCAGGAGACCTTTTATTCTGCCCTAAGTAGAAAGACATTAAGTTCTGCAAAATCTTCTCAAAGTCCAACAGGAGGATGTGCCAGTCTCTAAACCACGGAGGAATAAAAGGCTAAGACTTTGCTGCAATCAAAATGAGCAACTGTCCTCAATTTCTGTCAAACAGTAGATGTCTCCCTTCGCCAGTATTTGAAACATAGGATGTTGTTGGGTACACATGCTCAGATAGCATTATTTCTCTTTTTTTTCAGCTCACACTCCCATCATGCCTTGTAGAAAAATCCACAGGGGGAGGAAAGATAACACTGCATCCAAACCCTGAGAAGAGAGCCCCATGAAAGCAACAAATTATAAACTCTACTGAAGAGATTTTCTTCAGAAGGATCACAGGTCTCATGCTTTAGTCATGGCCTGTTCATTTGCCAGCAGGTTCAGCGTGATCTGTGAGAGCTAAGTGATTTCTTTCAAGTAAGCTGCTCACGACGACTACAGAAACCTCGAGGATTACAGTACACAAACAATGGGAGAAAAGCAGCTTCAAATAATACAGCCAGACAATGGCGTTGCCATTATGGTAGCAATGCAAAATATGGACAGGGATTTAAATGAAACGAGTGATATCTGTATACTTTGGAGGGCTCACGTGTGCCAAATTTGGCAGCATGAGTGTTCATCTTGCTTGTTGCTCCACCCCTTGAACAAAGAGGCTAAACCCCATATGTGCAGGAGTTGGTGGAGCACAAGCAGTTTTGCTAATCACACTGCATGCAAAAGCAGAAAGACAAAGGGAACTAGTAATGCTTAGACTAGCATTGGGGAAATAATTAAGCATGAATGAAATATTATATGTGGATTTGAAATGAATGTGAGGCATTCTTGGAAACAATTGTGCTGTTTCAGTTGTGCTGCTTTCTCCCCTAAGTTTCACAAAGTGATTTGCATGTCATTAAATAAACACCATAAATTACTGCAAACTTTTTGTTTTTATTTACATAAAACAAAATACTCATTTCCATTGTTGGACTACCTGATGGGAGTGAAAACTCAGAGGAGTTTTGATTGAGTCAGAACGAAGGGACCCCAGCTTTAGCCTTGCATTACACAGGCTATTAGTCCTCTGTAGATGTAAAGGACGCATAGGATGAGACTCTTGAGCTGAGCCGAGCTGAGAATTGGTCAAAGCTACCGCTGTGCATTACCTTGCATAGCCAGGGCTTCACAGCCCTTCATGAAAATGAACACAGCCTCAGGGCTCCTTGATTGCTGGGTTGTTCATCAGCCAAACCAGCTCCTTCCGGGAGAGCTTAGTCGCTGGGTAGCTAAGTGCCCATGGCTAAGGACAAGGTAGCAGCTCTACTGGCAAGCGGGCACTCGCACGAGCCGCGTCAGAGCCTGGCCAGCACCTGCAATGGGGCCGCTCTGCAGCCTTGGCACACGGGGAGGTGGGAACGCTGCTTACTTGTGTTTCTCTTTGATGATTTCTCTGTCTCTCTTTGAGAATTCATATGAGGTTTAACTTCAAGAACCGTATTACAAGGCCTACACTCTTTTTTCCTGGTACTCCTATTGTTTTCTCTTTCAATTCACTATTCTCCATTTCACCAGTTTGATTTCACCTCTGCTGAAGTATTTGCATTCCTGCTTGACTATTTATTTCAACTTCTTTCTCAGAGTCCTTCTCAAACAGACTTTCTCCTTCCACCTCACCAGAGGGGTCAACAGTGGCCAATTCAGAGCCCTTCACCAGCATACATTCATACAATTAAAAAGAAATCAAATTATTCAAATGCAAGTCCTAATCCACTAAAAGGGGATCGGAATATAGCCTAAAAAGATGCACATCCCTCTGCAGGAGCAAATTAGTCAATGAAATATAGGTACAAGTATCATCATCTGAATAAACGAGTGACCTAACTACCTGCAAAAGGATGAATTGCACATCTAGCATGACTTTTACTATCTTGGCGGTAAGACACTAAAAGATTATTCTAGTTTCTAACCTACAAAGATTGTCTGCACTGGTTTCTTCCACAGTACTTTTATTTCTTTGCCCTCCCCATGATCTTTCCAGTCTAAAAAAAATCCTTATGGGTATTTACCTGTTTTCTAACACAACTCTAGTTGCTTTGCCCCATGTTCTATTATTAAAACATGTCCAACACTTCAAATTGTAAACCATGTGAATTCACGATGAAATAAATGCTCTCTTCACAGAAGAATATACCGTAGTTCTAATTTCTATGTCTGCTTTTTGTCTTATAAATCAAAAATTCAACCCTCTTCTCATTTTAGATATGAAGGTATTTCTTTTCATCAGCTGAGTCACTTAGTGGGGTCCTAAGATTGGTTTTACCACAAAGCAAGTGAAAATGACTGGGTCTAACTCATGTTTTCCAGATATCACTAGAGTGTGCTATAGATCATGGAATTTCAGTAAAGCACAGTTGTTAATAAGGAAAAATCTAGCTGCTATACAAAATATTTTACATTAATTGCAAACATAGACTACACTAACTCAAATTCATTTTAAAACAACATGCACACTCAAGAGAGGCAATATAACAACTTTAAACATTTTTGTTATACAGGTTTGGCAAATAGTGCACAACTGGTACACAATAGAAGAACTCACCAGAGTTACACAGACAATCATAGGCCTAAATTGCACGTGGATAAGTAAAATGGGGGAATGCAGTCCAATAAGAACTGAAAAGTAGGACTAGAACCAATGTGTGTAACAAGCCAAGCCACAAGCAGTAAGAGACGCATTGTGCAAACTTTGATGCAAATTTATGATATTACTGAAGTCACTGGAACTCATGAGGGTAAGGCCTAGGGTGCATAGCCACAGGCTAAATAGTAATTATTTATATCAATTAAAGCATATGAAGAACGGAGCTGCAATTCCCAGTGGGATAACAGCAGAATGGAACCAAATCCCTCACAGGAGGCTGTACCTGTCCAATACCGTCATTTTATCAACAGGGTGTCCTGCACAGAAAGACATCAGCCAGGATTGGGACATGCAGCCTCTTAAAGAGGCTCCTAGCCCGTGGCTTCCACCCAGTCCCAACCCCCTTCCTAAGGAGATGGGAAGCCTTGCTACAACATACACACAGCCAGACGCTCAACTCTGGAACATCTGCAGCAGCTTCCAACTCTTGCACATATAACTTCAAGTTTAGGAAAGAAACCTAAACTTGTCATATAAACTTAGTGACTGCCAGCCCTTGGTGTAGTGATCAGTAGTGAGATAAAAAAACCTTGCAGAGTAACAATCCTGAATCTCAAGTGCTTTTAAGCACATGCTTAACTTTAAGCATACATTTACAGTCAGAAACCAGCACAGACTTAAGCACAATTTTCAAATCAAGCACCTATTTGAGCACAAGGTCAAAGTTAAATGGTTTACTGCACTGTGGCCAAAACTGCCCAAGAAGTACCCAGTGTATCATAGTGGTAACAGCAACCAGAATTACCATATGATGCTTCAGCCTGCTATATGAGTTGGGTTTGGTATCTTACACCATGAAGCATGTATTCCTTATTATAACCATTTGTATTACTATTTGTTTACTAGGGAACCCCAGTGAGAGCCCTATTGTACTGGAGAATGTACAAGCATAGAAAAATGGGATGGCTTCTATAATGCATGTATCACAAAGCCCACTGCCATAATTAACATTGATTAGCATCAATGCAAACAGCATGGGAAGACAAAGATTGAGCCAATGTAGGGACTGAGGTTGCCACCTCACTTTGGGCAGCTCCTCTGGTTCCCAGCTAGGGAACACAGGAGAGGCTGTTTCCAGTGGGAAGCTCCAGTGCCCAGAGCTCTACTCAGCAGCTCCCATGAGCTCATTCTGGGGACACAGGATTCAAGGAGGTGTCTTTACACTTAAAAATCCAGTCTCTGATATCGCAGGCAACCACATCATATAATCCTACCCTTAAACCTCAAACCATTTTAAACCAGTCAAGAGTGCTTGTTCTTCTTGCTCAGGCCATACAGAAATTGCTTGGCTGAAACACTGGATTAGATTGTAAATATATATATACCTACACTTAAATACAGAACAAAAACCTCATATTTACTGTAGCGGATCAGTATCAGTGTGAAATGCAATGCCCAGAAATGACCTAGAGTCAAGCTTCAGAGTATGTAAATCAACTGAAATCAAAACACCAGTACTGAATCTGCTGCTAATTTTTGAGCTGGATATTCTCCCCTGCTCCCCCAGACCCTCTTCCCTGCATTTATTACTCCTCCCCAATCCTGTTGTGAAACCATCTGATTACAACCACCACAATCAATTCTGATCAAAAGGGACAGTTGCAATCTCTATCTAGTTAATGTTTTAGAAAAAGCTCCCCCGCAAAAAACACAGCAAGAAAAAACAGATTCACTCTATCTGAAATCTCAGAAGAGAGACCTTAATGGACATGAGATGTGGAGCTGCATGTAACAACTTTCCTCCCTCTACTGTACCACCCTTGCTGGATCTGTAATTATCATACACATCTTCCCATCCTAGGACCATGGTATTTTCTCAGATTTGCCTTAGATAATTTCTCTTCCAACTGTAGGAAAAACAAAAACAATGTTGACAGCTCTGTAATGCCAGGAGGAAAAGGTAACATTTTGAAATGGATACTGTGAAATTATAGGGTTTAATATTTTGATCATGTTCACTGAATACCTTTATTAACTAAATGACATTCAAGTCCTGAAACTTTCCTATGAACTATATTCTCCCTCAAATTTTTCTGCACATTTTTATTGCGTAACCTAAAGAAATAGAGCCACCTTGAATTTCACCTTCCTATCCAGTGCCATGTAAAATATACCCACAGAAAATATATTAACACTAGAAATTTTGTTCAGCTCCATATGACATCACTCTTGTCCCAACCTTACCTAGAGTCTTGAATATCTTCAGACTCTATATCTGTCTGGAAAATTGTCACTCGCATTAAACTAAACATTCATGTAAATGTTTGCAGGATTACACTGTACACTGTAGCCATAATTTCAAACACACAGAGGATATGTTTGTGAGCACAACTGTGGTTACATTCTGGTGTTTTGCTACTTTTTGCTTTTCTTGTACTTTTTTTTTAATCTTATTTTTTTTAAAGATACTTCCTGCAATTTCATTCACAGGGAAATGAAAGGTAATTCTGTAAAGCCTAAAAATAAGTTTGGATCTGCTAAAATATTCATCATTTTACTCTCAGACTTCCACCAGTTGGTCTTGTCTGCTTTAGGTTTGACATCCCCAAGAGCTACAAGCATGACTTACAAAAATGAATGTGTACCTTGAGAGTGATGAGCATTTCTTTTTTTTTAAATTTTAACTTTGCGAAAATATTGTCTAGGATACTTATAACTGGAAGACATTTACTTTTGGCATTTTTTTTTAATCACTCATTTCTAATAGTGTGGTTGATTTATGTTATTCACACATTTGGAAAGGTAATGTCCAAACACACTTCTCCTCTTGCACTTCTTTCAGGATTGCTCATTACATTTGTTAAGCTATTTAATTCTCAAGGATCTACTGGAGATACAGTGAGGACCCCCCAAATACCAGTTAAGAATAAATCTGTAATGAGAATAAATTACATACACATATCAATTGTTACAAGTCCTGTATGGAATGAGATCTTTTTACATAAACATCTGCTGCAGAAATAACTCTGATACATTAATAAAAGCCCTCCCCACCCAAATCAAACAAGGGAAGTATAACAGTTATCAGATCAGTTAAAAGAATAAACCCATTAAATAAATAAATTTGCTCTACACCAATTTATGTCACTGTGGTACTTAAGGCGAAACCTTTTAAAGGAATAGATTTACTGTGCATACGGATCTCCACTGGGTATGTGTAATTATGCAAAGGAAAGGCATTACTTTTAAAGTGGATGAATGGGTGATACTTTTTGATTTACTGCTAGAAACAGAAAAATGGTAATGGCATGAAATAAGCATTTGCAAAACCATTTGGCAGACAGAAAATGTTTGATTTACCTAGGGCATCCATCAGGTTCTATACTTTAGATCAAAGTAGATAAATGGAAAGGCAAATGGATATTTGGAAAAAAAAAATATACTGCATTTCTGTCAACTCTGCAAGTAAGTTAAATGTTTGGAGGAAGGGAAAAGCCCCAGGCACTTTGGATAGAAGGATGTCATGATTCATCACTGATCTCACAACCACCATTATGTGTATTTACCTGGAAAGGTAAGAAATTCATGGAAATGACTGAAACAGTTTCATTTGTATCTGATGCTGAGAGATGATTTGAAGAGGCTGTCAAAGCTCGCCCTTCCAGCTGACGCTGGAGATCAGATGGTAAGTACTCCAGATTGTATTTTCCTCTCTCTACTCCAGCCTTGCTTAGTCTCTTTTTCTTATCTCTTCTGGCTTGAATTCACACTAGTGAAGAAAATACATTCCAGTCAAGACATTCTCTCTTCCAAAATTGAAAATTTTGCTGCCTTCTCATATCCTTTCAAAACCTGTGCAATAAGAAATCACACTAAAGGTAGGATAAGGCTTTCTGGACAACTCTCCGTGACAAGTTAGGAGATGAAAGAACCAAAACCCACTTTCCTTCCATGGCAGATTTTTTCCTGGAACTTCCCAGTGAAAAGTATATTTCTAAGGTGTGCCATATTCCTGTTCCACATTTTACAGACTTTTATCCCATTCCATCCCATTACAGAAATTTATCCCATGAGCTGTGCAGTGTATGCACTGCATCCAGCTTCTTAAAGCATTATTAGACCTGTAGTGCATGTGCTGCCCAGATGGTCAGAACACACACAGTAAACAAAAATGTTTGCGACACATCCAATTTGCTATGCTTGCATACACCAACAGGACAGCACACACACAAGAGGCCTGGCCTCAAAGGACTTACAGTGAGCGTGCATCCCTTATCACCGCAAGAGGCATTTTCAGTAACTGTCAGCTTTGCTATACATGCACTCTAGAAAGGATCTGCTCATGTGCAGAGAAAAGGCTGGGATTATTAGACATCTAGAGATCTTGACTAATGTATAGAAGCCTTGAACATTACCTCTGGACAAAACTTCTGCCTACTCTATTAAAAGAAAATACAGAGGGGCCTGGGGCCTTCCCAGAGCTCTCTGCCGTGCTCCACAACATCACGAGCATAAGAAGGAATTCCATGGGCTATTTCCATATTATCTTATTCCACTGAAGGCTTGCCCAGCTCTTAGGAAGCACTGATATCTTTTGCTCAGATATGTCAAAAAGCCAGCAAGACTTAAAATCATACACTATCAAGAGAGAACTGACTGCTGTCTAGGATATTTCCTTTCCTTTATTTCATTTAATTTAAATGAAATTCATTCTTCCACTCTTGCCCCTCCTCTACCTTGTGCACATCCTTTGTCACGCTGCTCTGAAATTAACAGCAATTTGCCTATAGACTCCCACGTGCATAAATTAAACTCTCAAAATCTAGACATAAGACTAAAAGACCACAAAATACAAGATACAGGTATGCGTGTAACACTTGAGGTACCTATGCAAGTTGAAAATTTGTGCATATCCAGGGACATCTGAAAGTTGTACACCTTGTCTGTAAGAAAAATCATAGCAAGTTTCCAAGCAAGGTATAAAATAAGTGTTAAAATATTGAGCTAGGAGTAAGGACAGATTCTATTTCTCCTCTTGTAATAAATCAGCAGGGTATGTATATATTAAATCCAATCCCTTGATGTGTCCAGTTTCAGTGAATAAAAACTTAGTGAGCAGGGCAAAAGTTATTGGGTAGAGATCGATATGCTTGCCTGTTGTCCTTGATTGGCAATAACGCAACATTTTCTCCTTGACTGTAAGAGGTGCTTTTGTGATTTGGGAGCATAAAGAAATTCTGTACTTGACAGATTTATGCAGTAGGAATACGCTAATGTCCTTTGACCCGCTTAAGAATAAATACAACCTACCAAATTGTCATTTTTATGGGTATTTACAACTGAGGCACTTTGTAAACCTAAGAACTAATATTTCCCAAAGGAAATCTGTGCTCTCGAATGTTGATAAATTATTGAAAAATACAAGCCACTACCAGTCCTACAAATTTTCTCTTCTATTTTTCCTATTTTTAGTTACATGGGAGTTGTCAAAGCAGATTGGGCCACTGATCTATTTCATAGGGATTTTGCTGCAGCCATGGCTAGAGCTTCAGAAGAATCCTACAGTATTTTCAGCTATTCGTGTTAAAGAGAGTCCTTCCTGAAACTTGCCGTTTTTCTATGCAATCCAAATGTTAAACATATAATAATTTAAGTTCTCAAATTAACTGTTAGTAAACTGTAGCAAACTGTAATTCCTCAGCCTGAACACACGTGGGTTCATTAGCTCTCATGAATACTTCAGCAAAAGTGCAGCAGGTTGCACAAGGCCTAGTGCAAGGACTAAAGCAGGCCAATCTGGTTCACCCAAATGCCACTGGTCCCCGCTTTGTGGTGTGTGACACGTACTTGGTAAATTTGATAACCATGTTACTAACCAATGACATGCCCAGTTTCTTAACTCCACAGCCAAGGTGGCCTGAGAAGCTTCCACTTAATTGCTGTATCTTAACTCCACACCATCTCACCCTCCTACCCACTTGCTGCATTTGTTCCTTCTATCACTTCTGCACTGTGTCCCAAAAACTTTTTTTTGTTTTCCTTTTGGTTTTATGTCTGTAAAAAGAACAGATCCTTCCATGCAGAGACTTGCAACAGTTCAGATCTTGACTAAAGCATCATGACGTGGCGCTCATCCCTACTTTTACTCCTTTTCTAAGGGCAGCTGCTTCTCTATTTTTCTTTGCGCATCTGTGGACAACAGAATCTTTTCTCTATCACAAGAATGTCTTCATTAAGTCAGCTTCTATCTTCAGCTTAGTCTTCTGCATATACTATAATCTATGCATATGCACAAGAAAGGATCGAGAGGCAAAATGAAAAAGCAGGAAGCTGGAATAGACAATGAGGCAGAAACTTGGGAAACTTAAGCATCTTTTCTTTTCCCTGCTGTGCTGCCTTCCTTACTGTTGTATTTATGGCTTTCATCCTTCTTTCCTGTTGTATCTGGAATCCCTCCTACATTTGCATGAAACATAATTGCCATCTCCTCTGTTTTGTGACCTCAGTCACAAAATGAGGTTGAGGCAAGACAACAGCTAATACAGTGCCTACAACATGAAGTCCCATAATTTTGAATTCAATTACTATCTTGAACACTTAATCTCATATAAAATTTCACAAACTTGGATCTTTAAAGTTACTTTTAAACTCAACCAACATTTTTGCATTTAATGTTGTTTACAAAGCAATAAAGAGTGCTAATGTCAGCATACTCATTAGCTCCTACACCCAAACTAGAAATCCTATCCTTCTTGCGTAGGTAATAGGACAGTCCCTTTTGCACAGGCAGTAGGACAAAAGCAGAGGTTACATGTGCATTTTAAAATATGCTGTGTAAATCAAAGATGGACAAGGATCACTTTTTGATATCTAAAAATAACACTACCTGATAATAAAATCAGTAATTTTTAATCAAGAGAATTCCCTTCACACATCTTTTCCCACCCTGCCTGAAGTATTTCGCAAGGAACATATTAGGCCCTCCTATCTTTACTACTTCCAGAACTTCAGACTATAAGCAAAGAAACTGAAAGTAGGTTGTGAATTGCAGCCTTTTTGCCTCAGGTGAAAGGCTTTCATATTTGCATTGCAGAAAGACTTCTTATTTTTCCCTAAAGATTATCTGTGCACTTAAAGACTGGAGGAAAAAATCATCCATTACTCTCAACATTTCACTGGAGACCGTCTGCCCTCACTTTTGCTTCAGCTGCTGCCTTCGTTTTCTGTATTTGCTGCAAATTCTACACAGTCTGACTGGAAGAAACAACTGTTCTCTGGCTGTGAACAAAGCGTAAGGGAGAAAGGGAGTAATCTATGCAGGCTAGCATATGTCAATGCCCCAAAGGCAACACTCTGAAACAGACAAGTAGTAACTTTGCCAACCGAAGAATAATCCAAGGTAAGTATTTACAAGGCCTGTCTGGACTTGAAAAAGTGAGTGTCTGAAAGTTTCTTGGTGACAGATGAAGTCAGGAATATGAATGGATGAAGTGACATAATGTCTTCCGGTTAGTACTGACTAAGTATGGATGTACCACTAGAAGATTTCTAGACATTCATCGTATGAGAAGACAGTGACTGAAGTTATTAAACTTAACGTAGGTCTTTAACGGCCATTATTTGGGAAACAGGCTTCCTATCCCTAAAACAAGAGTTCAACGGCTCAAATAATCCTTACCACTGAGTGTCAAACAATACCTAGAAGTAGAAAGAAAGAAAAAAAAAAAAAAAAAAGAGAAAAGTTTCATACCCCTCAATATGAACAATTTATTGCAAGTCCCACTAAAAGCATAGACTCTTATAAAAGCACGGAACTAGCTGGGTTTCCCTGATGACTCTATGGAGAAAACCCAGCTCGATAAACCTCTGAATGACTTTAACTCCTGACGGTATTTCTGCAGCAGGGAGCCCAGAGTGGATTGCTGTTAGATAAAAACAGCTCTCTAAAGAGCTGGGGGCTAACCAGCACTCTTTCATGGAAGTCAGATGTAAGACGGCAAAGGCCCATGCTAGTATATAAGCCCAAACCTGGGAGCCAATGCTAACATGACTTTCTAGGACCACGCGTCTTCAAGGTACCTGCTTTAAGTGCACAATAAAAGTATTTAAGAATGCAGTGAGGATTTATTTAGATTTACATACTAACTTAAACCACAAAGTACTATCATTTTTATGATAGCAGTTTAATGACTACTTACTTGTAATTTCACTAAACAGACATCATTTTTCCAGGTATCTTTTCCGTACTAAAGGTGGTACTGAATCTTTGTATGAACTCATTTTGCTACACAAACAGATATTTAAGTTCTTGTGGCCTGTTTGTCAGTTAACAGAAAGAACTACCCAGGAAATACCCGTGGGCACATTAGGAAACTCTGCTGTGAGCAATGGATGTTTTACTTTCACAATCTATTCCTCTCCTAAGTTGATGTTCAACGCAAAATAGACAAAAATAGTATAGTAACTATGCAAGAGCAAAACATGAGGTAAAGAAGAGATCCAACAAGAAAGGGAGGCCACTATCTGACATTTTCAAAGGGCAAATCGAAAGCAATCAACACCCAACAAAATGCTCAGTGTAGGATGAGGTGATAGCTTCGGATACACTCAGGATGCTGTAATGAGACTAACAAGTGCTGTGTGTTTTAATGTAAATTAACACAAGATAATCTCTTCACATATTTAAGTGATGCACTTCAACTTAATTAATACATATTTAATAGAAGTCTTCTTGAACAGCTGTTATTTACTTCTGGAGTTTCTACACATTAGCACTGCCTGCTTTGTTCTGCTCTGAAGTTATTCATGCTCCAAAGTACTTTAAGAACTCAGTCTTTATAAAAATTGAACACTCTTCCCAAAAGAGACAGCCTTTCTGATAACTTAATATTTTTACATTAAATATTCAAGCACTTTCTGAACAAAAGGTCAAATTCTATTTAAAGCATCTGTGTGAAGCAAGTAAGCAGATGCTTAACACTGCTAGACAAATACTTTCCGCACAAAGAATGATAAAGAGTTGGTGATCAATTACCTTCCCAGGCTTTAAAATCAGCTTTCCTTCACTTCTGGTCCCTAAATTCTGCAGTTACCCTTTATATGTAATAATGTAGATCTAAATTATGACCTGTTTCTCCTGCAAGTGCTACACAATGGTGTGCTAAAACGAAGTAGTGACAGAGTGAAAGTACTCACTGCATGTTCTGAGCACAACACCAACTCACTGAGGCTTTGTCTTACAACAACTACTGCGTATGACATTATTTTCATTATTTCTGCTCACTGCTTACATAGCAGCCTTTTACCTTATATGTTTACTGAAAATAACTCCAAACTTCATGACAGTTCTCTTAGATAATATGTGGTGGCACAATCATCATTAAATCTTCTGTGCAATCAGCTACAGAAATATATGCCACTTGTGAAATTCCTTGAAATACTCCTGAAAATACAAAGGTGAAAAGTATGTACTGATTTAAGCACACAGATATTACTAATATCTGAATTCATTCTTTTTTATTTCATAGGGTGTTTTTTTCCCCACAATAAGGAAGATGTAACAATAAACCCATAATTTAGGTTAACAATCTAAATAAGAAATCAGATCAACACTTTACCTGGTGAGTACAGTTATATCGAAATATGCAGAGGGTGAATATGCAGAGATGCAAAGGAAAAAGATTTAGAAAGTATCTTCAAGATCCTCAAATACTTGTGTACTGCCCATACCTGCAGCTGTGACTTAAAGTTGGAAATGGAAAGAAAACCAAGATGATCTAACTACCTTTATGCATGTGGCTGATACAAAGCTGGGTTAGCATTCAGCTACAATCTGTTTCTTGATCACTATGAGGAAACACAAATACTAGAGCAGTCAGAAGAAAAATGATGGGGACAAGTGGCTGGGACGAACCATGTCTTTTGATGGAAAGGCAAATTCAGAGCAGATTAAAATGCTTGTGTAAATATGGTCTTAGAAAAAGTAGTGCCAGACACAACAAACAGGCACCTGAAAAAGATTTCTCTGCACTGAAATTTTGTCAGTCTGCTTGGGAAGAAAAGAGAGGTAAGAAGAATGTCCTACCGTCTTAAAGAACGGGTGGGAGACAGACTATTCCAGAGAAACAGCAGCTGAGGAGAAGACTTTATTTCAGGCTACAATGTTTTGGAATCATTGTTACATTAACAAAACTACATTTCCTAAAAAATGTACTTCTGCCTTTGTAAGGAGGACACATTTTTTGTTCAGGGAAGAATTGCTAGCTGACACACACAAACAAAATGTTTGTATACTTGCTTTGATATATACAATGTATCTTGCACTAGGACCATCAGAAGCCTGATGCAGAGCTGTCAAGGAAGGAGAAAGAGATTCCAGAGGACAAACTTAGCTCACAGTCCCAAGGAATGGAAACATACGACCACATTTTATACATCCACAACACAACAGATCCTCTTCGTTATTTTTTTTATACTTCCTTAGAGCTTAAAGATCAAACTGAAATAATATACACACTGAGACCATCATATTTTCCCCCACATTTTACAGGAAAAATGAAAATCTGTATTTACCTTTCAGTTTTGGTAGAAAGGTTTCAATCATAATTACACCTGTGTGTATAGGAAGGAACCTGGCAGTTGTTAACATTCCTACTAGTCTGAAGAGGTACAAAGCTGTAGGAACTTGCTGAAAAATAGCGATGCACCTTTATTAAAAAAAAAAAAAAAAAAAAAAAATTGTGAAAACATTTTGAATAAATTCCAACTCTGCTTAAAGTGTAATTATATATTTACATTTATTCTCTAATAAGTATTATAAGTAAAACAATTTCCCAATTATCTTAAATTTTTGTATGGTATACAATTATTACATTTTTTTCTAATAAATGCACAATTCTAATGAAAAAATAATGATCTTGAACTTTAATAGAGCCCTTCATTTGAGGAGATGAAAGTGCATACATTCATTCATTTATTATGTCTTACAACCCCCCTGTGATATAGGTACTATTATCATCATTTTACAGATAGGGAAACTGAAAGGCTAATTAACTTGCCCAATTTACAATACTGTTAGCTGTAAATTTAGGGTGTCCTACTACACTCACAAGTGAAAGAAAACTCAGCTCATCCTGTAATGAATATCTAATAAAAATGCTTAAACTCCATAAGCATTTTACTTATATTAGGGGTATATTAAACAAGCCAACAGAGTTTGATTTTGTGGATTTGAATACCTCAGAAACATGCTGGCTAGAAACAAACATTCACAGTTTATTCTACACTGTCATTTGGTTTCCAAACTAGGTATGGAGAGGATAGGCATTTTCATTTAATGTTATTAGCCCTTCAAGTGCCCATTCATGTTTTAATTCTGTATAATGTATCAAATCCCATTTTTCATACATACAAACAGAAACACTGTTTGCTAACAAACTCATTCTCTCAGTTTTCTTATGTGATCCATAAATCTATTTACTCGGTCAGGATCAACACCATTTGCCCAGTAACCTTCTTTCTTGAAATATGAACCAATTATTAAGGCATTTGCATCCAAGTAATTCCTCACATTCTCCAGAGTCACTCCAGACCCAATCAGCACAGGAATCTTCACGGCATGTTTAACCTCTGAAGTAAAGAAAACCAGAATTAGAGTTATGTCCTCTGACCTCCTCTGTCCAGTCTTTAAAATTCTATCAAGGTAAGTGTCAGGAAACTCAGATCATGGTTTTATTACTTTTACTAGAGGAGAAAATAGCTTCTTTGGGGAAACCACCTTCAGTTTTGAGCAACTTAACAAAATACCATTTTGCTTTGCATTCTGTCATTATGTGAAATCCTGCAAAACAGCATTCCCAGACCCATTTCAGAAGTTATCTTCAGTGCTATGGGAAGAGAGGTCTAAAACACCCATAGCTATATCCCCCCTTCCTTCTCAGGAGATCAACCTCCAGCAAAATTGCTTGGCAGAGAACACACTGCCTTCAACTGCATTCCTGCATAAATTCATTTGTATCCCATGCCCCTGGTGAGAAGGGACACTGGATCCAGGAGGCCTTTGCATAGCAGGACTAGCATGGTTTTTGCTGCACCCTGAACCCTCACTTAAGGCAACTGCTACCATCACACTCCGAGGCTCCATCACACTTAGGGTACTACTATAGAAAAGAGCTACAGTTTACTGTTCGTATCGCTGCAGCATTTGATGTAAGCTCCAAACAAATGAAGTCCGTTGCCTGAACAGAGGATTTCCTCCTGCTGGAGTCACCCTGCCTCCTGCAGATTCTTAACTGCTTCTTGTTTGCCTTTCACCTTAAAAGAACTGAAATCTGGAGCCCTGAAAAATCTTCCTATGAGGAAACAAAATACAGAAATAAGAGTAAGATGCTGTTCTTTCTCTGCATTTATTGTATTAGCTCAGATTCTTTTTTTCAAATGTGTGGTGAGACTATTGAGTGGCAGAAATATCCAGTAGGGCTATGCTCAATACAATTCTTCAGTCATTAGTTTAAGCCACAGTAATGGTAGCTGGTCTGGTATATATTCCTGCCAGGTCTCTTTGCTGAATTTATGCTATGTGGTAGATCTTCAGTGAAGAAGTAAAAAAAAGGGCCTTACTCACATGAAAAGGAAAAGGAACATGGCTTTCTCTACTTCACAATAAATTTCAGGGGACATGGAAGCAGGAAAGCAAGCAGTGGTCATACAGACTCCAGTTGGTTTACCAGAAAGCAAGAACACAGGGCTTAAGGGAATGCTAACTATTCATCCCTTTCCTACTTCACTACAGAAAGGGGATCAATTAAACTATAATTCTTTTTAGGTCACACATCCTACTGTTTCTTCATATAGGAACAACAACCAGTTGCTGCAAATATCTGAAGACAAAAGAATAAAACTAATGAAAGTCTTTTTTACAGCAACAAAATAATTCATTTTTTAGTTATTTATAATATTGTTAATGAAGTTTGCTTCTAGAAAAAAAATGATATAGTGTTTATGTACTTCTAGGAACATCAAGTCTGCTTTACATAGATTCATAATAAAGGTGCTACAACTGACCACAGATTTGTGCAACTCTACTGCATTCCTACAGGAACTTTGTTGTAAGCCAAACTGTTTTAATGACAATCAGTAAGGCACAGTAGCAGGTATTTTTTTTCATATTTATTTCCCATCAGCAGGAAAATCGAAGAACCAAATGATTAAACAGAGCGTGATCCCATGGGTGTGAGACAACAGCATAGCCCTATTGGGCAAAGATGTAACAATGAAACCTGAGACTGATGAGAATCTACCCCAAACCCACAAGCTTCTCTACATAGCAAGAAATCTAGCACCTGCTGTGATCCATATGTGACACGTGCTGTCCACACACAGTTCTTCCTCTCCGCAGAGGGGCTATGTGAACGATGGCTACAGGACTGCCCCATCTCTAATAAGCCTAGGTTACCTTATTAAGTATGCTGCAGAAACTACTTTTAAGTCATTTCCAAACACATCAAGGCCCAAAGTTGATTAGTGTAAAATGACTTGTCTATTGGCTTTGTTAATGCAAATTCTAACTTGTAAAAGAAAATAAAACAACAGCAGTGAGATATGCTTCTGCATGGTGACGTTCAGTCACTGCTAGATGTCTCTAAATATACAGCCTTGTTTAAAATGTTTTTCAGCTTTCTTCCTCTGATAATATTTTCTGACACAGAGAGAAAAGGAGACAATTTTGTGACATTAAAACAACCAGATCCCAGCACTTACAGAACTTGCACATTTCTCTACTTCAATAAACTGTAACTAGAGGGCACTGTGCTCTTTCTTGTGGCAGTACATCTGCAGACGTCTTTAATAAAATCATATGAAATAGTGCTTGGTTGCAAAGTACAATAAAAGCATTTGAACTATGGTATGCACAAGTTACATGAAATAAAGGCCAAATGCTCCTAGCTTGAAAACAATGGCAAAGAGCAGTGTAAAAATAAGCACCACTGGGCCAATAACTTGCTCGACTACTCTTCTTTAACAGCTTTTTCATATGCAGTAATCACTGTACCGTACACAGCACTGTTTATGGTAATGCTCCACTGTAACACATTTTAGCTTTTATATTCAAAGGACTTTCTTCCTGTCATTAAATCTCAGGCTTACAAAAAGTACAGATCAGAGACTTACAACTCATGTTTATCTATAGGAGGGTACTGCAAAGGCAGCAGCCTCTATTTCGACTTAAACAGACCATCAAAATGTGGGAGGGCAAATCAGTCTTAATGCCCTGTATGAATGGTTACAAATGAGGTGACAGTCAGAGCCAGCTGTTGGTTTTTGTAATGTCCCCCGGTTACTCAGCCAAGACCATCCACTTTGTTCATCCCGGTAACTAGACAGTCATTATACAAAAGGCTTTGGTCACTTAAATATGGACTGGATTTGAATGAGGAATTTAAGTTGAAAGCATATATACTCAAACAGCAAACCTGATATATGCACTCTCCCCAATCGAAGAAGCTTTTTACAGCGTAACAAACTGGAACAAAGTCATACAACGTCTTAAATGGAAATATGGTGTGTTAAATAAATTAATTGTAATTCAAAAAGCTCAGCTATAATTCCTGCTCCCTAATGACCTGAGGCAACGTTAAGATTTTTAGATCTCCTGCTCCTGTGAGCAACCACGGTGCCTTGGCACACGTGCCAAAACCAAAGCTTTTCTATAGGAAGTCCAGTACTCACTGTAGGAGCAAAGCCTGCCGGTTGCCATAGAGTAACATTGATAGTTGCCTTACGAGAAGGTAGCAAAAGAACTACAAACAAAACCCTTCTGAACACAGTTCTCTGGCTTGACAGCGAAACACTCATTTCCCATACCCCATCGCAAATCAGTCAATTTAACACATTGACACAAATGACAAAGAGACTTCTGCATTACTGCACAACAAAGCTAGAAAAAAAAAAAAAAAAAGACATGACAAAATCTCATCTGTCTTTCTGGTTCAGCTTCCAAGAGATGCTTTGCAGTGTGATGAAAGGTGCCCAATTGTGTGTAGCATCGTAATGCAGAACTTCCAGTACTGCATAAATACGTAAAATGCAAAATTTCACTCATGTCAACACCAACTTTTGTGTACTGTAGATCAGATTCCTTTTACGAATCTGGAGGCATAGATGTGCCTGATTTGTCATTTCCTTATACCCTGGAATATTGATTTTCAATGCTTTTCTTAACTGCGTTAAGCCAACAGCCTTCCTACAAGATGGCCTGTTAATGTCTCAAAATCCTGTGACCTGAGTAACGTAAATCCATGGGCCTCAGATTCTTGCTTCATAGAACAAATTCAAATATAAAATTTATGTGTGAACTTCATTACAGCTGCCAACTCTGATTCATTTTGTTCTTTGCACCCCAAAAGAGAACAAGACTGAGAATGACATTTTTTCAACAGGAAAGAAAAGAATAATTCATACTGTTGTTTGGTTGGGGTCATGTCATAGAAAAACCTATGGGCCTACAGGAAAGGTTTTGCTCTCTGTTGCATGAAACCAATGGAATATGCATGCATGTATTGGAAAACAGAATTTACCCTAGAATTGCCCTAACATTTATTTTATCCATTTTTTAATGTAATCTTCATTAAAAGTGATGTGACATTAATTGAAGACAGTGACAGACCATTAGATCAATGACATTTTGCAGCCTCTAAAATATACCTAGCTTTCAGTATGATTTGTTCTATGTATCGTTTCTAGTGTATGATATGAAAAAATCCCAACTAATTAATGAGCTCAGTACTTACACCAAACCATCATTTTATTTTTAACACTGGTGAAGCATATTCATTTATCACTTTTTCTTTGGCCAACAGTTTGTTTAATGTATATAAAACAAAAATCAATATTAACAAGTTCAATATGTCTTTTAAATGCTGATAAAGATGTATGATATGGGTAAATACCAAAAAAGCTGAATGATTTCAAATTATTCCAAGTGCATGAAGCCCAGGTCTCCACAGCAAGAAAGTATGTTTCTTATCTGCTTTTTCTTCTTTTATATAATAATAAAGAAAGAATAGCAACTGGGTGGTTTAGACCACAATATTTTAAAAGAAACAGAGCCCATATTAACATCTTTCTTCTTTCGAAAATTATTTTTGCCAAAGGTACTACTGTTTTCTTTTAAGTTTGATCAAGCATGAACTAATTAATTCTGCCGATTGATCCTCATTAGTGATCACTGCAACTTGGAAGAGAAATTGCTTCAGAGGCAGCTGTGAATGTCCAATATTTCTTGTAACTTGGCCACATTTGAATAAAAGCGGTATTTTTTGAACTTATTTCAGTTTACATTATAGCTAGCATGTTTTAAAACTCCAAATTAGACAGGTGAATACACTTTAATGTACACTAGTATGTACTTAATGTACTTCTTTATGTAGACAAACTCTCAAATTCAACCCATTAATCTAATTTAAAATTAGCCATTAATACAGAATGAAAATTCCAGATGGGAGCAATCAGTTTCATGAAGACAGTCCAAATCTATGTCAACAGAAAAACATGAAGAACCATGTAAGCACTTCTGCAAAGGTCAGAATTCACAAGTTTCCCTTCGTAAGAAGTTCACAACATACAAAATAATGTAAATACCATATAATCCTCTAGCAGTGAAGTAGTATTCTTTCTGAAAATATTCTAAGCAATTGAGAATGTTACCAAATTCAAAAGCCCCCTTCTTGCAAGACGTGCATCTCCATTTCAGAAGATCTCAATCTTTCCATTGAAAGATTTTTTTAACTGTAAATTAACTTTTTATAAGGTTATGACATTTTATTATACTAAAACTTTTCAGAAATTGAACTTCATTGTATAATAATGTCAACCTCAGTATCATTCCATTTTATAAAAATCTTGAAATAATTTTCATTTTTATCACACCAAATCGTTGTTTAGATACATATCACTCACAGACTAACTAGAACCTCAAGTCACATTAGCTTTGCTGTATCTAATCAAACCAAAATCAAAAGTGAGTTTGTTTTCTTCCCCCCTTTTCTCAGGCACAGCAGATATATAGATTTCTCACTACATTAATCCAGAAGCTGATTCAGATCAGCTTCCAAACGCCTGTCGTCCGACCTTCGTATGACAGCTCTCACCTTTCAGCTCCTGCGGATCGGCGGGCACTGCAGTAGCTGTTCCCGTCAATACGACCCCATCAGCCAGGAAGAGCTCAGCCGCCCTCGCGGTCTCGGCTACACTGACATCTGCCGTCAGAGCGTGAGCACTGGAAACAGCGGGAACGTACCCTCTGGTTACTCTCAGTACACACATTTGTTATCTATCTTGTTGAATGTTTAGACTGCTTTTCTTCATCTTCCCTTCTGTCAGAACAACTCAAGCGAGGCTTTTAAGAGAGGGTAAGTACTCTATTTTAAAATAGGAAGTGAGATTGCAATATAAACAAGAGAGAGGGGGGAAAGAAAAAGAAAAGCATCTCCCTCAGTGTCATAATTGACAGACCTATTGCTCTGGGTCTTTGCTCTGTCTCTAAACAGCAATTGCTAAGAGCAACCTACCAAGCACACCTGCATTTCAGAAGCATTGGCTGCACACAGCTTCTCTGACTTCAAGTGGGAATCAGGGATGTTCCGCCATTCATGAATCAGAACCCATTACCTAGAGCTGAATTAATACCCTGCACTTCATTTCATGAAGTTCAACTAACATGAAGTGAATTCACTACCTGTAATGGTCACAGGAACCATCTTCCTGTAGCAGTTCCTGCAAACATCAGTTACTTGCCTCTTATCTTTGAAAGACCAGTCCTTGCTCAACAGGTGAAGCACTTGACCTAAAACCTATAGCAAAAACAAATGTTGATTTAAACAGTTCTAAAATTTGAAATAATTCTAGCCATTGAAGGTTAAATATCCCATCTTCTCTTTTCTGCTTAGAACAGCAATACAGAAACACCAATGGCTATGGCCAGTCTGTCACACCGACACGTGATGACAGAGTCAGGATGGAGACAGCCCTGGGGCAGCCTGTGTTTTGCCCTGTAAAGAAGCACATGCTCATTCTGCGGGGTTTGCATTGCTGGTGCTTGGTGCAAAAGCAAGGATACTAATTCTTCTTTTGCAGTTGCATAAAGGAGGTCTAAGATAACTATACAATACGTATAATGAGGTGTACAGGAGACTAGCACATGGAGGATAGCTGTAAAGGAGTGAATATATTATCGAATAGACTATAAAAAAGCATTAGAAAGAAACCACTCTGAAGAAACTTAAAGCTTAATTTGACTATGTTGTATGTGTCCTTTATATTTTGAAATAATTAGCTTATAGAAGAAAATCGGTTATTTAAGAACTTCGGGTTATTCCCACGATTACCCGTATACTACACACAAACATTTTAATTAGGTTATTTAGCATGTATAATACATAACATTTGAACAATGCTTCTGGAAAAACAAAAAACAGAGTGACATATAAATAGCTAAAAGTACCATGTGACTATTAAGATAAAATATGAGCAGAGGAGAAGCTGGATTTATCTGTCATAAGTTCCTCCTGTTTGATAATCATGGAACATGATCTGTACACAGACAGCACTGATTTAAGTAGGAGGAACCAGCACTGTTAGTATGAAAAAAAAAATTGCTTTAAGTGCCAAAAATCTTATGATTTAGATGTTTTGTATATGGCAACTTGCTTGCATAACTAATAATTACATTAGATGATTACTCTCCTGAAACAAAATTTCTTTAAACATAACAGACATACATCTGATGATACAATATCTCACCTGACACCAAATGCAAGACATTTACAGTCAACAATTACAAATCTTAAAGGTTAAACAACTGCAAACCTCTTAGCTGCAGCGAGTTGCAGATTATAGGTGCAAATTTATCTGTAAAAACTTCCCCTAATAGCATTGCAAGACCATGTTTGAATAATTAAGTCCTCCCTATATTATTAACTCTTCTGACACTAAATAGATGTTAAAAACAGAAAATGGAGAAAAACATCTGATCATTCTTACATTAACATTTATATAAAATATTGCTCTATTTACCTATGTTTCTTTTTAATATCTGCAAAAATCTGAATGTTTTCTGCTCCAATTTGTTTTCTGTACCGTAGCAGGTCACCTGCACAGGCATTTATAATCCCTTCATCAGCAACATGAGAAAACACAAACCCTTCAGCTCGGATGAAATCAAGACCTGAAAAAAAATTTAGAATATTTTAGCCAAAACTGAAGATTGAAAACCAGAAAAACTAAAACTAACCAAACAAAGCACCTCAACAGCCTACACTATTTGGTCTCAACACAATTGTGAGCTCTGCCCCCCTGCTCTGTGTGACACATCAAACAAAAATAATCCTCTGCCCTAGCGATGCAGCTTCTATGCAAAAAGGGGCATTGACTTGGGTCTCTCTGCTTTTGCCAGACACTCACTTTCATTATATTACTTCTTCCTTACCAATTTTTTCTCCTTTGTTAAATTTGACTAAAATTGGCCAACAGACTGAAAAGCGTCAGAGACACTGAGGCAGAGAGAGGAAGAGCATAGATCTTCTTTCTTTAGGAAGTTAGGTAAGAAAATGAAACCTGTAGTACATTATATATAACTTATCTGACTCTTTGTCTGAATGTAGCTTAGGCTTTCCATACAGCACTACATTAACAAATTACCTCTTGAGCTGTGACAAAAGTACAGGAAGACTGTGTTAGGGAAGACAGGAAGATTTTCCACTCTTCTCCAAACTTCCTGTCGGCATCAACTCTACCACGACTTAGCAACACAACAACTTAGCATCCTGTTTTTTCAATTAGGAAGCTTTTGACAGAGGGATGCTCGAGAGGAAGGCTGAGGACAGAAAATTACCTTGCAGAGGCCATTCACCTACTATCAGGTAGTGCTACACACTCTCAAAATATTTTTGTGTTGAAAATACCAATACCTTGGGCTATGGTGTAATGAACAGTGGTTAGGCATAACAATATAGAATTTTTACTCCTTTATAGTATACTATGCTCCCCTTCAATTTTTCCATAGCCCTGAAGTTTGTTTCACCTGTCACTTAACATGTGTATAAAGACTCTGCACTACTCTTCTGCAGCTTGTGCTGTTCTCCCAGCTTTACAGCTTTTTCCCAGGTGCTTTTGAAGTTCTGCTGCTTCTCCAGTTTTGGAGTGAGCAGCACAATTAATCGGAGCCGACATCGTACCAAGGAAACAGCCTCACGGGAACGCAGCCATCAGAGCTGCAATTCTACCTCCCAGACAACTGCTTAGGCAACAGAGGCCTCATCTTAACATATTTCCAACATAAACAGAAACGGGATCTTTACAATGTATTTAGCAAATGACAAGATGTCTGTTTATTTTAAAAGCTAAATTTCAGTTTCCTTCCAAAAACCTTGAAGTTGCGGAGACAAAAGCTGATGCACAAGAGAGTCGGTATTGCTTAGCAACCCAGATTCCAACTCACAGGATGCATCGCAGATGGAGGCCAGATCAAATGTGAGTTGTCCTGCTTCTTCAGAGCAACAGGTAAAAGCACGGAGTGTTCTCAAGGTCCAAAGACATGACTGCATCACAGGTATAAAGGTACTAGTAGATAATTGGCAAGAAAAGCAGTGCATATAACTAGATCGAGATTTCTGTACCTAGGAACAAAAGCTCTAAGTTCTATTTAAATAGACTAAGTTTACAGTGTGCTTCAGAGTGAAATAAGATAAATCAGTTCTGCCATTGTAGGGCTACTGCAAAGTCTAGAAATCTGTTCAATTCTCAGCAATCAGCATCTCTACCTTAGGGCAAGGACTATCCATTCAGTAAGACCACTTACTGAAATCACTCCTTGTATGTTGTTTGAGGAAACATGGCACATGTTTCCTTAGCTTAAGGAATTCAAGACTTTCTCCTAAACATTAGAATAATACTTAGTATAAAAGAGCTGCGCTCTCTATCTGGATCTTTGGGCACTACTGAGAGACAAATTTTAACAGTAATATGGTTCAGGCACCAAATCATTACCCTTCTGTTTTATGAAGCCATAATCGGATTCCACTAATGAATTCATTTTTAGGCTCATAAAACTGTGAGAATGATACTATTGCTTATTTTCACATTTGGCAAGTTGAAAAGTAATAGCCGTTAAATAGTTAATAGGCAGTTCCATTTCTGACTTATATGAGAGCAAAAAAAAAAAAAAAAAAAAAAGCCTTGTAATCTCACTGGAGACAAGAACAGGAAGCTTCCAATGAACTATAGTGAACAAAACTTCAAGATTTTATTAAGAACACGGAATCAAATAACTAGCAGGTCTTATTTAAGGAAACAGAGTTTGTCTCCTTTTCAAAGCCTAGTAATTGTTTTCACACTCACTTTAACCAAAGTTACACAGCTTTGCCTAAGCAGCTGTGAAGGTCTATCAACTGCACAAAAGAGACTTTTTTCTCTTCTTTCTATGGCAGTTGAAAATATTAGAGTTTGAAACACTTCTTTCACACTGTCAGAAAATAATCCAAGACTGATTTAGTGGAGGAAATAATACTTTTACTTTAGATGTTAGATACTACAAATATGCTTATCACTGCATTTTCACAATATAAAATTGTGACCTGGATATGATCATTATGAAGCCCTTTCTGGAGTACACTCCTTCCTTCAGTTTCAAAGCAAATGGAAGCCAACATTTACTGCCTCATAGAAATAGGATCTGGCCTCTGCAAGGTGGCAGCTCCTGGTTGCTGCTGAATCTTGAACTGCTTTATGCAAAGGCAAGATGTTGTAGGGTAGATTTACTGGTGGCATCTTATTTCCTATGAGCATTTCCTGGCTCTCAGCTCCCCCTGACTTCCTAATTCAAAAAGGAATGTGAAAAACACTGATTTTTTGTTGGAAATAAAAACTTGGAGGAATATTGACTTTGCCTGCTGATGCTGGAAGCTATAGAAGACCCTTTACTATACAGGACATCAATTTGCAACAGCTCCTTCCCACACAGCAAGGACTCCAGGCCCGGGAGCAAAAGCATCACCAGCTGAGTCCTCCATGTGGGATTTCATCAACCTGCTCCCCAAAGAACAAAGGGAACTTGCACAGTTAGCTGGAGATGGGAAAAGCTGAACTTTTTGAGACTGAGTCCTGATTCATAGAGAATGCAATGCAGGCTCATCCACGAGTAGAGAAACTGCATTTTGTTCTGGGCACTACTGTCCTCATTCTCAATCACCCAGACTGAAGAACTGACCAGAACAGGAGACACTAACTCATCTCTGGCCCCTGTGCTTTGGTTTTCTGCCCCACAGACTCAAAATACAACAAGGAAGTGCACCTGGAACATGGGAAGTGTTCCCCTGTATCATTAGATACAGCTGTAGGGACCATTTTATGCCCCTAAGATCAGCAGAGGGCTAAGCGAATGTATTCTACAACATGAATGTTTTTGGAAGTTCTTTTCACCATTAGCTTTGTCCCTCTCAGTTCAACAATGGGTCAGTTGTTTAGCTCTTCCAATCACTGCCACATTTTGGTAACGGGGAACACAGAATATGTGCAAAAGGATGACGGGTATTTCATCAGCATATTTTTCCTGTACTATAAAGGCTCTGCATTTGCTCTGCAAAGACCTGCCCTGGTAGATTAGAGCCAAGTTGAACATCTCATTAGTGCAAGGAAAAATATATACAGCAGGTGAAAGCTGTTGGATGATTCCTTTAGAAATAGGTCTTCCTCTCTAACATGAAGTGTTTCATAATTAGCAAACTTTCAATAAAACAAAAGCCATGCAATTTAGAAGTAGGTCAACAACGAACAGCCTTAGTACATAGCAGTCAGTTCAAGTATACAAAATAGTTAACTTCAGGAAACAAGACACGGTGATAAGTAAGTTAAAGCTAACATTACGCAGAAAACCTGACCCAGACTCATTGGACAATCCTGAGCATTGAAAAATGATAATCAGAAATAATTGCTAAGCAAAAAATAAATAAGGCAGAATTTATGTTTTTATCTCTTCTACAAATGGTCACAAGCCCCCTACTTACATGCATCATTCATTTTCAACCTCAAGCAGATGTAGTTAGTTAAATCAGAATATACAAACAGGAAATTACACACCTTTAAAGAACATGGTCCACCTGTTAATAATGAACCAATTGAGAAGTAACCCTAGCAAACAAATTCTGACACAGTCATCATCTGCTTCTCCACAAAGGGCATTTTAGTTTCACAAAACAGGAAAGAATGAAGATAATATGACGTTTAGGGGATGTCTTAAAAGTACCTATTAAGAGGGTGAATTTTTCTAAATATAAGTGTATGAGGTTAAGGTGGCTTCCAGTAGAAATACAAATATAAAACTATACTTTTCTGTATTACGTCCATGTTTTGAGGTCTATGGTTATTTATAGATATCACTATATTTTTTAATTTAAAAGTCTACATTAAAACAGTATAAAAATTAAGTGGGAAAGTGTGACATGAATCTGATCCACTATTTGTGTATATCATGATGAAAATTTTTATATAGGCTAGTATTATTGTATTAGCCTTCAAGACCAAAGAAAAATTCTCTAGCTTTTAATAGAGCTTCCTGAAAACAAAACTGAAGGGAAAAGATTGCCCACACTTAATCCATCACACTAACATTCCTTTGTGTGATCTACGATGGGAGAACATGGAGACAGTGTCAGGCCTGTTTGATAACTTTGGGGCAAACAGCTCACTGAACCCTGGTCTCTGATCATTCTAAGAGCTTTTAGCGCTTAAATAACAGGTGGCAGGAAGGAGACTGGCAACAACTGTTTTGGCTCAATGGCTGTTTTTTTGATAACCTGAAAAACTGCTCATGTTGACAGTTTTTTTTTCTTTTCCCCTGTCAGTAGGAGACACAGTAGGAAACATAGACTCTTTTTTCCAAGATTCCCACTACTTTCCAGCCAGTCTCACACTTTTGCTGAAGCTCCCCACAAGAATACATTTGTTGGTGGTATTCTTTCCTTTAGGTGCCCAATTTTCAAATGTCCAAATTTAAAGAAACAAAATAGTTTTTTAAAAAAATTTCTAAACTCTCTTAGCTCCTCATTCTTCAATTCTGTAATTGTAATTTTCACAATTATCCAATAATTTGTTAATATGCTAGTAATACTCAAGGATTTAATTTGTTATTATTTGGTTAACTGCAGTATTTTTATTAGCATAACCACATGTCACTGATGATGAGTTCCTTCTACTTACACTGGAAATGTGCTGATTTTTTTTCCCCCTCTTACAAACGGAAATTGTTAACTACACCTAAACACCACTTACTGTTTCCTCAGGCAGCTTCCTTTGGAAGTGTTCTTTCTAAAAATGAAAGAGTTTCATGGGGAAGAGAAATCACTGTGTAGTAGAAGGAAATGCCATTTCTGTTATTTTCTTTGCCGTGCCTGTAAATTTCTTTCTTTATTAGGTATAACACCTTCAGTCAGTATTTTTGCAGTGAAAACCTGCAGGGACTGCTTTATTAATAGTGACCTTTAAAATTGTACTGATGCTACTAAGTCATATAGGAAAACTTAACAAGTAGCTACCTCCAAGTAGCTTCCATTTTAGAATGTCTTTGTTATTCTTAGAGAAGTGCAATGAAATGCATTAAACACTGGTCTTTCCTAGCTGCTGTTCTCCAGTTACAGGGCAAGCAGCGTAGAACAGTAATAGAGCTGAGCAAACTCAGGCCCTGCAGGAATTCTCTTCTTCATCAATAATTGCTGGGAAGTAAGAGAAATACATAATCCCCACATTACACTCCCATTTAGTGATCAATTTCTTTTCCAAAAAGGATGCACAACCCACTATCAATCTGACTATTTTTGTTTAAAAAAAAGGCTGTGTAAATACCCTTGCAAATGCCTAAGCATCTTGAGTATCCTAACACGCATACAATCCTTACAACATGAAATACAAAAGGATTTTGCTATCTTTTCTAGTTTACTTTTCATAAAGGTTTTGCTGCAAAAATAAAATTGCTTCTGTCAGTTTGTCACGTAGCTTGATACCTTAGCGTGTCAACTTCACATTCTAAAAACACTTAAAACAGATTACACATCTAGTACCAAGAATACCCACCAAGAAGGAATTCAATATTTTTAGAACATATTCAACCTGAACTGCCACTGCACTTAAGTTTATCCACATTGTTTTCATCAAAATAGGTTTCTCAGTTAACAGAGATATCCTTCGGTTATACTTTTTTGCAGGATTCTGCGATTTAAAAAAATCGTACATTCAAGAAAACTGTGTAACTTCACTCTCACTACATTCCCTGTACATTCCTCAATTTATGAAGCATATAAGCAGTTCTAGCCTTCCACATTACACCAGCCTCCATCTTTAAATCAGGAAATGTTACAGATGAAAAAATAAAACTGCTTCAGAAGGAGTAGGAAAAGAAAGGTTATCAAGTCTAGGATTCAAGCAACCCAGACAGATCAATCAATACTTAATTTCCCTAAATGCATTTTGATTTTAAGTGGTTTGACTAGCAGTACACTCATTTTTTAGTCGTCATACCAGTAGTTTTTTTTCCACTTATTCATAGAAAAAAAAAAAAGTTTTATTTTAAAAAGTTTTAATTTTAATTTAATTTAAAGCAACAATGTATAGTTAGATACTGAAAGAGGATGCTTCACCACAGTGGGTTAAACCAATCCCCAAATATAATTTAACTGAAGTAAATAGAGTTACACCAAAGATGGCTTTTAAACACGAGTAGGTTTAAACTAATCATTATATTTAGACAGGTTTCAGCCAGAAAGCAGTGGCAGTGGCCTTGGGATTTTTAGCTGCCTGCTACTGAAGCAGTGCACAAGTATCATCTATTATAATCAAGGAGGCATCTTTCTCAAAATCTAATTTCTGCTTTTTCAGGGTACAGTGAGCTTTTCATGTCTCATTTTTCATGGCTTCTATGTTAGTACAATGCACAATTTGCAGAGAGTAAACGTCACAGCAAACACCAGCAGTAAGTGATGAGTCATTTCCATTACCTGCCGCGAGAGCCACTGCTGTAGCCTGTTGATTTGCAGCGCACAGAATCTGGACACCCAGCGGGAGATGGGGGCAGGTTCGTCTCACTGCAGCACTAACCACTGTCATTGCTGCCGTTATTTCAGGCCCAGGACAGACTGCATAAGGAAGATCATGCATGTTCTCTATTATCAAGCCATCCTGTGGAGATTATTATAAAGAAATATGGTCACACTGGGGGAAAAAAAATGAACTTAAAAAAACACAGGTAGTTTACTAGTATGCTGATATTTATATTAAAAGACACACTAAGTTTAAAGATTTTCCTTCAAAGGAAGAATTACCTACAGTAAATTGTGTTGATGCATATAACCAACTGTAAAAGTGCTTTCATCAACAGCACGGTATTTGGAAAGAAATCATGAAGAGAAATAAATGTGATTTCAATTATACATTTATCAATTAGGTTTCCTTTGATCTGTCCTAAAATGTGAACTATAAGCAAAAGAGTTAAATCATACACCTCATTAAAAAGAGTGTAGAGTCAAACTTCAATTATCCAAATAGAATACAGAGTATCGATTGTATTTGGACAACGGAGGTTTTAGATAATCAAGGCAATTTTCAATTCAATTAATGTCAGAAGATAAACGTTATTTTGGGTAAATAAAGGATTTTCTTGTCTGACTATTATTTCCAAAGTATGTATTATCATTGCATTAACAATTTGTATTTCTCCCACTCTGCATTCAAAAGTACTTAAAGGAAGATACTGCCATTTATAATCTACTGTACCTCTTACTCCACCTGGGCATAGACTTAACCAAACAGTGAATTGACTATAAAATACTCTGCCAATATAATTTATGTGATTTATTGAAAATCTTTGCCCATTATCTGGTACCTAGGACTTTTTTAATCATTTGTACAGTATGCAGTAGAAAATGCTCAACATCTACAAATCATATATAATTATGTCAAGAACTAAAAACATGAGCGAAAACATAGCCTTGGAACATATTCCAGGTTTGATGTTTTGCATTTCAAATTAGAATGTTAAGCTAGAAATTTCTCACCTGCTTCAGTCAAAAAATACAAAAAGTTTAGTAAACGAATTCACTGTATATATAGAAAATAAATCCTATTTTCTCTGGAATTTTATCCTTAAAATTTAGGAGTTTATATCTAAGATATTCTAACTGAAACAGAATAGAAAAAAGATTATAATGAAATATATACATATATACATTAAATACCACCAGAGATGATATAAAGAAATAGGGTTAATACTAACAGAGAGAATGAAGAAGGAAAAAAAATACTTATTTTTGTATTTAAAAATTACATAAATAAAGCTTCTTTAATCTATATGGTGCTGTAGAAGTTCTTTGACAATAAAAGACAAGTCAGTATATAAAATGCAGTCAGCATTTAATGGTTGAATCACAGGCTAAAGCAGACATCCTAAATGAACACCTACCATGGACAACAGGAAAAGAAAACTGAGAAGGTAAATATCCCTTGAAGCAATATGTTAAGACCAAGTCCAAGACCCGCAAACATTCAAAGATAAGGCATCACAGTACAGCTGCTTTTACCAAGCAACTTGCAGCTAAACGTTTATATACACAAAATACATGCTCCTGAAATACAAGGTAACACCTGTTAATGACGGAGCAAGCACTCAAATTCTACAAGCACCCAGCATCTGGCCTAAGTACCACTTGTTGCCTCTCGAGAAACCTCAATCAACCAAAGGAAAACCAGGTATGACAACTGGCCAAAGCATCCGCACTGCATTCTGTGTTTCCACATTCAATTCAACCGCACAATTTAAGACGACAGCCTACTCTCAACAAAACCACGCGGCTTCCAGAATTAAGTAACTAACTTTTAGTAGACTGAAGTGCAGTTCACAGTGGTCTAGCAAACCTAAACTGACCAAAGGGTGCTCTCGTACCTCCTTGCCAACTAGTGAATTCTTCAACAAAATCTCTTTCTACCAACAGAAAGAGAAATCCCTTAGCTGCCTGTTGTCTGTATGCACACATATATAAGGTCAGTTTCTGTAAGAAAGTGAAGTTGGTCAGTAGCGATACATACCAAAAGTATTAAGGTAGGACCTGAGTATTTGACATTTAGTTTTATTCTGATTTGAAAATGAACAGAACAAAAAGAACGCAGCAAACCTTTAAAGTCAGCAGACTCCTTCAGCCAACAAACCCTGGGAACCTTCAGTCTTCGGCTCAAGAATGCTCAGCTTGGCAGACTTCACCAAAACCTGTACACCCAAAGGACTATGTGGGCAAAGAGTTAGGACCTACAAATTAGATGTCCCAGACTTCCAAGGTAGGCAAGAGTCATCATCAGCAGGATGCAAGGCACCAGGGAGCAGGGCTCCAGGCTTCCAGAGAACCAGATGAGGGGCCAAAATATCAGGAGAACCAACTGGCAAAATTTCACTGCAGTACAACAGTAAAACTGAGTTTTCCACGAAATGTTTCTATTTTGACAGGTCAGGGTTTGCACAAAGCAAATTATTCCATTAGATATGTTAGCAAATTTTGTTGTGCATAAAAATAACACCCTACTGAAAACTAGTCCAAAATGCATGGCCAAGTCAGACAGATGGGAGGATTCCGGGATTTCATATACTTCCCTTATACTTTTCAACTTCGTCTGTTTATATGCCCTCAAAGTCCAGGATTACTGTGAATAATCTCAGTCTTACTTCAATAATGCGTTACTCTTCTGGTACCATCGGATAGACTGTGTTCTTTTGCATACGATGTTTTGTTTAATTAAAAAAGAACAACATATGTTCTGCAATACAGAGAGCTGAATTACAGATGCATTAACTCAAAGCTTTCTTTCATATTTTTGTATAAAAATGTAACACTACAGATTTCTGTGTTTATTGAATTTATATGTATATAAAACAGATTTCAATGCTATCAGACAGCTAATTAAAATGGTGGAAAGAAAACAGTTATGCTGAATTAAAGTTCTTGGATCTTGAGCTTATAGTGCAGAAGTCCATGGAAACAGTTACTGTATTACACTCCAAAACAGAATTTATTTGGATAGTAAGAGATAAAATTCCAGTAAATACCTCCTGTGTTTCCTTTTTGTTGAATATTAAGATGATTTGTGTGTTGTTTTGTAAGTAGAACAGCCTTATTTTCAATAATTCTCAAGCAACATACTTCCTTTATACTTTGAATGACATTTAAAGTATTATATATGTACAAAGTGCGTCTTGTATCACAGCTAGTGGATAGTAGGTCATTTAAATAGCTCTCATTATATAGAAAAACAATTTCCTTAGCTTTATTTTACTTATAGAAATAACCTCTTAAAACACTTCAGCCATACACATATATCTCCTCAGAAAAGACGCTAGAAAAATATACAGTTGTAACCATATAAAATGCAACATGCATAACAGACATACAAGTGTCAGCTCCTTATCTAACATAACTTCCTTTGGTAACTTTAGCCTCAATGTTTCCACTAACAGGAAGATCCCATCTCTAAGTACACACATATTGATAAAAAAAACTATGTAAGCTTAAAGCAGCTGCTGTTTCTTACAGGAAGAGGGGGTTTTGTGTATTTTATACCAGTCATTAAACAAGTGCAGGGGAATGCTGAGATGGTTACAACCCCTCTCCACCACCACAGGTATATGCCTCTATAAAAATTAGACACGTTTGTATTTTCCTTTGCCCAGGCATAGCTTCCAAAGTCTGTAACTCCTTTAAAAACTCTACCTAAGCAAAAGTCTCTATCTTAACTTAATTGCAGACACTAAAATATCTTTTTTTTTTTTTAATTATTATTATCTTAAGATTTGGAAAGTTAACTACTATTAACTCAGATGATAACTATCTACTTATTTCTACAACATAAATAATGCTAGTTTACTCTGTCTCAGCTGTTACTAAATCTTAACTGCCTTAACACTAATTACCATGAAAGTTATGAAAATCATAGTCTTACAACATTTATTTTGAAAACCTTATTGTAGAACAGATACTGGCAACCATCTTTTCAAGTACAGAGATAAAACAAGGATCAAGCTGATCAGAAAAGCAACAAAGGCATCTCCAGAGACTGTACTGGCAAAAGAAACAAACTCAAAAATCTTGCTTGGTGTGAAGCACAATACTTGAAATTCAATACTGCTTTTTAAAAGCACAAACAAAAATTCCAAAACTTTTGGAAAATGAGTATCTTTAACAGTCTTTAATGTTAGCTATTGAAGTATCTGCAACCAGGTAATAATGGCAACCAGTGAAGTTGTCAAGTTAAGTCAGTGAAATTAAGGGGAACTCTTTGGTTTTTTTTCTGGCTACAAAGCAAATTTCATTGAATGAACCCCCAGGCTGTACTGAGTGAAAAAAACTTAAGTAACTTGCACTATATTTTTGCATAACTCTTTTTAAGCAAAAGCAGATACAAATGGGAAGGATCATAATGTCTCATAATTTGCTGATTATAAAATCTTGTCTAGGGAATTTCATTGTTCAGCATACAAGTACAAAGACTGACAATGTCTTGAGCACAGATGGCTTCCTATCAGAACATTCACTTGTTTTCATTATTGTGTTCCAATACCACAGCTCTCTCATATTTATTATGTTGAACTGCTAATGTGCTGGACAAGTCACCTGTTTTTTGCACAAAAATTTATTGCCAAGTGCGATAAATAGTAAGTGAGACCACACACTTAACTTTTGAATGTTAACACCAATTCAAACAACTTGAGAAAATATACTAACACCTCCTGGTGGTAACAAGATGGTTACAAGTCTCAAAGACAATATAAGCAGCATTTGGAACTAAATACACGCATAGCAGGGATGTTTGTGTATGGGACCTATGATTTCAGATACTTAACTTCAGAATGACTCCTGTGGAGTACACATTGCTGTTCTTAAGAATCCTAAATGAAATGTACAAAGTCTGGAATTTCTCCACATCTATAGAGAAATGACTGTTCTTGTCATGCACCTGTCTACTTAGGAGCCAGTTTTAAGATTATTCAGTCACTGCAATACAGTAGGAGAGGCAATTGACCAGACAGCCCTGAAGAGCTGCAAGCTTCATTACAACTGTTGAAAATAGAAACAAAACATTTGTGACAATAGTGATTTTAAATTTTCTCTTAAACTTGCTTGGACTTTTTACAATTCGGCAATGAAAGTAACTGCATCTCTAGGTTCCCTTAACTTCACAAATACTTAGTGCATTCTTGCTGCTGCTAAAGGTTTCAGTGTATAGTAAATATGTAAGGAAATGGGTTAGTAAGTGTGGAATGTGTGACAATGGCTTTAAGAGAATTACAGTTTACTTGTGTAATCACTCCATGGGAAGACAGACTAACTAGTACTTGCCATTAACTAGTACCTGCCACTCTTCTGATGTAGATCAGATCACAATGTACCTCCCATCTTTTCTATACCTGTACAGAAAGGACAAAGTCACAGTACAGAATACAGAGCAACTTTACATAATTTTCTTTCAGGAAGTATGAAAAGGAAGAAAACTGACTTATTGACAGGATCTTGCAGTTAAAGACTATTTCCAATAGGAATATATCGGCCACATAGCCAATGGCTCCTCGGCACTTCAAGCTGTCTATGTAAACATCAATCTTCAACACTGTTTATCCTTTCAACAATTCACTTCTCATGCCTCTTTCCTAATTAAGCCTAGCTCTGTTCATAACCTACTTTGACTTGCTGTCAAGAATTTTGGCTTTGGCCATCTGTAATTTAAGTTAAGATTCAATCTTGTTCTAACTGCAAAGTTAAATTTATGCCTTAAAAAAAAAAAAAAAAGATTTCAGATGAGTGTTTCTTTTTAAAGTTTTGCAGAAAACAGTAGCTTAGAACACTGACTGCTTACCCGTTTAAGCTATCTTGGATATTAGGACACCACATTATCATCCCAGCAAACTTGTCTAATACTGCAGGCAGCTCAAATAAAAAGTACATCAATGCATGGAGACATGGTGCAATGAAATGTTTAAAACATACCTGACCTTTCAAAAGGACATGCACTGTGCTTAAAAATTGCTGACCTATTAAGATCACTGCACCACCTTGGGTCCAATGGCAATCCCATCTATAGAACCTGCCTTTCTTGCCTCTGGCTGAGAGTGGCCTTTTGGGTCTTCTCTAGATATGCCAAGTAAGCAAGCTCTCTGACAGGGGACTATGACAAAAGGATTAAAATGGGTAAGAAAGATCCTAAGCAGCACAAAGACAACCATGAGAAACCTATAGCCTGCATGTGACTGAGCTGTGTGCTCAGCTACTTCAGCAACTTGAATTGTGCGGCTTTTTCAGCTCTCCTGCATGCACACGATACATGGTTTTGCCTTCAAAACCTAAGGCGGCTTACTCACAATATTGAAGCTACATCTTTGATTTCAAGCTTCTTATTAAACTCAGCATTTAAGATGTTTACAATAAATCCTAAGTATACTTGGATTCAAAAGTCACTAGCTAGCCAAAGGCAGCTTTCGGTAAACCCTGCCGTAGGAAGCATGAAGGTCAATACTTACAAGTCCGGCATCCCTGTATGTTTCTGCCTCTTGGCAAGCTTGGTCAATGATCTGGGCCAAGGGAAGAGAACTTCTCGGTGTCCCTGGAAAAACGACACTGCTTATCCCAGCACAAGGGGAATTGGAGTCACGCAGAGCAAGTTTTCAGGTACGATGACTACAGGGACTAGCATGGTGAAACAGACAGGAATGGGTAAATTTGCCAAAGGGCTGCTATGCCTTGCTGTGACACAGCTCCATGGCCTCCCTCTCCTTTGGTGACACATCTGATCATCACCCAGCTCTTAAAATCAAGCTCTCAGATGTCAGGAGCATCCATTACAATCCCTCGTGGCACAGGGTCTGCCTTTAGCCCATCACTGCTCCAGCAGTGCCACTGATCCTTCTTAAGTGACACTCAGCCCCGCACCTCGGCCCTGCACAGTGCCTGGGCTACACACTGATTAACTTGAAATTAGTTCAACCTTCTCCAAAATGCAGTGTCGACGTCCGCTCTTAGGGGCTCCCTGACAGGAACGCAAACGCAGCGGGAAGCCCGCCTGAATGCGATGCGTTTTCCTTAAGACCAGCTCGGACGTCCCCGTGACACGCGGGCGGCTCACGCTGCCGTCCCGCCCG
>VZSV01000008.1:9640022-9689216 GCA_013398735.1 Nothocercus julius | reverse complement strand
GTTAAATCTTAGTTGTAATATCACTGCAGTAGTCCTGTAATCAAAGGTAATGCATGTTGTACCAATCCATTGGAAGTGAAAGGTAAAGGGTGTGGACAATAAAATTGTCATCCGAAAAGTTGTTCATCAAAGGCAGAAGAGGGTACCATGTTTTGGTTTTGTTTAAATCTTGAAATGTTGAAGGTGTGGGGTGTGCACACCTTCATGGAACTAGTTACAACTTATTCATTAACTTATTCCTATCTTTCAGGAAATTTATCCACCGAAGTTGCACCAGTTTGCCTATGTTACAGATGGAGCTTGTACAGAAGATGAAATCCTCAGTATGGAATTGATCATTATGAAGGTAGTATTGAAGTGGAGTTAGTTGTGCCTATTTAAAACAAAGCGTAATCAGACTAAAAGCAGAAAACCTCGGTTCATATTGTACACTAGTAAGAGGCACATTTCTCTTTCTAATTAGAAACCAGTTTTCTCTAGGTAACAAATGATTTAAAGCAGCCATTAATATGTGCATATTGACAAAATGAGTTGATTATACCACCCAATCCGTGGGAGGGAGCACAGGGAAGGTTTGAATTTGTGTGTTCTAAAGGTGCCTTGACCAATTGGAAATACAGCTTCCCATCAAGGGTAAATAAAGTTGTATGGTCTAATTTAAGAACTCTATTAACTAAGTCTTGTGCATGTCTACTCTTTCAGGCTCTTAATTGGAACTTAAATCCACTGACAGTTGTATCATGGCTAAACATTTACATGCAAGTTGCCTATTTAAATGAGCTTTATGAGGTGCTGCTGCCACAATATCCACAGCAAATATTTGTACAAATAGCAGAGGTAGGACTGATTTGATCCTTAATATTGTTATATCCTCTGAAAAAATTCCATTTTGCAGTAGACTTACAAAGCATGCGTTGCCTTGTAGCTCTTGGATCTCTGTGTGCTAGATATCGGCTGCTTGGAATATACATATGGAATACTTGCAGCTTCTGCTTTGTACCACTTCTCATCATCTGAGTTGATGCAGAAAGTTTCAGGTAAGTATTACTGACATTTATAGACAAGTCTAATAGCTGTCAATATAGGAACTTAACTGTACATCTTGTCTTCCAGGTTATGAATGGTGTGAGATAGAGGAATGTGTGAAGTGGATGGTTCCATTTGCAATGGCTATAAGGGAAGTAGGAAGCTCCAAACTGAAACACTTTAGAGGCATAGCTCCTGAAGATTTGCACAATATACAGACGCACATAAACAGCTTGGATTTGCTGGTATGTGTTTGGGAAGCAAAGGCAGAAGTTGTCTGTAAAAACTTTTAGCTCTTGTTTATTCTTTGGTTACACCATACAGTAAATTCAAGTGAAAACATTATTAAATTGATACTGAGAGTGAGAATATTCAAACAATAAAAGGCATAAGGTTGTACCCTAGATGGAAAATCCTTGGAATTGAGATCTGGCTTATACAATATTTGGTATGTAAAAAGATCATCATGATTTAAGGCTCTGATCTCAAAGGACAAATAATTACTCCAGAAGTGGGAAATGTATTTCTGCCTTTCACAATATCTCAAATATGTTAGAACTGTCTCTATAGGAAATACAGGTAATAAGCTCTTGGCTCATCAGGAGGGAGAAAGACTAATCATTTGAGACTGATTATGAGGGCCTGCTGTGGAACGGTGGTTGACGATAAATGACCAACAGTGTTTTTTAAGATGATAAACTTGCAGAGGATCAAAATCTTGTCCAAAAAAATAGGGTTAGTCTAAATTATCAAGCTTTTCTTTTTAGGTTACTTACTACAGTTAAGAGTTTAATATTTTTTGTAGTTTGCAGCTGCTGAATTTTGCTGCCTTGAAGGCTCATATAACATAATGCTGATTAAGAGGATCCAAAAATTAGTATTTATCTCCTAGAGCTTACATTCACTAACTGTACTGTAGGACTGATATGTGTTAGTTACTGGGAAGGAGGTTGGATATAGGTATGCATTTTTTGTATCAGCAGCCTATTGGTTTATGAAACACTTAAATTATAATGATGTGTTGCAGTGGTATACCAGAATAAGGATTTTTTTTCTCCTGTTTCCTGTGTTTCCAGGACAAAGCTCAAGCAAAACAAGCCATATTGGCTGAGCAAAATAGGACTTCACCTTTTCCTAGCGGTGTCCTTACACCACCACAAAGTAGTAAGAAACAGTCTGCTGGACTACAACCCATATGACTATAGAAAACATTGACAGACAGTTTTGCTGAAGTGCCTGTTCTGCTGGTTCTAACTCCTGCTCCATTATGGAAATGCTGCCGGTGAAGTTCATAAGCTTTTATAGAATATGAAAAGGAAACTTTGCCTTTTTTTGTGACAGAAGATTTTTTTCTATATGAAATATTTTTATTGAACATTAAAATATTTTAAATAAATGGATCAAGTACACCAGCCACTTAAAAGAACACCGAAGAGTGCTCCAAATGCTGCTAAGGAGGGTGATGCTTGATGTGACCAGCTGTTCAGAAAAAGGGCTTGAAGTTTAGATTAGTTAATGTGCCTGTCTGTCCATTGGAAATCTGGAGTCATTCTGTTCCCTACTGACAAATGGGCATAAAAGTGCTGTGGAAGACTATATTTCAAAGCCTCTTTTTCAAATGGTTGGCTTACAACTTGATGCCTTTTAAAATTCTTTATTGTAAATGCTGCTATGTCTCTGTATATCCATTTTTAATAAAAATGCTGTCTAAGACAGCTGGTTTATATATATTCATATTTTTCTTTTAATTGTGGTCAGCTGAGCTTTCTCAAGTTGTGATTGTGAGTAGTGTTGGAACTGGGTCAGAGGATGCAATAGCTATCACTTTTTATTTATTTACCATAACTGGCTTACAAATGAAAGCTTTCTTTCTGGGTACTAAAATAAAATTATGATATCATGCTAACTGGACTTCCTGTTTGTTCCAGCTTCAGATGACCGGGAAGGGGGACAGATACAGAGGTGTCTTTCCACAGCACACTTTCTAGTAATTGGTATATTGGGAATTTCTTGAATTAGATTGTCTGGGTGGTCATGCTTGATAGTCAGAAGTGGTTAGGAAGGAAGAAGCCTACCTTTTAACAAATACTCATTAAAACTTTTGGATTCATCTTTGGCAACTGGTCTTATCTTGTGTAAAACGATACCTGGAACAGCATGTGCCTTTTAATCTGCTGTCTCTTAGGAAATAAGGTCCTCCTTAACCTCTGTAACACTTGAGGACATGCAGTAACACTGGAAAATCATGAATCTGAAGAAAATGGGAACAGAGAAGTAGATATAGAAACAGTTACTTGTCTTTGTCATGATATTCACTTTAAAGGGTTATAAACAACACTGAAAACACCTGTGAGACTTCAAGGATTTTTCATGCGCTTCTATATTTAGATGCGAAACAGTTATTTCTGGGACCTTCTGCTTTGTTGGCTCATGTCTAAGTGTTAGTTTCCAGCAAGGCATAACTTTAGAAATTTATTTAGTTTTATTAGGTTATTCCTTTTCCCTTCTCCTTGAATCAGTACTCTAAGAGTTAAAGCTCTGATGTGTTACAATGCGTAATGTAAGTAATGGTAAGTGCTCTTTTATTTTCTAGCAATGAATGGTTTCAAGTCCTCTGGTAATACAACAAGTGTCAATGTTAGCTGAACAAATTCACAGCGCTAGTTCAGGGAGACTTTCGTTTCTGAGAACTGCAGGCTTTAGACTAAACAATATTATATTTGCCTGTTAATGAAAATACTTGTAACATGGGAGGAATGGTCAGGACACATGACTAAATCACTGGCCAAATTTCAGTGCTAGTATTTCTGCAGTTGCTTTTGAGTGCTAAGTTTCATTTGTAAAAAGCACATCACGCTTAAGTGACTGATCCCTTATGGGTATTGCATTTTAAGACTTTTAACTGTTAAATAAAATGCTCTGTTATAACAATACAGATACCATGAACACTAACTTTCAGTTTAAGCTAAAATTAAGTTTCTGCTTAATATCTATTCAAGGCTAAATACAGGTGTTTCATGTGTTCCCTGGGCTGCCTGGGTAAACTCTACTGAATTATATGCATAAAAGGATACATGTAAGTGTATAACAGACTTTTTTCTAAATTGGATCTCTGCTTCAGATGGTAATCAGGCTTATTTGCTGAATGATAACTTTTTTCCCTCCTCAGAGGTCTCCTTGCTCCACATCTATGGAGAGTGGCCTATTCAGAATGGGGACATCTCTGCATGCTTTGAAGCTTCTGAGGTATGAATGCAAAGATATTGTACTTTCCAGGAGACTGACTTGCTTTAGAGTGTTTCTTTTCTTCTTTTCTATCATACTTCAAGAATCATGTTGACTTGTAATACATAATGATACTGAAGTCTGTCTTTGAAGTGTCTTCTCTTTCTAGCATAGCTTGAAGAACTTAGCGCTAGTTGTTGCAGAGTGCTAACCATTTGGTGGGAGAACAGTGCAACTAATTATAAGGAAAATAGTTGTCCCCATTGCAAGACCCAAAACAAAAAGGGGAGGGCAATCCTTTCCTATTTCTCTGCCTGAGAATCCTATTTTTCCTAAATTCTTCCAAGTCAATTGAAGGCACAAAGACACTTAAGTGTCTTCCTTCTTGTCTGAGGGAGAAGGAGAGTGTTTTGGCCTGAGCAGTTACAGCAAAAGGCTTAGCCTGTTTATGAGTGTGCTGAAGTTGTGCAGCAGAGATGAGCTAATATCAAATATGTACCTTTCCAAGTTGTCTCTAATCTAGAAGATGTTATTCCAAAAGGCAGGGAGGTATTCTGAGCATGAAGGAAAGCGTGCTAGACTACTATTGTTTTTGAAGATGATACCCAGTTTCAGGTGCAGGAGCAGAGTGGATTTACAAGATTCCTGGAGATGCAGAGAAAACAATTTAGTTGTGCATCAGTGTTCATGCTTTGAATTGAAACTGTCTCTCCTTTTAATAACTATGGACCAGCATAATGGGTTGCAAGATAATTGAATTCAGGTGGCTTAAGGTTATCTTTCTTCTTCTGAAGAGTTTGTCATAGTTACGTAGCAAAAACTCACTTTGGTCTGAAAACTGGGTACATCAGTGAATTGTTGAACAAAAGTGACTGCAGGGCTAATTCTGTGTTTGTCACTGCTGCTGTAAAACTGTCCTGGCCAGTTAGCTGTGATTGTATTAAATGAATGCATACAGCACTACATTAGTGAGTCGAGGCTTAGATAGTGATTTTTGGGTCAGAAGAGATGTGCTGGTAGACAGAAAGGATGGAAATGTTTAGGTCTGTACTGTGATTCTATCAGATACTAAAATGTTGAAAATGTTTTTGTTATCTAATGATAGTTCATAGAAATTCTTCCTCATAGTTTATCTCTTGTAAAGCAGTAAGATGATCTGTGCAGGGTTATCAGTGTCTCAGTCTCAGATAAGCCTCTCATCTTGGGTTTAGGGAATTTTGCAACATTGAGGGGGTTTATAACTTTGCCCCTTGCAAACAGGGAAGTAAAGTGGTCTAAACAATTTCAATGGGGTGCTTCCACAGGTATTAAATCAAGCAGTCCTTTGGAACTGTAGGCCCTATGAGGTCTTACAGCCTAGTTGGAGCTTCTCTGTATTCCTGGGTGCTAGAGATGCCCTCTTTGTGTGTGGAGCAACTGGCTTGCCTGTCACCCACAGGCTCCACCTTCTCGTAGGCTGTGAAGTTCTTGCCCTCGTGCAAGTCAGTACTCAAGTACAAGGCTTCCCTGCAGTAACATCTCAAGAGGATGGCATCAGGGTACCTGAACTTCAGAATTGCCAAAGACCGTAACAGGTTTTCCTCTGGACTCTAATAAAAGTAACACCGAACTTGACCTGAGTTTTTATAATCTGTATGAGAAGCTCTTCTTTTCAGACTTATCATATTGTAAAGAAATGCTGCATGCAGATCAACTGTGTGACTTAATGTGACAGGAAGTAGCACTGCTTTTGCTTCCTGTTTTACTCACCTCTTTCCCCTTGCACTGTCAGCTTTAGACTGTGCTACAGTGAGCAGATCTGCAAGGGTGGTTTAGTCAAAGTCAAGGTGGAGTAACTGAAAGATTTTTATCTGAGATGGTAGGAAGTGGTGGATAAGTAGTGGTGGGGAGATGATTTTAATGTCCATGTTTTGCCTTTATAAAATTTGTCTTTTGGAAAATTCATGAAATCCTGTCTTACGAAGGAACAAGACTGCAGCCAAGCAGTCATTTGTCATGTTGTTCTGAGCAATACATATTTTGGTGACTGGGTCCTTCAACCATGCTACCTGCAAACGATTCAAACTGAATTTTACCTTCAAAATACGTAAACATTCTCTCAAATCTTGAATTGTCTACTACTGACATCGCTTGTATTTTACCAAAAAAGAGTCTCCAAAATACAATACTGCATAATCTTTTTCCTTTCAGTCTCCTGATCACTTCAAATCAAGTGCAAAAGAGTAAGCATTTCTGTTTATGGTGAATTTGAGACTATAAAAAGAAATGAAGTATTGTTGTAGACTGTTAATAAAATGCGTGCTTTCAAAAATCTGCAAACTTTTATGCTTGAGAACAAATTAGATTATATCATTAGCAAGGAAGAAAGGAAAGTCTTTCTGATTCGTGGTGCTTTGGTCCAAAGCTTGTTGGCAGTTTGGAGATGCAGATGGTCTGCTGGAATAGCTTGCAATCTATTTTGGTTTTACCAGGCTGACCATGTTCTCGTTACACAAGTATGGTAAGAGAGCAAAAGGATTTAATGAAGTGTTGGTCTTTGAAGTTTCAACAGGGCTATTGTAATATTCGAAGAGTAAATTCAATGATTCATCATTAAGCAGCCCAACCAAAAAAACAAATGTCTTTATGCTGGCCTTAACAGTCCATTGCTATATACTGTGACATCTGATTTAGAAATGGTCTGTTACCCTTTATTGGGAGGTTCTTCAAGCAACCTGAGATAGTCCCTGAAATGTTCTGCTGCAGTGCAGGGCACAACAGGCCACAGATGATGCATTGCACGTGCAGCAGAAACAAGACCTAACAGACCTGTGGGCTTTGGAAAACGGAGGAAGTAGTGGATTTATTGATGATGTTCATAATTGTGGTGAGGAAATGGTTCTTAAAAAAAAAAAAAAAAAAAAAAAAAAAAAAAAAAAATCCTTGGCACTATTTCAGTTGGCCTTCACTTTGTTGAAAAACAAAAAATCTTTTCTCCCAAAACTTTCTGCCTCATGTGTCAATGCAATCCCTTGAGTTAATTTCTTAGCAGAGAAATTCTTGAGCTAAATCCCTTGAGGAAGGCAAAATCAAATAATCTGTAACAAGCTGTATGTAACAGTATCTTGAAACTGAAATTACACTGTTCTTAGCCATACATTAAGAATTTTTCCCAACACAGAGATAAAAACTTAAGCAGCAAGCCTAAATATTTCCTGGAAAATCAGACATGATTTCCTAATGCTAGAAGCCTCTCTAGGTATGTCATTTTTTTTCTCCTTTGGAAGCATATTCTTTTACTGGAGATAGGAGAACACCAAACAAAAATTTCCAAAGTAACTTCTTCATGAGTATTTTGCACAGTATGACCTTTCAGAAAGACTAACTTGCATGTTGATGACATAAGGATGTACATTAAAGCTGAAGAGTTGGAACTACTACTTGTTACTTTGAATAAATAGCACAAATTGCTACATCGTGGTTCTAATATAGTACTTTTATTCATTTATTAATAACCTGAGTGGAAACAAGAATAGCAATTGTGTTGACTTGTTGATCATGTTTGGATTGCATTTACATGAACCTATCTGTTGTGTGCTCAATGTGTAACTAGGATAAATGGTATGAACTTTTTTGGATTGAATTCCAAAGTAACAACAACAGCCAGAAAAGAGTTATATAGTATTCTGCTGTAATGTATTCTGCCATTCTTGAACAGAGTGTAAGATGTCAGCCTCTGCAAAAAAGTGCCTCAACCCATTTTTTTCCTGTGTGTTAAGAATTATTGACCATGGCGAAAGTTCAAAAGATAACCATTGCTTTTCACCCTAACTTTCATTTTCCAAGTACTGACCAGCTGTTAAAGTAATATGTCGGCTGTTTAGCACCAGTGAGGTTTGGTTGTTACACTCTAGTTTAAGATTGGTCTGAGAATAGACAAGTCTCACTTCTGCTAGACCTGCAGAATGTCACCTTCTGGTGTTTGCAAAGCTGGTGTTTCAGGAGGAAGCTTCCAGGAGGCATCCCCAGTTACACCTGCCTGAGTGTTGCTGCTATTTTAACACAGTAAAGGGCAAGCACAGACCTTTTTTTTAAAGTGTGTTTTGGGAAGTCTGGCTGTCAGCCACAGGCTGGTGTAACCAAAGAAAAATGTATTGTAATTTGGGCCACAATCCTGCAGAATGGAGACTGCACTGAGATTTGCTTATCCTAAGTGGTTTGATTAGTATTCTGGGTATCAGTCTGGAGATTAATAATGGTCACAGTGTCTCTTCATATTAAAGTGTCTTCACATGAGTAGTTTGGGTGAGTGCAAAAGGACTGCAAGGCACAAGCAAGCTGTCTAGTCTCACCCGAACTGACAATGAGTCAACACTCTAATGTAAAGAAGAGACAGTTGGTAACAGTCATTAACATAACAAAGTGCCCTATAGATCACTGCAGATTCATTTAACTATTTTTAAACAAGAGATTTTCCCCAAGAAATGGCAAGAGAACAATTTGTTAAATGTTTCACTACCGTGGCCGCTGCCACTCTGCAGACATTTCGGGCATTTCAGTAGGGTCCTGCAGGATTATTATTCACAAGTTCTTATAATGCTTATTAGTAGAGAGGATATGTTGACTTTTTAATTAGCCTGCTTTGCTATTGAACTGGGATCATGTAATTTTTTTATTTATTTTTTCCATTTGTTTGTCTGTCAGCTGCCTTCCCTGGACAGCTGAAGACCTGACTTCAGTTGATGCCTACTGCTCCTCCCCAAGAAGGAAAGGCAAAAAGCTCAGCTGCTGTATTTTCTCTTTGGCTGCTGCTGGCCAGACAGCACAGGATCCTTTGGACTAGTCATGGCAGATACTCAGTCTTGCCAGCTGGTAGCCCAAGAGGTAGGAAGCATTAGGAAAGTGGAACAAAGGAATGAGGCAGTGTGGAAGTGAATCAGGGCTGCTGCACCAGCAGCTGAGAGATACTTTATGCATCTAAAGTATGAAATGGAGGTAGGGGGTTGTGGTGGTAGAGATGAGTAGCTGCTGCAAGTAGCTCAAGGGGTGGAGAGAATGCCATACACTAACAGAATGCAGGTCTGTTAGTTCTGCTCTTGAAATTAATTTGATTCACTTCTAGATGTGAATCAAATTCACTCCAATGTGCTAGCAAGATATGAGAAATATATTGATTATTTGTACTGAAAAGCCATCGTGTTTGTCGAAAATAGATGGTTGCTATAAACTTGTGTGTACTCAACTGTGCTAAGCCTGTAAGTTTTCTGTTCAGGTTTCCAAAGACCTGTTTGAGGGCTACATGGATCTTCCTGCTGCAAAGTGGACTTTGTCCCTACCAATTTACCTGTCCAAAAGTTCAGTTTCTTGAGACTGCCATAATGGAAAATCTTCCACTCTGGAATAATGAACAGTATGGGACATATTGCTGACTAGTAGCAGTGACTGGCACTGAGAGGCACTGTTAGAGATACTACTGGCGCTGGTAGAGGTACTATGGCAACCCAGTGTGAGGATAACTTGTCATAACTACATCTTTGACTTTACTGAGTGTTCAAAGATACTCAAGTCATTCTGAGGATAGCTGTAGGCATCTTAGATGCTTTGGGTTTGGGATGGCTAGGTGCATTTTGCTATGTGTTTCTCATGTGTATGAAAGATTCCTGACTTTCTCTGCATTCTTAGTATCAGCAGCAAACTAAGTAGACCTGGTTAGTCTTAATTTCTGCTACCAAAATTAAAAGGAGCTTTGCATGTTGGGTGTTCATGTTTCTTAGGTTTGAGGACAGGTTGGAAGAAGTGTGCCTGTATTTTTTTGTAAGGCACTTTGCTTTCTAAAAGATTTAAAAAATAGATTGGAAGATGTGCATGAGACCTGGCTTAGAGAGGGGAGCATGGAAATAACAGTAGGTGCTCATTGAAACTACTCTCACTGACTTAATTGGGAGTATGATATGGCACTGAGAGAGAAGCGTAAAATGGCAGGGATTATTATGACCCTGCCTAGCTGAGCTTTGGCCAAAGCAGACATGAAGGAGACTGTAACAGCAAAAATAAGAAAACAGTAAAATTATTAACATCAATTAAGTATAGAATGTGTACATTACTGACACTATTGTTATGCTTCTGAATGAAATATAATTAATAAAATTCAACCCACCCACACCAAAAGCTGTCCTTTTGTGTTTCCTTTGCCCTCGTACTGACTGCAACGTCTGTCTTGTCTCACAGACTTGCGTTATTTTCAACAGCCTCGGACGACATTAACATTTGAATTAACATAAAATCACTTTCTGAAATCTGTTAACATTTATAATGTTTCTGTACTTTGCCTGATCATTGCAGTTTTTTCTGTCAGTTTGAGCTCAGTGAGTTTTTTCAAATGATACCAAACATAGACCTATTATGTTGCAAAAATCGCGTATTTGTTTAATGATTTCCCATTGGTATCTTTGTTGCTATGAACCAAAGCATTAAATAGAAGCTAGCACGTTAACGCTGTGTTGTTCTACATAATAAATTCGAATATCCCCAGAAGAATATTTTTAACAGGGATTTTCTGAGTAAAATGCATACATGCTAGCATATTAGTAATTATTTAAAATCATTTTTTTGACATTTAATGTTGGCATCTAAAATATTTCCTTTAATTTTTGGTTGTCTCGGTAAACAGAAATGATAGCATTTGTCTTGGGAAAGGCTGGGTGGACAAATAACACTTTTACTTGTAATGAAATGAAAAGCAATAAAGAAAATGTGCTAAATGTCAACAGTAAAGCATATCTTTTCCTCATGTATTACAAAAACAATATACCCCAAAATGTGTATGTCCAAACATATGCAGACACATAGGCACAGATTCTTTTAGTGACTTAATATGTTAGAATGTTAATGATTTAAATGTTGATCTATTGCAATGATTTTTTTTTAATTGGCTATTTAAATACATTATTACCTCAATAAATTCTTTATGGATGTTGTGGTAGCCATAGTTTGAAAAATAGTAATAAATCCAAGTTTACAAATATCTTCAAAGTTGCACAGATTTGCTGAGGGAAGCAAAAGATGAAGTATCAATTTTTTTAACTCAATATATTTTGTCCCTACAGTAGTCTGAATAAGGAAACAGCAGATCGAGTTTGTTGGGGGACAGGATGGTCTGGCAAAAGTGTAAGAAATCAGCCCTGTTTTGTAACTGAGGAATAACAGAAAACCTTTACCATCCATGTTGCTGTTTAGTAGCTTCTTCAGCAGAAGTTGGTTTAACTAAAGTGTCCACGTGTGCAGGTGGCACCTTTGCTGGAAATTTCGGGGAATAGTGCCCCCGATAGGAGTGATTTGGCAGGGGTAGTGTGAGAAAGCTTGTAATGTTGCTGCCTGTATTCTCCTGACTTGTGGAGAAAACCAAAGGACTCTGCTTTCAGGATAGGCAAGGAGTATTTCTCAGTTTTAGTGGATTTGCTTTAAACTGAACAGAGATGCAAGAGCTACAGTCTCTTACAGAGTGCAGCATCTGTGTTATGTGCAAGCAGATGTGCTCAGAACCTGTGGCAGCTTTCTCAGCCTTTACAGAAGCAATAGCCTTGCTGTGCAAGTCTGTGCATGTTTCAGCTGCTCCTTTTATAGACTGGGGAAAGCACACAGCTTTTCAAGCCCTGGCACTCTAACTTACGTGATGCCCCGGGAAGAGCTGACCCAGGTGCCAGTTTCACAATATTTTCAGCCCTTTGGAACCAACAGTCAAACTAAGCTAGGAAAATGCCAGCAATTGAAAAGGAGATGGTTGTGTTTGTGTGCTACTTGGCAGAATCTTTTGGTAGTGTGGAGTTTGTTTTCTGGTAGTAACTCAAATCCCTCTGCAACATTTAAGGCCTCAGGCTTATGAAACTCAGGAAATAAAGTGTATGATGCCCACATAACCAAACTGACTCCTCCCTGCCACAAGGGCTGGGAAAAACCTCCACTTTTTCTAGCAGCATGAACTGATTAGAGCATTAGTATCTTGAGTTACGGAAGTAGCTGGTTAAATACAAGAGGACTGTGAGTGGATGTGAGGATCAGAGAGGACCAAGTCCTGGAGTGGGAACAAAGCCTTCTGCCTGCCCCCCCTTCAGTGCTTGTGTATGAGTTGCATTGCCTCAGCTTTGCTACTAAGAGGACCTGAAGAGGAAAAGAAATAGTGTTGAACAGCACCCTATGCAGGAAGCTAGGAGTCCTATAAAATGCAGGCTGCAGTGGTGTATGTCTGAGCGTGGGAACTGGGGAGTTCAGGGCAGAGTCTGTAAGGCCTGTTCAGTCAGGTCTGGTGGCATGGGTGTGTTTTATGTCTTTTCATCTCTTGATATTGGCAACTTTTTTTGCCAAAATAGGTATGAAAAAAATCATAAAATACTTCTGCCCTAGAGCATCTCTGTGTGTAACTTATTATGTAAAAACGCTCATTCTTGTCACTTAATTTCCTTTTAATTTTTTTAGCAGGAAGTAAGTAAGTGTTTGCAGCCACTGAGGTGTTCAGCTGCTCAAGCAGCACTGTGACAAAGCAGAGGGAGAGGATGTATGTGGTTTCCAAGTGCTTCCCTGACATTTCACCATAGCAGAATGAGATCAAGAACAGGCTTTGTAAAAATGCACTTGTCAGCAGGACCTGCAAGAGAAAGGCAAGCACTGTGACCCAGAACCAGGACAGTTTTGGGGGGGGAGGTGGATTATGTGGCAGTAGTAGTAGTAATTCTAAGCATATGAGGGAAAGCTGCTACATCTTTGACTATCAGTTCCTAGGACATTTATTTCTCATCATCTCCAGTCATCATTTTCAGCTCATTCTTCCCTCCTCATCTTACAAGTCATTAGCACAGGGAAGCTGTTCCTGGCAGTGTGGCACTCTGCTGCTGCACTTCTTGCTCAGACCTCTGAAGCATTAAGATAGTGAAGAGCTAGGGGTTGTAGTACACACGTGGGAGGGAAGCTGGTGGATGATGCCTACTGCTTACCCCTCTAACGCTCCAAATCAGCATCATCATCTCCTACTCCCTCCGTTTTCGTCTGCTCTGCTACCTCAAGCCAGCTCTCATCCATGCATGAAGATCCCCCTGCAGGCATCCAAGGAAAATGGTTTGACTTGTTTTGTTAGTGTTGCTTGTTTTGTTGTTGCTTAGCTAATGTCACTTAACCAAAATAGATCTTGGTGAGGCAAAACTTGGTAAGGCTAATAAATCAATGGCCCACCTAAATCAGTGAGAAGTTTTGCCATTCCCTGCCCCCCTCCCCTTCATTTGAACTCTTGTGTAACCTGTGCTTACTGTTTTAGACAAATGATGCATCTGTGCTGCTCAGACGCATGTCATGTACAAGGACAAGGAGTGAACCCAAATGATTATCAAGTTCTTAACAAGCCTGTTAGAACAGGGCCATGAAGCAAGTATGAGCAACGTGTATGCTCAGGCAGCAACTCCAGGACACAGGCACCTGCTTTCACAAGGTCAAGATCCATATACTCATAGACTGGTAGCTTCACAGAGCACGGAATTAGGGATGTCTTTGAGTTTAAAAATATAGCAATGATATTGACTTCTCTGTTAAACCCTTAAACAGCTGAGTACTCTGTAAATTACAGCTTTTTCTTTCAGTTCTGCAGCTAAATTTGACGTGTAGCTGCAGCTGGTTGTACCTCTACAGTTTAATTTGATAAATCTGACTTTTTTAATTCCTCTCATCTCTTAAAATTTAAAAAAAGAAAAAAAATGAAAAGAGATGTAATTTCAAGTGAGCACTATTTAAACCTACAGCCAGTAGGCATGCTTCAAAGGAAGCAGGGGCAGCCTGGACCCCTTATTTGCTGGCTAGTGAGGGCCTCAAGTGTGCCTACATGGTGACTGCTTTAATCCATGATGCAAAAGCGTAAGTGGAGGTTTTTTTGTTTGTTTGTTTTGTTTTTTGGGTTTGTTTTTTTATTTATTTATATGTCCTCTTCAATTTAGTGAGTTGAGGCTGTTGTCAGAGCAGACACCAGATGTGCTCTTTAGCGTGATGAAGTGGGTGCGCTTGCAGCAGGGACCTCACCTGCAGAGAGTAGGGCTGGGTATTTGTTGTAAAGGGGATCTGTAAGAGAGTAGGTAGGTGGATTTGCAGGGAGTAGGGTAATGAACTCTAAGATCTGAAAAGTAAGAGGCCTCTGCCAGACGGCAGGAGAGAGCTGGGCTAAATGGGATGGAGGTGCTACCATATCACAGTCCAAGCTGCACAAGCCTTCTCAGCCCCTCGAGTTGCAGCTGGGTTGCTCCTTGTGCTGCTGTATGATTCTGGATGCATACAGTGCGCTACCTGTACATCCTCCTGCTCTTGCCTGTTTGCATCCATCCGCACCCTGTCTCTTCCTCTGCTTGTGAAGTTTAGCAGGCAAAGGGTTGCAGCTCTCCCATTATTTCCACTGCGGCTCCCTTTGGCAGGATCCTCAGTATGTCTGGTGAATTAAGCAACTAATTTTCATTAGTGTCAATGTACCTTGCCTATAACTATAAACTACCAATTAAAGATATTGATTCAGTTCAGTAAAGGTACTAAATTCCAGTAGGAACTGAAAAAGTAAGAATTAAACTTAGGCACAAGCTGTTTAACGCAGCAGCGGATTAAAGCAACTGATTTATTGTCTTTGTATCTTTATAAATGCTAATCCTCAGAATGGCAGTTTTGACCAAATTCTGGATATTTGGAATCTTTCATTTCACACAGAAATGATAGTGGGACAGATTTTAGTTGAGGATCTCAAAGTGTTGCCCTTTAATAACTATCTCTTCAGAAATTAGAGTTTTTTATTTGTTTATTTTTAGCTGATTAATCCTACAGGATGATTAGTTTTTGTGTAAAGATAACTTCATTTCGTGATCCCAGAAACATACACAGTAGTGAAAATATCTGTAAGTTTGTGTCACTTTTCACTGACTTCTGTGAATTTTCATGTGGGTGTCTCGGCCTGTTTGCAGAATTTTGGTCCCTAGTTCTTTAAGCCTTCACAGTGCCTGGTTAGTCTATATTTCTGAACTATGGAAAAGATATTAAACTTTTTTATATATCGTTTTAATCTGACTAAAGGTTGCCTTAAGAAAAATCTTTACCAGAAGTCACTGATTTTCAGGATAATATGTACTAGAATGTACAGAAAAAAGCCTCTTTATTTGTCCTCTGTTACTCAGTCTGAGTTGATTCAACAGGCATGAATGTCTGAATTTCTGTGCATCAGAAGTGACCTGTGTCCACTCAATGCATAACAGTAGTTTAAAAAGCTAATGGTATATTTGAACTAATGGTGAGACAGAATATGAAGAATATTATAACTGTGCATAACAGGAATTTCTATAATTAAAAAGGAAATTCTCTGGCATTGGAGCAGAAATAGCAATTTTCTACCCAGTGAAGCTCCAAATTATTTTAAAGGAAATTAGATGTATTTTCCTGAACTGTGATCATTCTGAAAGATTTCTTGGATGCCAAACTGTATGTGAAGATTAGAAGCAGCAAGCTATATTGCCCTGTCATCTGCTGATAGCTTGAAAGTTGCAATATTGTAGAAAACTATCATAGTTCTTTGTTATACTGTTGATGTTCTTTCTTTACATGATTATAATGTGGGAAACACCTTTCATAACCACTGTGTGTTATTGTGTACCCACTTTTTTTCTGTGTTTGAGCCAATAATTGCTGTTGGCTTTATATGCAGATACATCCTATGAACATACTCTTATGAAGGTTTAGTAGTTGAAAGCTGTAGCGACGTTCCTGTCATGGGATAGACAGCTGTATTTAAATGTCACAGATTTGCAAAGCAGCAGAGCTCTCAAGATATGAAGTATCCATCTGTTTAAGAAACATGTGGCCTGAGGATTCCCAGATCTTCAGTCTGACAGGCCCTCCCATGCCATGGCAAAAGTGAAGGAACCATTTCTTTCATTTGTTCAAAAACCTCTTGCGCTATAATCAGCTCTTCCAGTATATCACCCTGGTATGTATCTGGCTTTCACAAACCTGATCTTCCACATGCCAGAAGACTGCCGAGATGGGCTGTGGAGATAAGAGTGAAATATTTAGGATATATCTATATCTATTATAAGTATATTTATACGCACACACACACACACACACACACACACACACACACACACACACACACACTGCTTTGCCCTCTAGTTTTATTTCCATTGCCATTTCATGCAGTGCTGCTACCATCTAGTTGAGGTTTGTCCTCCAGTGTCTTCCAGGCTGAAAGCCTTTTGTGGTTTCATATTAAGTATCAGCCCTAGGGTAAAATCATATTTGTATAATTCCTTCTGCTCAATGTGGAAGAAAAAAATTCAAGTGAGCACTTGCTCACCTGGGGAAAATCCCCTGAGAGCAGAGTGCAGTTCTATCACTGTGGTGGTGCTGAGGAAGCTCCCATTGCCTATGGATCTGCCCGCACTGCCTTTGGCAGGATGGCTTGTGGAGCGCCGCCTCCTCTTGAGATTGGTTATGGGCCGCGCAGTGTAAATCATAAGAAAGCGATTGGTGTTTGCCTCCATTAGCTCCGATATAAATATGCTGCTCTGCCTTTACTATTGACAGCAAACGTTTTTCTGCTCAGCAGCACAGTGACACAAGCTGACAGGCTGTTTTAGTATCTAGGCTATTTGACCCGGCCTTTAACTTCCTCTTATGGAGACGAAGGTTGAGTTTGTGCTTAATGTACTGGGCTAGCACCCAGGGGATCTTGTTTCAATTCCCAGTTCTGCCACAAACTTCTTGTTTGACCTTGGATAAATCATTTAATCTTTCTGCAGCAACTCCCCTTTCGGGGAGAGGTGGGGAAGAGTAATAATAGCCTCCTTCGTCTTGTCTATTTTAGGGCTATATATATATATATTTTTTTTTTTTTTTAAGAAGTGTGGCACCAGATGACATCTATTTAAAAGGCTGCCTTTTCAAAATAGGTCAGTTTTCATTTGACACTTAAGACTACATTAGAGAGATTTCTTCCATGGCATCTGCTCTGAAGTGCTCTGACGGTGCAGACTTACATTAAACAGTAATAGGTCCTTTCTTCTGTCAAGGCTTTCGTGAAGGGGAAGGGGAGACATTTCTGCTGAGAGCTGAGTATTCCTAGAAATCTGATTCAAATGTGGGGAAGATGCTCTATAGGTGCAGAGCTGGGGGAAATGGCCCTGTGCCCATAGAGCCCATCAATCTTCTGTTACCTCTACCTTCCTTTTGCTGGGTGAGCCCTTCTTTTCCAAAGAAAACTCTCCAGCTTTCTCCTGATCTCTGTGCTACAGCAAGAGAGATTTAACCACTGTCTTACATATCAGAATGAAGGGGACAGTCAATGGACTTGCAGACTGACATAATTGTTTAAAGCAAATGGACAGCTCAATTTTTTTGTTGACTTAGAAAATCTGGCATCTTGGAAGAATGTGTTTGGCTTCAGCAAGGCCACTTTCACAGGCAAAATGCTGTCACTAGTCTGCATATTTAGCATTGCTGCTGGAGATTGTCCTTTTTTTGCTTTGAATGAGATGTATATTTGTGGTCTGAAAGTTGCCTGGTTTAATTTCCACACCAGCTGGGTGTTTGTGCTGTGGAGGAACCTCTGTGCTCAGCGCTCCCAGCTGCGGCGGCACTGAGGCTGCGGTCACTTCTGCAGGATGTCCAGCAAAGTGAGAGTGGCGGTTGCATCAAGGCCACTGCCAATCACATCATCTGTTAGTCTGGGGAAAAATAGGGTCTATGTATGATGACGAGTGAATTATGCGGTCAGAACAGGAGGAGTAAACGGCCCTTTTCTCTTAATGGATTCTGTATAACACATGAAAAGCCTACACATGCTTTATCTGTATTCTGACCAGCTACAAGCCTTACACAGACTTCACACAACAATTCATCACAGCTGACTTGCACAAGGCATATTTGATATGTAAGATGTGTGGCTCAACCTCTTTTATTCCCTCATTAATTTTCTATTCTGCCTGAAATGGGTTTTTACACTGTACTCACACCAGAGCATGGATGGTAGGTGAAAACAGGGCTTATGGATTACTGCTCCTCATTTGAGGCACCACAGCAGGGAAAAGGGCTAGATTTCCAAGTAAATGATCTATGCACCTATGTTAACTGTGTACCTAATTCTGTGTATGATTTCTACTATCGTATGTGCGAATCTAATAAGGATTGAGCATTGCTATATTGTTGACAGGACTTTAAGAACTGCTGGCAGTCAATGGGAGTTTGAAGTTTTAACTTCTGTAGGTGCTTTTGAAGATCTCACCTTAAAACATTTAAAGATACAGTTTATTTAGTAAACTTGCATGCACATCTTCTGAACTGCATGCACATCTTCTGAATTGTATATCTGGAGCAGCTTTGCTTTTCTGTTTAGTTTCTTCTCCTTTTCAGTATCTTTTATATGTGCTTCTTACTGTGTCTTTGTATTGCGTGCTTTATATATCTTTCTGCCTTGGTATGTATTAACTGCTGAGATTCCCAAGGGCCTCAGAAGATGAGTAACTTTATCTGTAAGATTCCAGTAATAATCCATTTGTGTATGAAATGTGCTCTCCAGTATTACTGCATCACAGAGAGTCGGTATTATCTGATAGTTAGAATAGAGGCTATGGATAGCAACTGCTGAGCTGTGTTCTGAGCTATGCCTCAGGCTCTCCCAATAGCTCCTGACAAGTCACTTAAATTTTTTACAGTTCTCAGCTAGCCAGAATGCATCAGGATTGTTATTTGGCTTCCCTAGCTAACACCTGCAAAGCACTGCAAGATTCAGCAATCAAAGGCAACAAGTGATTTCACCCAAAACAGTGAAACCAGGTGCCTTCCAGGTAGATCCAGCAGTGGTGTGAGTAATAGGAGGGCGCAGTGACACCGTGCATTTTATGTGGCGTAGCAGAGGAGGCAGGAGGAAAGAAGAGAGTTCCCTGGCCATCCCCACCACCTACCCTCCTTTAAATCCACATCTGTGACAAAATGGGCTTTTCCAGGTGTTTTTGGAATTGTTGCAACCTCACAGTTGACTCCAGCACACAGGCATTTTCAAAGTAGTGTCCCCTGGCTTCTAATTTAATTTTGGCTGGTCTTACTCCTGGCAAAACGTACAGTATGTGCCAGTCAAGAAGTACAGAGCACCCAATAAGTACAGTTCAAAAGATGTGTTATCCTTATCTATTAGTAGTGATCAATTGGCATGAAGGTCAGTGGGCAACTTAGAAGTGAGTCAGATAAGAAGGGCAGAAGGAGGATTTGAATGGAAAGGAAATCCTTGATTCATATTCGATGTTTCAAGTCATAATTCTGTAACGGTGGGGGCGGAGGGTAGCATTAAGTAGTCCTGCTGTCACACTGACTCAACCAGGGTGTAAATCATGGTGGATAGAGTGGTGTGGCTTTTTTCTTTTTTTTTTTTTTCTCCTGGTGCTGAAGCATCATATGGTATTATAGAAGAGATTTCAAGATGAAAAAAGCACTCCTTGCTCTCCACCCCACCCTGACAACTTCTGGACTATGTTATTGCCTTGGCTTTGTGCATCTTGATCAGCACTGCAGGGACTTGCTCTGGGTGCCACCAAATGTTTTCCTGCTTCCCACAGAATGAGTGGACTTGATGGTGAAGGGAATGTCTGCAGGACAGAGTGGGTGGGAGGCAGGGCTGCCACAGCAGCCTCTTGAGCTGCATCCAAGCCATTCAGCAGGATGTCAATGTTTTAGGGGGAAGAAGAAAGGAAAATTTGTAACCAATTAATGAACTTGCAAATTTTGCACAGATGATTCAAGTGTGTCACATTAAACAGTAATTGGCCCTTCCCTGTTCATATGCACAACCTGAGATAAATAAAAAGGTATTAAAAAACGTTACCGAGAATTCTGCACGTGCACCCAGGGTAGTGCTGGCCTCCTAATGTGATCGTGTGCTTGAGCCTGTTGCAAGCTGTTGTCTTTCAGACAGAAATGTTGGGGCAGATCAGTTATTTGTCGCAGTAAGGCATTATGGTACACTGACTTTTTGCCTAAATGTTGTCTTTACACTGTCAGTTATTTTAAATAAGCGTGCTCTGAAGAATGTTATCTTCACCTGTGTCTGCTTTATCATGGGCAGTTCCTTGGGTTTGTGTGGGTGTGAAGGCAGGCACTGAATCGTAGTGAGGTCAGAGCTCCTGGGGCTTGGCCCTAGCCCAGGTCAGACCAGCGGCTCCTTGGCTGAAGCAAGGTCCCATCCTCTCCTCCAGAAGGTTTCCCTTTGCAGCTCAGCCAGTGAAGTAGGGGTGGAAGCGCCCTGTTTTCCCCCCGGTTTGTTGCTTGGCTCTTTTCCCTAACTGCCTGTGCAGGGCCGTGAATGTCCAACTGCAAGATTACTGTGGTCAGACTGCCTCTGTGTTGTTGGGCACCTGGAAGGGAAGACTGAGGGGTCCCAGGACCCCTTCTGTTTTCTCTTGACCATCTTGGGGTCCTTGTTTACCTAAGAGTTTGAGCAGGAGCAGATTTGTAGGGTAGGAACCCTAAAGACTTTTAGCTCCTGCCATACTGTGCCTTCCCGTTTTGTAATATCGAACAGAAGCTGTGAACGGGCCATCACAGGGCTAGCAAGTCGCTGCAAGCAATTTTTTGATCAGCGCCTTGCAGGACCCCAAAAAGACATCCCGGATCTAATGCTGTTCCTCGGGATGATCCACACTTGTTTTCTGTGCTTGGCCAAAGCGGTGCTGCGGGCATCGGGGGCAGCAGCAAGGGGCCTGTGGCCTTCAGGCACGGAATGGCCGCAGCTGCCTCCCGCGGAGGAGCCCATCCCTGCAGGCATCGCAGCCTCCTCTCTGGGCTGGCTCGGAGGGAGCTTCCCGGCAAGATGCACTCAGCCTGCACAAAGCAACATCAAAGCTGTTCCCTGGTATGAGAACTGATGTCTCTGAGGCAGCTTCTCTGGATTAAAACAGACAAGTGAACTGTGCCACTTGCTGTGGATTTCAAATGATATGATAAAATCTTTCTTGTTTTCTCAAGTTTACATATCCCAGGTTTTCACTGTTGCTGTGGGGCAGGTCGGTGGACAGATGAAAATAGATGTGTCGCTTTTCTATGCGTGAAGTTTATTTCTGCTTATTTCTCCCACGCGTATTTACGTATGCATACATATAGAGGCTTAACAAAATACTTAGTCTCCTTTAATGCTGAGTGTGTGAAGGGATACGTGTGTACTGTACTTTCAGCTTCTGTTCCTGAAATACCATATGTTCTGGCCTGCGAGCTTAAAATATCCTGATGAAGTGATGTTTTAAAGCAGAAGAGAGCTACGTGCAGTGTTTCTTTTCCACTCTCTCGAGGCTAATTAATCCCCTTAAAATAGAGGAATAGTAGCGAAATAGGTGCTCTAGGTATTAAGCAGCTGAACTGCCTGTTGAAAGTGATGAAACGTAAGTACAAAAGAGAATAGGTAAGGGTAGGTTAAAAACTGTGTTCCTGCCTCTGACAGTTTACTTTGATGAATGCACTCATTCACTCATATTCGCCATTTGGATCCTGCATAATCAGAGATAACAGGCGGATGGTTTGCATGAATAACTAAGTTTGTCATGTTTAATTTTCTTTAAAAAAAGAAACGGCAGTTGCTTTACCCTCATCCTTCAGGCCCAATACATATTTATAAATTGTCAGGAAATGAAAAGCCTTTTAACAGCACGCAACAAGCATGCAAAGCTACTATGAGAAATAACTGGGAGAGCAGTGAGCTGGGGGTTAAAGCAGCCTGCCTGTGATTTGGACCTCCTCACCCCACTTCGGGCTGGGAAGCCTAGGTGGGCAGAGGGCACTAAGCTGGTTGTCTGCACTGTTAGTACATGAGGCACCGATATTTGTTTTGTGCTTTTCAGGCACTGTGTTGTGACAGCTTGACACCGTGAAATACAAAGCATTAAAATTGAAAAATAAATCTGCGTTTGGCAGTTAGCTAGTAATTCAGCAAGTGACTGTGCTGCTTAATATTTGATAAGTTGTTTGCTTTTTAGTGCCTATCCCACCACTGACAATTTCTTGAAACATGCAGAAGATGCAGAAGCTGGAGTTGCATGGAGCGAAATGGTGGAGGACGTTCCTCTGCAGAGCGTCTCTCTGATGGCCACTGTCCTCTGCTCACTCTCCACAGCTTCTCGTGTCCTGGGAGCCGGGCACTGCACAAACACACAGTAGAAAGGGCTGGTCTGCTCCCAAAACCTCTTTGATCCAGGATCAGCCCTCCCTGGCCTGTCCCAGGCATGAGTGCAGGCACTGTGACTGCTATGGAATGGTGCTAATGGTGCATTAAAAAAAAAAAAATTGCTTTTTTTTTTCATTGAGCAAATGATTTCTGCAGAAAGTAGCATGATATATTAGAAAGTCCATAGAAAGCTCCCAAGGGAGAAATTCAGAACAAGAAGGATTTGTTCGCTAAAACTGAGTGAGAAGCCAGGAGTTGCTAATGTGAGGCTGAAGGAAGAAGACCAAGTCTAGTTAGAGGGTCTTCTAACCAAAAGAGGCTTTTTCCATAATCATTCTGACAAGAAGATTTTTGCAGTAGGAGACCTCTGACTTCTATACACACACACACATACACATATATACATGTCACCAGACTTGAATCCTTCAAGAGCTAACCCAGGGATACTCAAAGTAAAAACTACTGAGCAGAAATGCAATTTGATCATCAGCGTTTGCACGGCCTGTAAGATACAGAAGATCTATGAACACTGAAGTTTGAGAGGAGCCCAGGCCTGCAGGTGAGGCAGATACTTTCTTCAAATCCAGTGCTATGATTGTTATCCAAGCTTTGCTTTTATCTTGCAATTGAGAAATCCCATGGACAACATGACAAAATGCAACAAATCCACAAAGAAAATGAACTTTGAAGTGATTAGGGTTCCTGTTGCTGGGAGTTCATTTGGCATTAGCATAGTAGAGCCCCGGAAGGAGCCGGATTGCGGGAGCAGTGGGCGCTGGGATCGCACGCCTGGCCCAGCCTGTCTCCGTCTCCCTGGAGGAACGCGGATGCTGCACAGCCAGAGCTGCTGTGGTACCAGATGTGTGGTCTGTGAAAGTATTGCTGAGCAAAGCAGTGTTGAAAGAAAGTTAGAATATGTACTTGAGTGCCATATTCAGATTTAATAGCAAAAATGATATATCTTTCCCAAAAATATCACTGAGATGAAAAGTATGAAGTGTTTGCCACTACTAGTTGTCTTGGGAATAGAGAGTAATGAAATAGCAAGTTCAAAACCACAAGGGTCTGTAAAGTGTTGTTTGCCTGCTAAAAATATCTCACGGAAAAATCTTTAAAGCATCAGCCTCCCTCTTTTTTATAGACCTTGCTTCATCCAAGCGCTTAAGCGCGTGCTTAATTCTAAGCCTGAAAGCCATTCTCCTGATGCCTATGGGAAGAGCCTGTTTGTAAAGTGTTGGCATGTGTCCGTGTTTGGCTGGGCTGAGCCGTGGCGAACGGTTGTGGGAATTTGGCAGAGGGAGGATGTGCGGAGCCTGATTCTCATTTGTGTGGAGGCAGCGCTACCCGGCTCCCCGGGCGAGGAGGGCTCTTGCAGAGAGCGTAAGTGTGTGCGAACTCTAAACCATGTAATTAATTTAAAATCTCCTGAAGTTAACCTAAAATAGTCCCATATATGCATAGTGGGACGGGTAGACCACAGGCATCTGCGTGCTGCGCTTTTGTTCTTCCCTGGGAAAGCCCTTTGGCTCGTGGCCGCTGTCCCACACGCGACTTTGTGCCGCTCCCTTCCTCCCTCTTGGCTGCCGTCTGGTCTCAAACAGAGACATTAACATTTTCCTTAATAGGGATATCTGTGCTGCTACATAGTCTGAATTGGCCTCTATTACTTATTAATGAAGATCTGAAAGTGCACGTACTTAAGACCTTTGCTTAGCTAAGGGGATTCTTCTAGGGCCAATTTGCCTTCTGTTTAATGACTAATGGCTATTGAGACATAATGTCCACTAAGCAGATATCACCTCCTATTTAGTATTTGATGTTTAAATATTTAATTAATTAAACATTGCCAAATATTTAATTAAACACCATCAGAGCCATCCTGACACTTCCAGTATGCATAATGCAAAGGAAAGCTGGGCTTCCCTTGTCAGGTCCACAAGTGCTGTAAATTTGGCCTTCCATAGAAATAACTGGGGTCTGTGCAGCCAAAATACCTGAAATCATGCAGTAAAGTGGGCTGTTTTCAGAAAACTTCTTTTTTTGCAAAATGAGCTGAGCTAAACGTTTTGTTAGTAAATCAAGCTCAGAAGTGACACGTAGGCAGAGCGGAGGTACTGTATTCCACACCGAAACAAGAATGCTATGCTTGTGTATTGACTTTTAATTATTTAAAAGTAAATGACTGCTACTTAGCATGGCATACCTGCCAGCAGTTTACACTAGTTTTGCTTAAATATTTACTCTGCTATTCAATAAAAAATGAGTCTACTGAAGCAAAAAATGAGAACCTACCATATCACATGGTCCCACTCCTACCTGTGGCATGCTAAATTCACAAAGGATTATTCACAAAGACATGTTAAATTTTGCTGGCTTTCCTAGGTTAAGCCAAAATATGGGTCTAGATGATCCAAGCAAATTTCATGCTACAAACTGGATCATAATTATTGGCTTTTTCCATTAGGCTCCATATTTAATTATGGAAACTTGACATTTAAGTATTAACAAAATAAAGATCTTTAGATCCCAATCGGTACGGAAACATTTTGGGTTGAATTTAACATTTTATTCCCAATCTCCAGCCTCTGATCCATGCGGAAGCTGTTAGGTCCTGTTTCATCACTCCCTGAGCGGGGGTGTCTTATTTTAACATTCACCCATGGACTCGTTAGCGAACAAGGAATGCGGCTACCAGTTGGATAAACCATTAATGTCAAATCGTTTGTATGCTTGGATTCAAGCCATTTATTAAAGAAATGAGGATACATATTTGGGCTTTCTTTAGAGGATCTTACACAATCTTATTGGCTGCTCTAGCAAAATTATCTTTCACTGTAAAGAGCTGATGCTCCAGTTGCTCAAATTGCCTTTTACTTATATAAACAGGCAAAAAATTGGACTCACAGTGTAGAAAGCCTGTATTGTTAGGACCTTTATCTCTCAAGTTCAGTGATGCTTCGCTTTGTCCATTTGCATTTATTGAACAATCAGTTGCCTGAGCAGCTGTGAGTTTGCCTACATCTATAGGCTGTGGGGATGTTTTTAATTTTCCTGTTCTCCTGCCCACCCAAGCAATAATCGCAAACTATGTTCATTCATTTAACTTCTTTGCTTCTTGCACAGGTTTCTAAACAAAGGTACATTGCCAAATAACATGGGAGTAAAATGCCATTGCGCTCGCACTTTGCCCAAACATCAATCTAAAACAGAGCAGAACAGAGGACTCATACACCTAATTTCTGGTAGCAAAGCCCTGGCGATTGTGCTTGATAGATATTGTAGCTTTTAATTAACTTTGACTTTATTCTCACTGTGGGCACAAACCCCCAGAGTTTGTTCAAAGTGGGCAGGGGTCCGTATGCTAGCATGGCAAAGTGGCAAGGGGCTGGCAGTGCGGAGCAGGGCGCTGAGGTGAGATGGGGGGGATGCTCCTGTCGCATCTCTCTGCTCCCTTCGCTCCATCTCATTTCACCACCAGCACTTTCAGACTAGCCCTGGCTAGGTGGGCCAAGCAGCTGTGCTTTCAGAGTCACCAAAAGGATGCTTCCCACGCAGAACTGCGGGGTGAGCACTCAGCACCCCATGAAGCGGCAGTGTTTCTGCCAGCATGGCACGCCGGGCTGCTCTGCTCACTCGGCCCCTGCGCTTGCCTCGTGGGCTCCGATTGCAGGTCTTTCGTTTAGTATTCAGTACATCTTGACTGCTTAATTGAGGAGATGTGTAGCCACCTTTATTAGCGCACAGGCTCTTTGGGGGAAAAAACTGTGGACAGCACTGCAGTGTTTGCATGTCCAGTTTATGAAGAAAAATTCCTGCAGCCATCTGGACCAAACGCTGTCCCCAGGTAGCGCTGCCACAGGCCGAGTCTGGACTGCGCCGTAGCTGCAGCTCGAAGGGGGCTGATGCCGGCACCAGGGCCCCAAAGCTCTCCCAGAAACACTCCAGCACAAAACTCCTTAGTCCATGCACACACCTGTGCATAAATGGCTTAGTTTGCAGAGGGGACCTCCTTTCTCCATGTGGCACATGAAATGGGAACAGGCATGTCCCTGCCTCAGGTGTAGTGCCTCACTTTGTGTTTAGGCTTGGCCCTATGGGCTTACTCCTCACACAGATTAATGGAAATACTTAAGACAGAGTTTCCTTCTGATGCCATGCTTAAGAGATACCCACGATACCAAGTTCCTTATCTTCACCAGTTTAGTTCTTGCAGGCTGTGTTGTGGCAGAACCACGCAGAATAAAAATAAATTGTTCCTATGGCGGCAGCAGTAGCCTGGGAATGGTGCTGCTTCTGTCTCAGTTTTGTCAGACACCTGGAGAGAAATCAAATTGCCCTCGGGAAGTATTCCCATATAGCTTAACCCCTGCGGGGAGGAGTTCCCATAGAAGGCAGGGGCTGGCTCGGGGTGACGTGCCCTGAAGGGGAGCTGCTGTGGGGCACCTCTGTGCGAGGTGGGCCCGTCCGCACGGAGCCAGGGGTGCGCGCGAGCAGGGAGCGCGCCCGGGCGGTGTGCGCCATGGATCAAGGGCGTTCGGGCAGCTGGGAGCCGGGGAGCGCCCCCCCGCTCAGTCCATTTGCCTTTATGAACACTGCCTGGCATCCCCTTCCTGAGCTGCTTGGGTGTCTCTCGCTCGTGCGGGGGCCTGTTGCGGGAACGGTGCGAGCACTCGGCATCACCACGCGGGCGTCTGGCCGTGTGGGGCACCGGGACCCGCGTCGCTCAGGCTCAGGGCTCCCCGCCGCGAACCTCCATGGACATTTCGCAGCTTCTGCTGCCATCTCGTGGGCAAGGCCGCGGCTCTGCAGGGCCGCGCGGGGCCGCTCGCCCACGGCGGCCCAGGCCGCAGCCGCCGTCCCGCGCGCAGCACGGGCTGCCGCGCCCAGCAGCAACGGGCCCAACGCTGCGAAACCGCCACTGCCTCCGGCTTGAGCCGTTCGCTCCTGCTGCGTTTGACACACGCAAACTTGGGGCCTTTCACTGGATTTTGCTTTGCTGCGATTATAAGCTTGGGGGTTGAGCCCTGCAGAGTGTTGAAATGCTCAGATACTAAGATTTTCCACGTTATAAATGTTAATCTAAAACAACTCTGTGGGTTTAGTTTCAAAATATAAAGCTCTAAAAGCTTTTCACTTGCTTGAGTTGCTCTTTCAGGTAGGTATGTGAAATGCTACAGAAAACACCCTGGTTTGGGTCCTATATGTTTATCCATGTGTTTTTTTTTTTTTTTTTTTTTTTTTTTTTTTTTTTTTTTTTTTTTTTGATTACATTAGGATTTGAATCAGTATGTATGTGGAAAATGCCATTTTCCTCTCCGGTTTCAGAATGTATAGATTACATTTCATTGTCTCGCATAAGATTTTATCAGGCATGTTGTTTTCACTGCGCATCCTGACTCAGTGCAGTGCGGTCTGCAAAAATTAGTCATAACACAGCACATCAGCCAGAAAGCAGCAAACATCCCCAACAACTGCGTGTTCCACGGACGTTGCAGTGCAGCCCATGGGCAGATGGTTTTGTCGAAATTCGGCAGAGCCATGTGTTTTCCAGATGGCTTAATGTTCACAAATAACATATCCCCATATACACCAAACCTAGACATGGGTCAAATTCAGTCTCTAAGCGAAGGTCTAGTAGTAACAAATGTGTTGCTGTTTCTCTGTGCCCTATTTCTGCACTAAGAGGACAGTAATGGGCTGGAGACAAGTGTCCTTAGTTCTGCAAAATAGGGTCTGGACTAATGAAAATCATCCACTTTCAGGTCCATCCAGCATGGACACCTCCTGCTGCACCTCCCTGTCAGACAGACAGAAATCTGCCCTCCTTACAGCTATTACTGAGCACTGCAAGCCGTATTTGCTAGCCAAGCTCTGCTGAGTGCCTCCACAGAGCCCTCGGGCCTGGCGCGGGGGCCGGGGTGGCTGCGGGGACCCTGGCCATGGCCAGTCTTCGACTCGTGACAGTGGCCAAGGGGCCTTTCCCGCACACCGGTGGCAGGTGAGCTCTGCTTCCCTGCCACAGGAGGGATTGTCGCTTGATCCTTGCTACTCCAGTGATGACGATCAGCTTTTGAACTGCTGTAAATGAGGCCAATCAGCATTACTTTCGTTTCATTACTTCAAGAGCTTACTCATAAATTTCCTCTTATCCTGCTTCCCCTTTGGTCTGGAATTAGCCACAGTGCTTGCTATGAGCTGCTGTACCCAGTTCTCCGCAATTGGAGCCGTTTGATCTTTCCTGCGTTTAGTAATCAACTGGCAAACATGCCTGATCTTGTTTGACTTGAAGAAATGCACCTTCTCGGCCGCTTCTGCCCGCGCCGCGTGCGCAGCGCTGCCGGAGAGGTGCGCGGCCAGCTGCAGCGTTTCGCTGACCTCTCCAGCACGGAGGGAATGAGCTGGCAGCGACGCTGCAAAATAATTAACAACATCTTTCATTTAGCTGTGTGAATTTTATTACTTCGATGTTAAAAAGGGGGAGGACAGATTTCATTGCCGACCAAAGAGAGTTTTCCCTTGTAGCATGAGGCCGTCGGTGCTTCCTCGCACGGCAGGAACAGGAGCGTCTGCGGCTCCGCTTCCTAGGACACAGCCCTTTCCCCCAGGGATGCAGCAGCAATAGGCGACCTGGGATGAGCTAAGGACGTCAACCCCAGCCAAACTCTACTCGAGGGTGGTGGGGAGCCCCCGGCGTGGGGCAGCCCGTGGAGGTGCAGAAGCTTTTGAGCCATGGGGAGAGAGCTGGTTAAAAGCAGTGGGGTGCAGAGCGGCTGTAACAGAGGCCGAGCCCTTCACTCTTGTGATCCCTTTCCCTGTCAGGAGATTGCAGCACAGGGAAGTTTTCTAGGAGGCTTTGCCACATTACATTTGTGCTTAAAATGAACCAGCCTGCTTTCATCAGAATGCTAGCTGCAGGTGTCTTTCATTTTTCCTTTTTAATGATGAATTTTTCATAAAATTCAAGTTAAAAATTATTTGTTTTCTTAGCGTTAGAATCTGCTGTAATGGATTGATGAATAAAGCGAACATGGAAATTGCTGAGATGGGAAGTAGGCAGGAGCACAGATGACACGTGTGAATCTCTGTGCAGCGAGCTTCAGGAGCCCCGCTCCCCCGGCCGCACGGCAAGCACTCTGCAAGAGCTGTCCGGAGGCTGCAGCTCCCCTCCCAGCTCCTCCTCTGGGGACAGGCAGTTTCCCAGCACACCAGGAATGGCTCCACCTGCCAGGAATGAGGGTGTTTCCGAGATACTGGCATTTGTAGCACCTGTGAGGAGACAAAACCAACCAGGAGAGGCCTGGGAGGCCTTTGGAGGTGCTAGTTTGCACCCTGCACCTCTTTGTTTTGCAACTCAGCTTGGAGCAGGGGAGCACGATTCCCCTGGGGCTGTGCTGCTCCCAGCAGCTCGAGCATCTGGTAGGGAATAACCTCGCTTTGCCCGCTGACACCTCTGCAGGCCCTCGAGCAGCCCCGGAGCAGAGGGGCAGCGGCTGCTTGCCTGCAGCTGGAGCGCAGGGTGTTGTGGCTTGGCAGTCTCTTCAAGCCCTTTTCCCACGGTGATGCTGGGTGCAGGGGAGGTGGGAGCGGGTGCTGGCAACAGGCTGGTGAGCCCGACTGGCCAAGTTTGTCCTGTCACAAGCTGCGCGCGCGAGGGAAGCAGGAGCCGTATGTTGCTCCCGTTTATCACGTGCAAAATGGGGATAATAATAATTACCTATGTCATGGGGGTGTCGCAAGCCTTAATTAATTAGTATTTGCAAAGAGCTTTCAGATAATTGGATTAGAGGTGCTATATTAACACAAACTGTTATTGTTATTATTTATTTATTATGCACTTGTGGAGTTCATCTGTGCAGTATATTTTTGCTGAATCTGTCTTGCAGTTCTAAATAGAGTAGCTTGCGCTGAGTTAAAAGAGAAGTAAGCTGCAATTCCAGCTCTAGCTTCCCGCCTCCACAAATGCCGTGTGCACCTCTTGGAGGCTGAGTGACAACTACGAGAAAGCTCTGAGCAGCAGCAGCCTGCCTGCAGCAGGAGGGTTCCTGTGCTTCTAGGAAACATGGGGCAAATGGATAGAGAAGGGACCTGCGAGTTCAGGAGGCTGCACTTTAATGCTTATCTAAAAAGGAAAGGTTTGGGAATGACGGAGGTGGTCAAGCAAGACAAGATTGAAGGGATTTGGTGCTGTGGTTATCGCTGCTGCCCTGTTGGGTCATGGCACTATACCAAATCTGTGCATTTCCTAAGAAATGAAGGTTATGGAGGAGTATGGCAAGGATGCCTCTTAGAGCAGTGAGTGCTTTCCCATCTGACGCCAGCTTCGCTAGGTAATTTGCCCCTGAGGTGAACGCTTGGGTCAGAGTTAAATACAGCTGCTTTGGGATTTCATGGGTATGAAAACAGGCTAATTTGGTGCATAAGTCATTTTTAGTGCACTAATTTCCTGTTTTACATGCATAAATGGTCCATAAATGGTACAAAAGTCCTCAGTAAACTAAGCCAAAGGAAGGTTGCTCAGATATACTAGTGTTGGAGTCTTTCTTAAGAATTATACAAAAACGTGATACTTTGCTTTTTACTGGAGTCTACCAGCTTATAGCTCTTCACAGGTTATTAGTCATCTCAGGCTTGTATTGCTCTGTTTTTCTTCATTAATACTAAGCTTTCATCCTTTCAATTTTTTTTTGAAGCGCTTGAGTCTGCCATTGCGCATCTACAGTCTTTCTTCATTAGGAAGAACAAAACAAGCAATGCAGTGTGTAAATGAGATATTTAGGGAAACAACGGGGGGGGTTGTTGCGGCTCCAGCCGGACGCCTGGAGGTTTTCCCAAGTGCCTTGGCCGCAGTATTGCCTCGGAGCCTGCAATCGTCTGCCCCGGCTTGGACCTTCTGCTGAACCACCGGTAACTCCAGGGCTCAGTGTGAACGTCCGTAGTGACTTCCAGCAGTTCACCTTAACGGCAGGTCCCTCTTGCCTCGTAAGAGGGATGGAGGGGAAGAAAGTGGGGAAAAGTCTTAGGAATAGCCAAATAGGTGGGGAAAAATTGGGAAAAATCTTAGGAATAGCCAAACTGGTGGGGAAAAAGGGAGGATAATGTTCACTTCTAGTGGCTGGTGAGTTGTCAGCACAGGTGAGCCGCAGCAGAGGCTGAAGACAGGCCTGCGTGGTGGGAAGGACTGCTGCGGTGGGAGTCCTGTCAGGCCCTGTGCCTTTGCTAAAGCTAGTCCCGGTCTTAGGGTGTCTTCAGGGCTGGGCACAGAATTAAGGAAGCGCTGCACAGATGGGCGCTGCAGCCCCGCAAGGTGCCCATGCTTGGACCCAGCGCAGCCTCGCACGAGCCACGCGCGTTCCCTTTATAGCAGCCTCTGTGTGAGATCACTCCGATCTGATTTGCATACACAGCCAGGGTAATCGCCAGCAAATTAAACTTGTAGCTCACAAAATCTGGGCCCGAAACCTTTACACTTCTCCCTGACATGCTAATCCGAGCGTGTGTGTCACTTCATCAATTTCATGAAACCATAAATTTGCGGAGCCTGGCGTGCCCAGATGCGTGTGCGCACCACGGCGCCTGCGCGGCCGCCGCGCGGAGGCTGCCGGAGCCACGGGCCCCGAGCAGCCGCCGCCGAAGATATTTTTAATGAGCTCTTCCCTATTCAAGTATTGAATTGGAGCCGTTAGAATGTCAGCGTAAGATTCATTGCAATATCTGCAGGAGATTTATCTTCACTTTTCCTCTTTTTTTTTCTTTTTTTTCTTAAGATGTTGTTGTCCTGGAGGAGTTGTTGCAATGTCAATAAATGCGTCATCTACATTTGTTAGCGCAAATGCAGTTATAAGATGTCAAAGAGAGATTTGTCTTGAGCTTTTTATTTCTACCTTACGAGGGAAAAGCAGATGTGGTTTTTGCCAGAGGCACCGTGCCTCATCCCAGGTCTCAAAACTCAAAACAGAGAGGCCATCCGGAACGCTGCTGTCCCACTGCGGTGGGTACCCGTTTTTGATTGTCCCCTTCCTCAACCCGGGACAGGCACGTGCTCAGCCTTCCTTGGAGGAAACAGCAAGTCTCCACCTATGCATTTATGGTGCTTGACTTCTCAAATGCATCCCATTAGTATAGCAGGGTATTTCTGAGTGCTGTATGCTGGAGGAAAGCTATATCGTAGCCAGATGCTGTTGACGGCTTGAGGTTTGGCTTTTGTTCAGTTAGGAGAGATTTAGCTATTGAAGCACCGATTCTGGGGCTGGCTATCTCAAAGCCAGATGGTTTTGTTCCAAATGTTTAAAATCTATAAATCTTTAATCTATAAATTCTGTTGTCACTATGAAAATGATAGGTTAAATTTTGCACTCCTCGCAGATAGTTACCCTCTGAGTACACATCATCAAAGATTAAAAAGTCATTATTTCTTGGGTTTCTATATATTTTTCTCCTCTTTGCTGTTTTTGTGTAAGTTCCTGGAAAAACTATTCAAAACTCAGAGTTAAAGAATATCAGAAATCAGCTTCTATGAACTTAATGTGAAAGTTTTTTTTTCCAGTGTTTTGCTCCTTTTTGGTTTATCTGTATTTTTTTTTATGACCTAGTATATCTGTTATTTATATTCCAGCCAACCAATTTCATTCCCTCAATGAAATTTAAGTTTTATGCATATTGCAGAAAAGTGGCTCTTTACTTCACTTTTACTCTTTTATTTTGGCTTTTGGACCTGCAAGCAGCAGTATTTCTCCCCTTCCAATCTCACTGGTGTCACAGGAGATGGCTAATTTGCTGCCTGCAGGTGAATGCTACAAGTAAAGGTGCCACTGCTGGCAGGTGGATGTACCGCATCACTTCTTTTTGCAAAACAAACGCAATCTCCAAAACAAAACTGATCGAGTCCTTTCTAAGAGTAAGGAGCATCAGGTCAGGACATTGAAGCCGGCGAAGGCAGGGGAAAGAGAGTGGGTCCAGCGGTTCCAGCCACTTTGGTGCAAACCAGGGCCAAGCCGGGCATGCAGCCGGGCAAAGCCGGCACAGGCAGCAGCGGCTGGTCTGTGTAGCCATGGTCTCGCCTTGCCCGTCAGTCCCAGGGCTGAGCCACTTGCCGCTCTCCTGCAAAAGGGAAGTGACCGTTCGGCCCACGTCACCCCATGAGCCAGGTGCACGTGGTGAACACTCTGCTCCAGTTTTGCTCAAACATAACTTTAAAATTGTTAGGGACAAAGCTTCTGCAACATTTGCCTGAGTTTATGCAAATGTATTAAAATTAATGCAAATTGCAATCTATTGATTTTTTTTCCTTCTTTCTTTTTCTTTTTTTTTTTTTTTAAATGATATTGGCAGGCATGAGTGAGGCAGAAAGACACTGGACTGATTTTTCACTATCTTGCATCTTTTCAAGTACTTTACTCTCGGGCACGGTGCACGTGAAGTGTTGAACACTGACGTTTCTCCTCACATTGCACGGGTCGGAAAGCTAAGCGCCAAGTGGAGCCCTAATTGCACACCAGGCTGTTACCTGGGCTGAAAGCAGGGAGGACTATTTTTATCAGCTCCTTGTGTCAGTGAGCAGCAAATATATGTGGAGGGGAACGACTTGTGCTGAGCAGATAGGGATGGGGACAGCAGTAACTCGTGTGCGCTGTGGGGAGAGGTGGGATGGAGACCAAGGCCATATGGGGAATAGCCATCGCAGAGACCCAGCATCGTGTGGGGAGGTGTCAGCAGGGAGGGACGTGAGGCACAAGCTGAAGTTCTGGCACTGTTGGATGGACCCTGCGTGTGCAGGGAGGTTGGACTAGGCGATCTCTACAGGTCCCTTCCAACCCTAATGATTCTATGACATCAGTAGACCTGCGTAGTGCCCACCAGAACTGGAGGTCAGGCCTGCTGCGAGGCCGCCGAGGGCAGCAGGAGCCGGGTCCTGAGGCCGCATGTGCCTAGGCCGGGCAATGGACCTGGGCAGGACAAGGGGGGAAAGCTGGGCCAGCTGCTTCTCGTTAGCTGTGCGGCCGAGAGGGGCGCACGGCCCTGGCCCATGGCCGCCGGCTGCACCAAGCAGCTTGCTGGTTTATTTTTGAATCTCCTTTCAGTTTATAGTAACAGGGCTGAACCTTGGATTCTGCGTCTTCTCACCACATTTTTTTTTTTCTTTTTTTTTAAATCATTGTTATAGAGCACTAGTGTCTATCAATCCCACATGGCTTTTATTTACATGAATTTGTTAAAGGATACACAGAAAAGGTGACTCTTGATTTTGTGTACAGTACTGCAAGGTCAGGCCGGCTTGGCGGCGGGAGCCATTGCTGCCACGGCTTAGCAATTGGTTTTAGGTTCAGGGGCTGTAAGTCTTGGGGAAGGCTGAAGAGAAACACAGCCCTTCAGCAGCACATGTGTTTGCTTCTCCAAAGCTTCAGTAAGAGCCAGGCAGTTTTGGGAGACCATGGAGTGTCGCGTGGGTCACTCCCACCATTACATGGCATCTCCTTCTCTGTTGTCTCGGTCCAACCTTGGCCAGGAATGGCTGCAAGCTGCAGCCAAGTGATGGATGTCTGGTGACCTCCATTGCAAGTGTTGCAACTTTAGTACATTCCTCAGTGGACAAACATCCAGCTTGCTGCTTATATTTCTAATAGCAAGGCATCAGATGGAATGGGCACGAACATCAACTCAACACACCTTCGTTGCCTCTCAATATTGGTGCACCACTCTAGAGGGAGGCTTGTCCTCTTTGCAGGCTCTTGAGGCTCCTGCCCACGAGTTTTCATCATCATTAAACTTCCATGGCAAGCGAAACCTGGGAGCGTGGAAGGGGAAATGCCTGGGAGGTGTCTTTGGGGTCCTCCATGCTACCCGTAACTGCAGGACATGGTGCAAACAATGTGGTGAAGAATTGATGACCTCTATCAGAAATGATAATAGAACATTTCTGTTAGAAGGGAATTATATGCTCATGTTTGTATGGTTTTTTCATAGGAAAATATTTCATATTAATTGGCAACAGTACAAATCTTAGGATGGAAAATGCCTTCTCATATCTGGTTCTGTATAGAAATCAACGAGGTAGAGCAAATTTGTTGCTAACCTGTGGCTTATATAGTATTTCTTTTATTGGAGAGCCTAGTTAAATCCTAAGCCTGCTGTTATATACGCATTTATGGAGCAAACACTCTGTGCTCTTCTACTGGTTTAATATACTATTTGCTTAATGGGCCATTGACATAATCATTTGATATAGATCCTAGTCATACCATGCTACCAAGCTATGATATATTAATATAGCTACATATTAATGGTGGAGGGCAAGCATGTTATATTATTATCCATGACCAATTAGTTTCTATCTATCTTAGGGATACAGCTATCTAGGAGCTAGTCTTTACGGGCCTGATTTTTAGAAGTCGGAGTACTCAGAGCTTCAATTGAAGTCAGTTGTGTTTCTTGATGGATCCATTACTCAGGGTTACTCATAGACCTCTATATAATATAATCTTTGAGCATGTAACTATAATTGTATATTTCTACTTGCAATTGGAGATTTTTATGTTTAATTACTGTTAGCAGTTTTTTTTTCTTTTTCTTTTTTTTTTCCTTTTTCTCCAATGGATAATTAAATAATTCATTTCTTTCTCCAGTTTTCTACTTGATCAGCCAGGAGATGGCCTATAAAGTCAAAAGGGACTGTTTATGTTAGGAAAGCATGACACTTTACAGTTTTTTTTGTTAATATAGATATATTTAGTTGCTTACAAATAGTATTTTTTTTGTGCTGCAGCTACAATATATAGAAGAGAATGTTTTAGAGCTGCAAATATGATCTCTTTTTTTGCTTTCTTTCACCCCCTCATGCTTGGATTATTAGTAACAATATGAAAATATGAGGGACCAGCATGCAGATTTTGCTCTTTGTGGGATGCCTGAAGAATTAAGTGATCATTATAAATAGGAGGTAAAGTTGGCATTTTATCTGTCTGTCTTGTATGTTGTAATTAAGTAGTTGAATTCTTTCTGATGTGGCAGCAACAGCAGCATTAGAGAGAAGGAGAAAGGGTAATAGTCATCTAGATCACTTCTTATGCGCTGAAATAACAAAGAGAGAAGTTATGGAATACATAGGTGATGAGATGGCAGACTGATCAGTTGTAAGGATGAAAATAAGAGTTTTGATTTGCAGAGAAACTGCAAAGGATGGGATGTAGAAATGTTGGGGTAGAGGAAAAAGAAAGGATGGGACAGTCTGGATACTCAGGAGGCATGAGGGAGGGATGGAAGGAAGGATTGCTGGAGGTGACCAAAACTGGGAGGCGTGAAAAGTAGAAACTTGCGTGTATGACAAGCTCTGTGGGTTATTTTGCAGTAGACATGGAGTAGTCTGTTAGATATATCTATGGAATACCTAGTAGGCCAGACATAGGTAGACTGCAAAGTCTCCCTCATTTTCCTTTGGGTGCAATGGTGAAAGGGTAGAAATACCCTTAAAAGAGGCTTTGCTAAGTGTCTTAAATGGCGTACTCAGAGAATGCCACGTATTGATGTACGCGATTCATCATTGCTAATCCAGAGAACATTATTTGTGCTGTGCTCTGGATAATGCAAAATCTTGTAGAAAATGTAGTATGGCACCACATAGAGAAAGTTGTGATGTGACTGTACAGAGTGACTCAAGTGAGGTCTCAAAGGCAACCTTACCTTTGCCATTTTTCAACTTTCCGTTCTTGCTTTTGCAACGCTCTTGGTTTTATGTTGAGTTTGTGAATAATTTCCTAAATTTTAAAATGGGGGAAATCTATCCATTTTACAGGATGCCAGCCTGTAAAACTGCACTCTGCAAGCTGAGACGTTGCTATTGCAAACAAGGAAGTCCAGCACTTTTGTTGAAAAACAGAGGAAACATTAATGACTGTCGATCATTTTTGAGATTGGCTCATAGGGGGCTGTCCAGGATTGCAGATGATTTCCTGTCCTCTAAAGTTTTTATTTTTACTCCATGGAGTTGACATCTCCTCTGCTTTCCCTGAAACCTCAGATGAGTCCTACATAACTGCTTTGTCAGGGGAGTCCTCCCTAAGTGGCTGTGGGATGGAGTAAATCTGCTCTGAGGCCTTCCCAAAGTCGTCCATGCAGAGGCAGAGGAAGGAACGAGGATGTGCACAGATTATTCTGCCTGGACTTAGACAACTGGCAGCCATATGTGTAAGCAAACAAAGTTTTACTACTTCTCTGTAAAAGAGATCGTTTTAAAACCTTTATTTTCTTGCCAGTTGGCTAAGAAGCGAAGGAGGAACAATAGATTCAAGCTGAAATAATTTGCATTTATGATGAAGACAAGGAATATCTACCTTGCATTTTCCTAAAAAAGAAAAATTAAACCTCATTTTTAATTAACTGATAAACTATTAATCAAATTTTTGCAATGTTAGGTGACACATTATTCATTTAGATAGAATGACTGTGAACTTAAACTAATCAAATCTGATTTGCCCACATATGCTTGATTGAAATACATTTTAACTAGCATATACAAAGAGAAAATCTTGGATTTCTTACCTAATCTTCAGAGTATACTGCTGAGTTAATAAGGGCAGTTTTTTTTTTAAATGAGACCACCATTTCTTAATCTGCATATCAAAATCAAGAGCAACTTAATTGCAAAACACATATTCCTGAAATCTAATCATTATACTGCTTTAGGGTATTTTATTGAAGCATGTTAAATTATGGACAGAATATTAATGATGAAGCTAATCAAACCCAATTAGTCACTTCTAACAATAGTCACATAAATATACAAGTCAGGTACTAAAGTACTGTAGGTATGGTTTTAAGGGTTTTTTTAATATAAATTTTGTGGTATATATGAATTATATACTTGTTATTTTTAATCTGAAAATCTAGGACAAGTCATTTCAAAGAAAATGAGATACGTGAGAAGACAATGGAACTTGTCCCTTAGTATTAGAATTGACACTCCTGATTTTTGAATATATAAACACTGCTTAGACATTATGTTGACGGGCACATAATTAATAGGATAGAAGGGTGGATCAGCCCTAGCTCCCAAATGTGGGAATACAAAAGTGCACACACAATTTTCTCCTCTTGGTTGTGTGATGATTACCATGACTGCAAGGACTAGTTGTCTGCTAGAGCTGTCTAGTCTCATACTACAAGATACAAGATTTGCATATGCTGCTATAATAATAGTAGTATGTAATAATTAAAGACTTATTATGTCTGCATTAAAAATCAGCATCTTTGTTTAAGTTCAGATACAGGTTTCTGTAAAGATTTAAACATCATGCTTATCTTTAAGCAGATTCCATTTGAGGTTTGTTTTATATTGATATTTTGGGTGGCTTTCAGTTCACTTTAGCTTTCTACTTGATAATTATGGGAGGGCAACTGTCATCTCACTTTAGGTCTATCTGCTCTACCAGAGGAAAACACACAATGCAAGGGTCACAGATGACCTTCTACTGATGTGTCTTTTGAAAGATGATGTGTTTTGAAAATCCTTTTAAACTGCAACTCTTACAGTTGCTATAATTATTCAGGTCACATAGAAGAATGACTTAGCGTATTTATAACCACTTTTTTGCACTTTCAAATTTAAGGACATGTATTTTCTAATTTGCAATCATCTAATTTTAAAAAGGGGTATCCATAAATAATAGGTATGGTTTAGTGGCAGATAGTGAACCCTTGCAATCGGGTTTTCATTGCTGTTGATACACGCAGTTGAGCTGTGTGTCGAGGAATCTAATAGCAATTTCCTTATATGAGCACTGATTGTTCTTGGTGCCACTCGCACACAGAACTGCTGGGGGGTGTCCCTGAGCCTATGCTGGTCTCTAGCCCTTTAGCAGCTGGGGAAAGAGGGGCTAGGAAGCCTGGCCTGGGATTTGGGGGAGCCCCTGGAAGCTGGGGAGCAGCACCCAAGGCAGAGGGGGAGACCTGTTTTGTGGCATCTAAACCAAAGCTGGGAGCGAGGAACGGGGAAGTGAAGTAGTGTGCAGTGACTGTGGGATTTGAAAAAGTTCTCTATCTGTGAGTTTTCTGCAACCTGGAAGAAAATACCCCTGTAGAGCAAAGTGCTGTAAGAATTACCACTGATGTTATGAGTTTTAGACTTGTGGAATGTTTAAACTTCTGCCTAGCATGCCCTTCCAAATCAGCTTGTCCACAATGAACAGTCTGGGAGACTATGGACTATGTGAACTGATGCACACTTCCATACTTTTTAATGCAAGTATTTAGCTCTTTCCAAAAGGAATCTAAAGCTTCCAGCAAGTTTGAAAACTGAGAACAGTATTAATATTGCATTGTAAGTAGTCAAACTAAGGCCTCCTACTCTTTCATAAACCCTTCTGGAAACCTGTCAATGCTCTAAAGGCTACAGGCTATTTTGTTCTGTATTTCATTGCAAAAAGAAGATGGAGAAGTGACTCAATTACAATGTATAAGCACCTTCACAGAAAGAAAATACTTGGTACTAAAGTGCTCTCTCACCTAGCAGACAAATGTGCCATAAGAACCAGTGTCTGAAAACGTAAGTCAAAATGAGAAATAAAGCACACATTTTGAAGTATCCACTAGAACTCTCTGTGAGATTTTTTGGTGGATTTACTTTTCTTGATGTCATGTTCAGAAAGGCACTGTATGTTGTTATGAATATTCTTCAGCTATGTAGATGATGTTCATCAAAGTATAAGTATTATGCTTAATGCAAGGGTATTTTGGTGAAGTCTGCTAGTTCATGCTGTGCGTTTTGGGATAGATCATCAACAATTCTTTCTTGCCTAAACATGTCCAGATCTGTTAGGCTTCCCCCTCCATCACAGCTGAACTTCAACATAGACTTGGTGCTATTTTGAATTCAGGAGGAAACTCCTGTATCCTTGTTTTCTTGCATTTTAGTCAAATAACATTGTCTCAACAAAAGGACTCTTGCAGTTAAAGATTTTAACATTATTTGTTTCTTCTCATTTCCAAATAATATCTGGTTGCTCCTATTATTGCTACACCAAGACAGATTTTTCTTTTTTTCCCCAAAAAGCACGGAGTTTGTGCAATATTGCAAGCATCCTATGCAGCTGTGTGTTCACTGATGGCTGCATTCAGCTTATCAGTTTGCAAAAGGGTAGATAACCGCCTGTGCAGCTACTTGGCCAGGGGTACATCCACCTTGTGCAGTTACTGCCTTGGTAGGAGTGTGCAGCACTTTGGGAGAAGACTCATTTCAATTCTAGCTTGTTATGGAGTTGTATTACAATAAAAAGCTAAAGCTTATTAGCTGGGTTGTATGCCATCACAGCTATATTGAAAATAGAGATACTGTACTGTAGTTAAACTGCTTCAGTATAGCTCATGTACAGTTCTACTCCACTGTGTGTGTCCTTGCACCAAGCCAGCATGTATATGGGGTATTTGAATTCATCAGTGTTTCAAAAGAACATTAAAATTTAACAAGTGCATTTAACTAAAAAATCTATATCTAAATAGCACGGAGGTAGTGATAAAAAGGAGGTAATTTAAGCTAAGATCTTACATTAACATCTCTGTGAATGGACCTTTCAGACAGTGTGGAGCCTAGTAAGTCACTGTGTTTCTTTGCTGAGAGGCCAAGGAAGTGCCTGCCTGAATTAAGATGGCTTCATAACCTCCTCTATTCCTTTCAACATGGTTTCTTTTTTTGCCAGGTAAGATTAAAACACAATCAATCAAACATAAACAAAACTTTTCAGGGGAATGAATTCGTGGTGGGATACCATAATACCTGAGCTTGGACTTGGATGACCAACCCAAGCATTAGTCTACCTTTACCAGTAACTTTACTGAGGTTAGCTTCATCTCTCTGTAATAAGTGAATTTTCTGTTGCTTTTGGCACAATGTGGCACAAGTTCCAAAATATTATAAAAAAGTGAAGTCCATGTAGCTTTACATGCTTCCTTAAGTGTCTACTCCATCAAGAACCCCAAAGTCTCTTTGTTGCTTCCTTTTCCCCATTTCATGCTGAAACACCTCCAAAGTATTCAAAGAACAATAAAGCCCAGATCTCTTGAATTCTTTTAAGTGCTTAGAGAGAGCTGAAGAGTACTCAGCAAACTGAGTCACCACAGTGAGTTGTCAGTTCTCCTATAAAAATTACTGAAAATCATTAACGTGTGATTTACTTCCCTGGCAGTTTATCTAAAAATAAAAATCGGACCCAGATTTTCTCAAAGACTCCCCTCCTCAGCTCTTTCAAAAACTGAAAGTTAATAGTGAAAGCTGCTGCTTGACAGTTTTAAATCACTACTTTTTTTTTTTTTTTTTTCTCTCTTTCCCTGCAAGCCAGGAGTGTGCAGCATTATCTGTCCCTGGAGCATCAGGGGAGGGCAAGGGCACAGGGCATGGAAACCTGCACTGGTTCCCTGGGACCACGTGTGGTGTGAGCTCCCATTGGGTAACTTCCCACATGGAGCTCGTGGCCACAGCGGCTCCCCATCCCTGTGCCTGTCGTCTCGGAAAAGCTCTGCAGAGCTGCAGGTGAGATGCCATGGAGAGAAGTCTTTCCTTGCAAGGGTCTCCTGCTTTGCTGCTGAGTTACAGCAAACATCAACGCAAGCCTTAGCTACAGGTGGATGACAAAAGACAGTAAGGGTGGTGGCGGGTTTGCCGCTCTGCGCTAAGCGGCACCGGCTCTGCTGGAGGGCAGGGAATTGGCCGATTTTACGCCAAGTTTCAGAACCACATAGGGCAGAGTTGCTTCACCAAAAAGGCTAGTGTGTGCTCTTTTGGGGACCTAAGGGTTAAATCAGAGTGTCTGAATATAAAAGCCTAACCCCACTGAAATGAGCGGCAAAACTCCCATCCACTCTGGATTGTCAAAATGATCTGTAGAGCCCCCTAAGATTTGTGTTCTGTTAATAATTATTACTTCTACATAAAAGTAAACTTCTATATTTAAAACTTATAACTTGGCAGCCACAGAATGCACATGTCTATAATGAATAACCGTGTGAGTTTATTATTCCAGTTCTCCGCCATTCTCATCCCCCCTCAACCTTATGCTTTACCTGCTTTTTGTCTGTCTAAAATGAGACTGTAAGAGCTTCTGGACAGAGATCATTTTCTCACCTTGCATGGCAAAGCACCTTTGTGGCTCCCTGTTAAATAATAATGAAAGTATTTTAAATCTGGATATTTTGAATCTGAACAACTGTTCATGCTTTGGACAATTTCAGAATGCAAGTGATCAGGCATGCGTGTCTAGAGATGTGCTCTATACACTCACATATTGTTTCCTTTTAAAGACATCTGCATCTACTGAATTCAGTTCAGAATTTGGCCTAGAAGTTTACCGTTATTATGCCTCGATCCAGCAAAGCGTGACTGTAGGCAGACTTAAAATTAAGTATACATGTAAGTGCTTTCTTGGATGGAGGCCTTTAAGTTTTTGTGCATTTGTGCTCTTATATTTTTAAAAGGAAACATATTATTGGAAGTGTTCTGATCCTTATTCTGTCACTTATTTTGATTTATTATATATATATATACACACATCTCCTAAATTCTAGATGCTTTTGATAAAAAATTCAAAATACATTGAAATCAAATGTAAAAATAGTATCTGCTCTTCACTGAAGTGCAATATCCTGTCTGTTCATCAGCACCACTGCGTAAACAACCACTTCCCTCTCATGGTGCTCTTGTGCCCAAATCTTTGGGCTTTAGAAGCCAGTCTGGCTATTTTTAGCCAAGGGCAAATGTGTTTGTTGCCAAGGGGAGGATTTGCCATGCCGAATCATCCCTGCCTGCTAAACAACCTCCCTGTTGTTTAGCAAGCGCTGCTGATGAGCAGCCTGCCCAGGCAACCTGCGCTTGGGCACCTGCTCCTTCCAGCTCTGCTGCGGTGGCCTCCAGGCCTTGGGCTGCTGCCAGCACTCGCCTTTGGCTAGCACGCCCCTGTACGTGGAAATACCCGTTGTATTTTTGCATAGAAAGAGTCTAAACAACCCTAACTTATGTTTTATAAAATATAATCTATTTATATATTTGTCCTATAAAACGGAACGACGTCTGTGGGACCGTTCCCTCCTCAGGCCCGATGATGGCTGGCCTGGATGGCTGGGGGTATCTCATTGTGGTTTGCTCAGTACTTGCGGTTTACGTATTTCATGCAGTTTACTCACTTTGAAAGTCCAGGTTGTTCCTAAATAATGACGACAAACATCTAGTAGAAATGCTCAGGAGCCATAAAATGTTACGCGCATGGACTTTGTGGTATTTTCTCAAGATGTTAACTCAACAGCTGTGCGAAGTGCTGGATTGACAGGCCTGAGCCTAGAGGCCTCCATTTTGAGTGCCACCTGCAGTGGTGGTTTATGCGAGATGAGGTTTCCTCTAGCAGAAGTTATAATGAGACCACCCAGCCCCTATTACATATGCCATGGATTACAATCCAGATGGGAATGATTTCTCCATGTTACCCCAGCCAGACTTGATCTGAGTTTGAGTCTCTTCAGCCTAGATCCTCTAGAGGAACTTCTCTTACCTACGCAACTCATACGTATTTTGCTCATATGAAGAGGTTCATTAATTACGTTAAGTGTACATCCAGTGTAGTCACTAGGGCTTTTTCAATAAGCGGGTTAAAGGTGTAAGAGAGGATATGCAGTAGTGAATGGTATCGCTGCTTTCGCTTCCCGTTTTGCAGCAGCCTACGCAGAGCACGGTGTTTCCAGCATCCTTCAGTTTGCTTCATAGTCAGTTGTTTTTAAGTGAAGACTAATTTAATGCTCAGTAATATTCAGAATTATACTGAGGAGAACTAAATAAGACTGGTGCAATATCAGGAAACCAGAGATGCCTAGAGCAGCCATGGCAGTATGTTACAGGAGAATTGTACGGCAGGAAGCAAAACAAACGGTGACATGAAGGGGAACTTGGATGCTGGGGAGCCAGGTTTAGTCATGTGAGGGAAATGCCCTGTTTTCATACGAATGCATTTGTTAAAGTGTATAAGTAAGTATATGTAAATGTATGTAAATAGTTTTCCAAGGCAAATAAGAAACTACAACTAAAAGGATAGACAAAGTTACTAATTGAAAGTAATGATGAACCTTTGTAGTTGCAAGCTTTACTTCAGCTCTAGAAACTCAGGTAAAAAGTTTGGGGAATATTTGAAGGCTGTGATGGTGGCTTACCATCACAGCAAAAGAACAGAATGACGACAAATGATTATTTATTTATGACAAATGTCATTTTTATTAGCTTGCCACAAGATAGAGTCAAACACCCAAATATCAGGCACATGGAACTTTTTTTTTTAATTGGAAAATGAAAGAAGAGCTTTCTCAGAGTTCAACAATGTTATTCTGGCTGTCTTGGCTACAGCAAGAATAACAACGAATAACCTACTCTTCATTAATAATTAGCAGAAAAAAGATCTAATTAGAGACTTTTTAGCAATGCCACTTTAGATTTAGAATTCTTCATGGTCTGATCCAGGTGGTTCATGTCAGAAAGTGATGCATAGCCTATGTTATTAAGCACACTATCAAAGGTCAAAGTCCAAAAGCCTTACGTTCGTTGGAAAAGTCTAATGAAAAACCTTCATACAAATTTAATATATGTCCTAGTTTTGATTTGTAAGTGGAGACTGTGTGTGTGCACGTGTGCCAGTCCTTATGTATAAGAGAGTTTGTGTGTAAAAAATACTATAAAGGAACCAGCACATTTGCAAAAATAGAAGACTTAAATCTGTTCCTTGGGCCTGCGTAAATCCAATCTGATGCTCTCATAATCAGCTCAGCAATGACTACAAAAGCAAATACTATGGGCCAAAGACATCCGTGATGTCTTTGGGCCAAAGTCATCCCTGATGTCACATTTGTAACTTCAGTGGAAACATGAATTTGGTGCTGTATGTTTGTCACGCTAAAAGAACAAGTTTCACAGTATTCCTCATAAAAATCTCAGGTCTTCATTCTCCACTCACCTATACGCAGGTATAAATCATCATTGAAGTCAACAGTTATACCAGCTTTAATTCTGGTACATATGAGAGGAGATTGAGGCCCTTAAGGTATTCATCTATCTAGGCTATCTTTACGAATATACTGATATGATCAGAAAGCTCTCCTCCTTTACAGAAAAAAAGATGAGGGAAAAAAGCAAAGTGACACTAATCTTTTCTGAGTCAGGCTTTCCTCTTGGGTGTGACTACATGCAGAAAAGCTGGGATTTCCAGGTGATACTAATCAAAGATGGCACAAGCAACTACAAAGCATACAAATAAAGCATCCAAGTTTCATGTATTAAACCAACTAGGACAGCATTTATGGTATAAAAGCTAGGATACAGTCAACTGTATTGCTGTGAGGTGCCTGGAGCTTTATTGCATACTAGTAGCATAAAAATAAATTATGTTAATTTCTTTATTATTATCATTAGCAAATACATAATAAGATTAAAACATAATGCACACTAACAGTTGGCTATCTTGCCTTCCAAATACTCCACATATTTTACATAGATGCCTTTTGCATCAGGAAATAGAATTTTTACAGCTGCTCCCGCCAGGAAAGCTTATAGCGTGTCCCAGTTTTTCCTTAATAGCTACTCACCGATATGTGTGGATCTATGTATGTGTGCATGTACATGCATAGAAAATTTCCAATGATTTTTTTCATTTTGACTTTGAGTCAAATGCACAAATTCAGGTGCTTTATCAGTCTGATGCAAAATGCAAAAGTGCTACACACTGACTTTAAAGTTCTTTTATGCTGCAGTTGCTTAAACCCTAATGTGATGGAAAATCCAGCCCCTTGTTCTCCCTGCAGAAGAGAAGCAAATGAACATCAACCCACTTAACAGGTGATCCTGCCACAGAGCTGATCCAAGGGTGGGTGTGTGGGCAGATGGACGGCAAGAGAGAGGAGAGGTTGGTGACATTAAGCAAATACTTAGCTCTCACCTAAAGCATTTAAAACTGCATTTTAATGGTAGTTATGGTGAGTAACTGAAAATCTAGCAGCATGCTAGTGTTATCCTTGAAGCTTTTTATCTTGATCTAATAAGAAAAAAAGATAGGGCAGAGGAAACAATTTAAAGGGCGCCACTGAGCATGCTACTGTGTCACCTGCTGATGAGTCAGACCAACACACACTTAAGAACCTTATTCACTGTACTTCGGGACAACAGAAGATTCTAGTACTTTGACTCTGTTGTCAGCATCCAAACATATAAAATGTACTGATAGTTTCAAATGGTTAGGCTGAAGGAGATGCATCCTTTGACCACCGTTCTGTAAGCCCTGGATAACTGTGCTTGTCCAGGCAGTTCCACTGAGTGCAATGGAACTATTTACCAATATTGAGTAAATAGTTTTAATAAGTTTACTATTACTCATGTCCATATATATTTGTAAGATTAATCTCCAAGAGACACCAAGGACGTATCTCTACTCTTAAAAAGAATAAAGTTCATTAGAAAGATTAGTAGTGATTTTTTTCAGAGTGAAACTTGTAAATGGGAAGAAAATCAATTTCTACAGATGGACCTGAGACGGTTACTCTTACATACTTGCAGCTGCACTTATCTTTCTGGCAAGTCATAGAAACAAAGAAAAGCTTTTAATCTTTTTTTCCGGCTTGGTGACTATGAGCTTTTTTTTTTTTTTTTTGGTCATTCTTTCTCCATACTCATCTCTGAGTCAATCCAAATGTGACTGCTGTTCATAGTGGAGCTTTGTGTGCACATATACCTCAAAAGTCCAAAGATTACATGTTTCTTAGGCCTCTTGTCCTCATCCACATTTTGTTGCAATCCATGTTGCTTGGCCTAATTTTATGGCCTTGCCAAAGAAAGATATGTTTTCCCTTTTGTTTCTCTAAGCAGTAAGACTGGCTTAGGTGTTTTCCAACTTCTTATCCTCTCCTTTTTACCCCTTTTGGTGCTCCCAGCTTTGTAGAATGGTGGTGAATTGCATATAGGGAATATGGAGAAGGGCAGGGACTTCTTCATGAAAAAAAAATGTCTTTTGGTCCAGAGCTCTGTTCTTTTTTTTTTCCCTGCAAATTTAACTTGACCTTTCCAGAGCTTTGCTTCCAGCCCTCTGCACATACTCACATGTGCGGCTTCCTTGTGCATGCTAGCTGACCTGTGACACCAATTTGTGGAAACTCATCTAAGCTAGCTTGGGTTATAGCAACAGCTCTGCTAGCAAACACATCTTCACATAGAGTACAGACATACTTGCTGTCCACTAAACCATCTACTTAGAAGAGGGTTGACAAACTCATCTCACTTGTTTTTCCTCACTGGAGAATTGCAGAGCTCTTCAGAGTTTTTCTCATTTTTTTTTAAGAAAATCATCCAGTAAGGCATATAAAAGATTTAATTGAATAAACAAGCTATCAAAAATCTGCAGTTTAGAAGGCCAAAAGATTATTTTTTTTTTTAATCCACAGAATTTCACTGGTGACAATAGTTTTGTACAGGTTAAGTGCAAAGGAATGCAACCCAGAGCCATGCTCCTTGTTCGTCCTTGGCAAATCCTGTATCCCATCTGTTTGTCACTATTAGAATATTTTTCATTGGCAGATAAAAGACAGAATGTGCAGAAGGATCCAGTAAACTATTCCATGTTATTGTCAGTACAACAGAACACATGAAGTCTTTACTCTGATAATAATGTAGCCTCTTATTTAGGCCAACTGTCAGAAAAAGTCAGTGCAATACATTCTAGCGACTAAATGATGTACTAGTGGCATGTAAATGGTGAAAAGTCTTTGGAAGCTACGTACAGAGAAATGATTGCATGCTTTTCCCCTCTGCTTCGATATTAAAATGTGTTTTGTGATATAAAATTCCTACCTTGTGGGAACCTCTTGCTAGTAAGTTCTCTGTTGTTATGTTAGGCAAAAAAAAAATGAAAATCTTACATTGATCTTCATGTTATACATCTGTGTTGTCTTCTGATCAAGTTGTGAAATCAAATGGGATCTAACTAAAACATTTATGAATCATCTGTTTGTAGTTCCTCTCTTGCAAGCCCTGTTAATTGGGGTATTTCTAATCAAGTTTAGAAAAGGTTCTAAACAGAGCAAAAGGGAGTTATTTCATATGAACAATTAGAAGGAATACAAGATTTACATAAACCAGAATGTTTCATTTGCTAGTGAGCTGTTTTCTGAAGACAAGTATCCTGTCCATACAAAAAGGTCCAAAATCCCTCAGTGCCAAATACATACCAGAGAATTTAAGCTAACTTTCAATCATTCTTGAAGATGATGAATGTAGTTCTTGCATAAATCAAACTACCCTGTTGCAGCTGCTGTTTTTTATTTGTAGCACTGGAAGCCATATTAAAGTATGGCTGAAAGCTGACTTCCAGCATTAGTGACGAAGATTTTTTTTCCCCCCAAAATAGTTCCCAAACAGAGCTTTCGTAAGACACGTTCTTTAGGGTGAGGCGGCAAGCGGTGTGTGGAGAAGCGCGCGGCGCGGCGCCTGTCGCGCGTGTTGAAAGCGCTGCTCGGCGGCACGCGCCCTGCCCGCTGTGCGTGGAGACGAGGCCTAGGAGGGGACCCGCTGTTGCCCCCGTGGAGGGGCAGCTCAAGGGTCACGCTGTGTCCCCGCGACGCCGCTCAGGACGCGGCGGGGAGGCCGGCGCGGGGCGCCGTGCTGGGGTGCGCAGCGGGGCCCGCCTGGCCGCTGCCGCGCGGGCCCCTCGTTTCAGCCGCGGGGTTAAACCCAGACCGGCGTCAATGGCGGCTCCGGCCCA
>VZSV01000008.1:9538593-9598168 GCA_013398735.1 Nothocercus julius | reverse complement strand
GGCCTCGGTTCACAGGCGCATCCTTGCTCAGGAATGCACTTTGGCATGTGCTTATGTCTCAAAGATTTCGGAAAGAAGAATGGATTTAACCACATGCTTAAAACTAAGCACATGAGTGTTTTGCCTAATAGGGATCCTCAGTGTGTGTGCGCCTTTTTTTTTTTTTTTCTTCAGGATATTTAGAGGGTTTGCAGAGCACGATGATCCTTTATCTTTGGTCATCTTTCTTGGAATTGTCATCAGATGTACTTTCTGAAGAATTAGGATGAAGCAACGTTGCCAGATTTTGAAGTGTTTTAAGTTTCTTGTTAGTAAATTAATCCATCAGTTACGGTGTCGTTTTCACCTCATGCTAGAGTTTTTATTCACTTTAAAAATAATAAGAGCATAGTCTAACATGTTTTTGAATTTGCCTTCGCGGCGTTTTTCCCTGCTGTGGGAATAGGGCTCGTCCGCGTTGGCCGCGGGGCGGCCACCTCAGAGGCGGCCGCAGCGAGGGCGGCCGCGCGCGGCTCGTGGGGCAGCGGAGCCGAGGCCGCGTGTGCGGCCTCTCGCCGAGCCCTGCGGCGGCTCCTGTGCCCCCAGAGCTGCCGGTGAGCAGCAGCAGACCCGTGGCTCGTGTCGACACGTGCAGCAGGAGCGGCGCCGCAAGGAGGGCGCTGAGGTCCCGCTGCCGGGGCGAGGGTCGTTGAAGCTCGCCTAAGGAATGAAGTAAAGGCCTGCACGCTGTGCCAAGAGGCTCCAAAACGCGGTTGCTGAAAGCAAGAATAGGCTCCTCTTAAGAGAACAGTCCATTTGAGAAAACAGATAAGGGATGGAAAGATACAGAGCAGAAAATGCTGATTAGAGCTTCAGCAGCCACCCAGCAGAGGCAGAGGCCTAGCCAAAACTGAATCCTGAGCGAAAGCGAGTGATCGCGACGGGATGACAAGACTCCATTGGAGCCAAGCGATGCTGGAGGAGGGAGCGCTGTTGCCGCCGCCTCCTTTCCCTGCAATGACACCTGTCATGAGCCAAGATGTTACCAAGAGGAGCTTTATGCAGAGGCGAGTCGCAGCTCTCGGTGGAGCGAGCACACGATGTATCCACCACAGTGAAGTGATGGGTTACGGTGTTTGACCCTGATGCCTCATACGTTTGCTAAACACACTCATCAGTCAGCTCTGCTGAGGGAGCCCAGCCCAACGCACCCCACGCTGGCTTGGCGAGCCCACCCCGGTGCACGCCGTGGTGCCCCGTGGCCGCGGCACACGTGGCTCCGCTCTGCTCCCGCTCCTGCATTTGCAAAGCGGCAGGTCCTGGCCCGGCTCGCTCTGCTCACAGACCTTGGAGCCATTCCCACGGCTTTCCTTGCAAATTATTAACAGGAAGTGAGTTCCCAAACCATGCGTCCTTGTCCGCACAGGCCAGGCTGCTGTGAGAAATCACCGTGATGACCAAGGACACAGGTGCTGAGCTCCCATCCCTGCCATATCCCACATCCCATGTGGGATGTGGTTCAGCTGTGCCCGAGCCCAGCCCTGCCCAACCCAACTGCAAGAATTACCGGCTCCATCCCAGTCCTAATTGTGGGGCAAATTTGGCTATCTAATCTTGTCTAATTGGCTGCTAACGTGTGGGCACCTTTCCATGGGCAAGGCAGTGTGTGGTGGGGTGTCCTTAGGGTGAAGGAACCAGTGGGGGGACAGAGGTGAAGCCAAGGAAGGTAGCAGGATAAATTCTCAAGGCTGCTGGTGCCTCCCTTCCAGGTGCAGGCCAGAAGCAGATCCATGGAGCCCTTCGTGGGAATTCACAGGTAAACTGGCTTCATTTTACGATCTCGCCTGGGAAACTAGTTGCACTTACTTGCTTTTTCTTGCTCACTTAGAGCATCTAAAGCAGCAGATTTTTGTGTGTTTCAAGAGTGTCTAAAGCAGCTGTTTTAGCTGTTCATTTTAACAAAGTGATTTATGTTGCAAAAAATGAGCTGGGATTAAAAGAAATCAGATGTGTGTATTTGGTATGCAATATTTTTGTATTACAAATAGCTCCATTCTAACCCACATTAACCCCATGATATGTGAATTTTGCCAACTCCCGCTGTGTCTTTTAAATCAAATCCAGTAAATCACTCTGAGTGTTCTAATTTCTAAACAAACTAGTCTTCCAATAGAAGTACTTTAACACTGTATTGCAAATTAGACAACCTAAGATAAATGGAACATCTCTGTTGATTATGTAGTTTAATTGATCAAAAGTACCAGATATCTTCTAAAAATACAGCAATATCAGACTCGCTGTTCTTAAGCAGCATTTCATTGGGTCCTCAAAATACACATTATTAGGCAGCAAAAATAAATTCTTTTGTTACTGTTCAGTTAGCGTGACACGAAATCTCTCATAATTGAACCAAATTTTTTGAAAGACTTTCTTTTTCCATGATTCCTTGCACTGCTTGTCGAGCACGAAGCACTTCCCACTTTACCAAATAAGCAGCAATTTACCTGAATTGCGTCCAGGGCGAGGAGAAAGCCTCCCGCGCGCGTGTGCCGCTACAAAGGCGAGGGCCTGTGCGTGCGCGCGGCGCTGCCGCGGCCCTGCTGTTTGTATGTAATTAATTTTGCATGCCAGTAGGTAGCAGTGCTGAGCAAAAGCAACAACGGAAAGCTGCCAGTCAGTGATTATAATTTATTATTCATTTCTGTTATAGGTGGGGTGTGCAGACAGTTACAGTAATAATTACCAAGACTAGGGTGTTTCCTAGGCAACCGCTTTTTTTTTCTTCATTCATGCTGTTGCAGAGAGTATGCCTGTAAAGCATGACATTGCTGTATTCGGAGGTTTGTTGCCCTCCTGCTGCTCCAGGTTTGAGGTTAGTTACAGCATCATAAGGTGCTCTCAAGCATAAAAAGCTCAGGCTGGGATTAAAGCACACAGGGAACACTATCGCCAAGTCTTTCCCTCTACTGTTTCACTTTTAAGTAACAAGGTTATAAAAATGCAAATGCCATCGTGGGGTTGTTAATAACTAATATTGGTAAGAATTCCTTTAAGTTGTAAAACATCTCTCTCCTTTTGTAAACAAAACGAGTGGAGATTGGATGGCTCCGTGTGTTTCAGGAGGCTCGTGTTCAAATGAAATTTGCAAAAGGAGACTGGCAGCTTGATCCAATCTTCCAGGGTTTAGCATTATAAATCACTGGGAACTGCTCCATGTAGCTAATCGTAGATGGTAGTTGTTGTTTTTCCAGCGTTATGATAATGGCTCATAAAGAGGAAGGTAACATGCTCTTCCTGAAGGAACGGGATTAATCCTTGATGTGGTAACAGAGTAATAGAAACCACATCTATTATCAGAGATCTATAAATGAATCATATTATCCCACATTTTTAGGCTTACTAGAGCACTCATTTTCAGAAACTTGCATCAAGCATTGTGAGATGATGAAAAGTAGGATTTTTCCGTCTCTGCTGTACAAAGCAGAGGGGATTCATGATGCAATCTGGCATGGAGATGGGGAATTTCTACCCATTAAGTAAGATGCTAAGGCATGATTACATCTGGAGAGATTGTAATCTGCTGGCGGTGTGCTAATGTGGGAAGAGGAGGCCCTGGATTAATGGGGGCTACCTGCCTCAAGAGAAAAATGCCTGTGGAGTTTTCTAGGGTACTGGCTGCCTGATCTCCCTGAAAGGTTAATGGTGACTTAAAAAACAAACAAACAGACTTCAGCTGCTTGTTAGCTCTGAAAAAAATTCCTCGTGGCCAATATTGTGCTGCTGATGGGCAGCCGCCTCCTCGGCCGCCAGCCCCGCATCCTGCTGCCTTTGGCGTTTGCTGGGAAAACCGGTACCGGCCACGGGAGCAGCCTCCCCGCCGAGCCCCGGAGCAGCCGGCCGCGTGTCGGGCCGTGCAGGTGGTCCTGTGTTTCAACAGGGGTCCTGTGGGGACCCAAACGCCGCACGGGGCCGCGCTGTGAGAGGGGCTGGGCAGGCGCTTCCACCCAAGCTCCCATCAGTGCTCACGGTTCACGTTAATTCCTTCAGATTTGCCTTTAAGTTTTAAAGAAAGCTTCAAGTTTCTTCAAAATAGCTTAGTAATTATTTTAATAACTTGTATGAGCAGGAGCAATACCCATAGTGTCAATTCTGGCTTGTGAAATGGATTTTTCAACTGTTCCGAGGCAAAAACAGCGAACAGTTCAACAGCTTAAATATAAGCAAGTGGATCTCCTGAGATTAATCTGTCTGGTGTTCCTCAGGTAAAGACTTCTGCACAATTTAACAAAGGAAATAATTTTCCTATTTTTATAATGCATGTCTCTCTGTGGTATAAATTACTAAAACCACGCTGCTTATCCTCAGCAATGTTATAGATGTAGATAATTTACTGTGTATCACGTTATCAGTTCATTAAAGAGATGCAATAAAATCATTATTTACTAAGAAACAGCAACCCTTGCAATATCTTGTCAGAGGAATTGGCTGATGCAAGACGATCGCATTTAAGCCTATATTCACAATAGCCCTTTAAAATTTTCATCTGCTTCCCACTTGAGTTTGGCGGTGGCAGCGGCGGCTGCGGGAGCCGCCGGGCTCTGCGGCGGCGCAGGCGGCCCCGGCCCCGCGCCCGCGTCGCCCAAGTTGAGCGGAGCCGGCAGCAGGGCGAGCGCCGCGGCCACGTCCAGGCCCCCTCCCGCTCCCCTTGCTGAAGCCTCCGCCAGAAACGCTGCAAAAATATTAAGGGAGGAGAGGCATTTCCGACCCCCTCCCCCTACCGCTCTTCTGCCTAAAGATTACTCTGCATCCTAGACAAAGGAAATATTTAAACTGTTAAATCTGAACAAAGATACAGTCTGCGTATGACTTCTCTGAAGCCCTATAAAAATTCTTTAAAATTGCCTATTCACTCAAATTTACTGAGTGTAGCAAAAATGTCAAAGGCATAAAGTCAGAGAAGATTGAATAAAATAATGCAGAAAGACAGATTAGTCATGCACAGACCCACACAGCCTTTCACAGCACACAATACCACTTTTTATTACCGCTCTATCTTTACAAAGACTATGTTCAATACATAGAGGATGATACATGGTCAGTCATGTAATCTGCCTTTGATTCCAAGACTCATTTATCTGGGCCCTTTTCACAAAGACATTGATGAGAGATTTCAGTGTTTTCAGTGCATTGTTTTATTTATCATATATAATGGCTGGTGGAAAAAAATAGGAATTATGTCACAGATACTGCATAAAGGAGTTGTATAAAAGACTCTGTGACAAAGTTTGGTAAAACACACAGCAGCTTGCCTCGGCGCTCTCTCTTTCTCCCACAACCCTGGCCCCTCTCCAAAGCGCTTTGAATATTGACAGCTGTCAAAGCCATCGCATGGTGACGCTCCCCAATGGGCGACGTGCTCTCCTAAGCCTCGGGAAGCCGTTTTTAAAATCGCTTTTTTTTTTTTTTTTTTCCGTTGGAAATTTGAGCAATATTTTAATTGTTATTTTTAGCGGCATGGATTTATTATTTATACATGCACAAAAGAAAAGAGTCAGTCACAGTTTTGTATCTTGCAAATTTAATAAAGAGCAGCCCTTAAGATAGAAATCGTCAGCCTGCCAGGGCTGGCACAACCCTGCCGAGGCGGGAGCCGCGGGCATGTGGGGCTGGGAGAGAGGATGTGCCCGGTCCCTGCCAGCCGCCGGCTCTTCCAGCCTTTTCCAGTATTTTCGGCATTTCTAGTTGTTGTTGGGTGGCTGCTGGGCCGAGCCCTTCATCCTGCTGACGCGGTGGTGGTTCCCGGAGCCGCTCCGCGCAGGGCGGCAGCTCGGCCTTGCTGTGTGCCCGCGTGGAGCCTCCCTTCCCGAGGGTTGTTCGGGAAGTGGAGCAGCGCGTTGCGGAAGGGAGGGATCGGCGCTGGGCTTGTGCGGGGCCTCGGGGCGCAGGCCGAGCCCCTGGCCCCGGGCGTTGTAGAGAGAGCGGTACAGCCGTAGCCGCTCCTCTGTGGGGCTGGCGGAGATAAATCACCGCGGTATCCTTGACAAATATAGTAGCTTCCACTCAGGGCAAAATGTTAACCCGCACTTAAAGCTGAGGCACATGATTTAATAGTGAGAGACTTCAGGGCTAAAGAAAAATCTCTCAAGGAAGAAAATGCGGCGGCACCGCCAGCTCAGGCCCGATGGCTTCGACGCCCCATGGCTGGCGCGTCCCGGCGCCCTGCTGAGCTGCACCGTGGCGTCGGGTGGCCGAGGGACCCGCTGCGGAGACCTGGCGCTCTCGGGGACAGCTGGAAGCCGGCCCGGCACGGAGGCTCTGGGAAGGGAACTGCTGCCGCTCAGGTGTCTCTGCCTGTTTCTTTCAGGTGGTTGCGGGACCCGGTCCCAGCACCATCTCCAGCCTCTTTCACCGTCAACCAGACCCGTGTCCTGGTTTCTTTGCAGGCCTGGATGGCACCCGCTCCTGCAGGGAACCTGGGCAGGAGCGGTGGCCCCAGCGCCGGGCTGTGTCCCGGTGTCCCCTGCGCCTGGCGTGGTGCCGGGCAGCCTGGCACGGCCCAGCCTGGCCCGGCACGGCCCCTTTAACCGCGGCGCGGGCTGGGGCACCGGCGCTGCGCGGCTCCCGTCATACAGTGCCGTGCAGCTGCGACTCGGAGCGTGAGGAAAACAAAATGGGCCGACTGAAATGGAAACTTTTGTTACTTATAATGTTAATGAAACCAGTTTATCAGGCAGCGCAGAGGAAGTGGAATATTTAGTGCCATTTAATGTCTAATCATCAGCATTTCTTTGAATAAATCACATTACATTGTCTAAAACCTGAAAAGACGGAGCTGTAATAATTTTTAATACGTTGTAGTTTCATTAAAGGGGACACCCTGTTTGCCATCTAGCCCGGCACATTTTCGGGGCTGTTGTAGGCAACCTGAAATCCTGCGGGGCAGTTTTGAATGCCGCTTAGCTCCCTGAGGACACGAGCACCGCTCTGCACCGCGCCGCGTGCCGGCGGCTCCCCGGCCCTGCGGGTGCTGTGCTCCCAAGCACGGGCTTGGGATTTGGGAAGCCGGGGGCAGCTGGAGGCTTTCAGGTGAACTGCGACGAGCCGATAAGTCATAATAACATGAAATAATGACAGTTGTCTTCAGATCCGTTGATTAATGAAAATAGGGGTAGCTGGGCACAGGCCGTATGGATATAGATGGTGCTGTCAGGATGAAATAATTATTGTATTAATAAGGGCGCCGCTGCGCGTGGTCCGCGTTGGAGGCGCGTGGGGCGTCCTGCGGCCGTCGTCGCGCGCTCGCGCGGCTCCCCGTGATCGGCTCCCGCGGCCGCGCCACAGCGCAGACAGATTTTTGTATTGACTTGGTGCTGGTCCTAGCCAGATCCTGGAGACTGACTGAGTTGGTGGAGCACGTACCACTTGGAAGCAGGAATGGGAAAAAACTAGCATATCTTATTGTACCTGAAACACTCTATGATATGTACTAAATATTATGACTACTGCGAGCCCTGCAATAATTGATTCACCCACACAGCCATTTAGTCTGTGAGCTGTTCGTTTTACAAATTCCACAATCTTTTAGAAATTCTTTCAGAGCAGAAGATTGCTGCCTGGCCTCAGATTCATTATGGTGATTGAATCCTCTTCAATAGAGAACTGTTTAAAGAGAGCACATCCCTGTGTGTCTCACTCCCAGCGAAGGCACATAGGTTAAAAGCTTGTCTGGGTGGCATAATTCACTGCTGCTGTGCCAAACAATCACATCTTATTGTGACCTTCATAAGATACAAAAAGGCAACAGTATGGAGCTAGTCTTTTTTTTTTTTTTTTTTTTTTTTTTTTTTTTTTTTTTAAACCACAGCACAATTTTAGCTACCCAACATCTGAAGCTACCAGAATCCCTAATTAAATAACCAATTAATAATGTAGAATAGAAAGAGCTATTTTTTTCAGACACAAAATCATAATTAATCAGAGTACAAAAAGCTGCCTGTCTTTATATCAGGAAAATATAGACTAGGTATTTAAATATTCTAGCACACCTGAACCTTGGCCATCCGTCATTGTTATGACTTAAAACATCTCAGACTAAATTAGGTTTTGTTTGTATAGAGCAGTGAAAGTCAGATGGCTTGAATGACAAAATTAGAACATGCTCAAATCACTGAAACAAAACTGCATGAAAGGAAAGATGTGCAGGAGGAGTGCTGCCAGTGTTAAGCTGAAATCCTTCTTTGTGGGATTTCTTTTCTCCCCTCAAATTATTATTTGTAACAATAGGAAGCAGAGAGCAGCTCCAGGAGCGCTAGCAGTGTGCTTTATATATGTACCTTTTGGCACATTTATATATTAAAAGAAATAATAATGTTGTGTATAGCTGAAGCGTAACCCCTGTTATTTCTACTTAGCCAAGGAAATGCCATAACAATGGGTATTTCTCAAGGAGAAAAATCTTTGAAACACAAGACTATAGTCATTTTGTGCAGCATACAAAGGTCAGGTTTACCAGGCATATATTTACATCTTCTTTACATTCAAAAGTTGAGGCTTTTTCCCTTTGGAAGTTTGGGGTACATTTAATAGATATTCTGTTTTTTCCTTTCCCTTCATGCCTCAGATTTTAACCCAAATTATTCTGTATGGGCAAGGAAAAGTTCTGCTATTTTGTTAGTCTGTTAATCGAGAGAGTGGCCAAGGTTTCTCCCCAGCATGTGGATGGGAGCAGCCACCTCTCGGCACAACTGCATTTGCCCGGGGTTAAAACCAGGTCCAGCTACGTGTAAAGTGCCGGGTTTGGGCCCAGCTCTGCAGCCAGTAATTGAGCAAACCTCCGGGTGACCTCGAGGGGAGATCTGCTCCACTGAGGGCTACAGGATTTGGCCTGTTATAATTGTTTCCGAGGCATAATTGATGACTGGCTATTAATGGCTTGCAAGTTTGATATGTGTTAACTTCATGGTTCTTGAGTCTGTCTTGCCTTGAACACGTCACAGGCCTTTTAATGCTTTATTTTAAGGAGAAAATGGCTTCATAAATACGTGAGGAGGACGCATGGGTGACGGCGGGGAGCGTGGCCGTGCGGGCGCGGGCAGACACACGCACGCCTGCGTAAGGGAGCAGCAGCGGGGAGAAACCAGCCCCGACCGCGGCCGCCTAGAGCGGGAGACTGGACTTGCCTCTTTACAGCTCTGCGTCTTCCACAAGGATCTCTGTCCACATAAAATTTGTTATTATCGTAGTAATAAATAATTTTGGGTGACAGTTATAGTACAAGACTTTGTGCAGTGTTTTTTTATTGATAAAACAGCTATGAATCAACATACATGAACACAATAAAAGTGTACAAAATATATGTATTACAGTTTATGTATGACAGGCTTTGTCAATAGGGCATTACATTGATCTGCTCTTTGGTGTTATTTGTAGAGCTGCAGCGAGCGTTTTGCCAGAGGTGCAAACTTGGTTAGATTGCCTAAGGAAGTGGTGCTGGCCTGGGTTTCTGACGTCCCAAGTGGGCTCGTGTTTTGCTTTTGGCGCCGTGAGTTTCTGTGGCTGCTTCTTGGGTGTGACACAGAGCTGGTGTCCCTGGGCTATGTGAGATCACCCAACTCGCACGTGTAACGGGGACCAGCAAGGAAGGCTGTGGCAGCAGGAGAGCTGAAACAGCCTCAGTCAAGTAAAATAGCATCAGTAGCTGGCAAAAAACATGTGCTTCACGTAGCAGTTTTTACCCAAGTGTCTCTCGGTGTTTTGCACCTGGGGCCCTGTGTTTGAGCTCATGGGGCAGAGCTGGGGCCAAGCCACCGATGCTGGTCATCTGCTCCATCATACGCAAAGCTGAGGAGAGAGCTCTGAGGAAATGATAACCAAAGGAGTAATTGCAAAATGGTCTAAAATCCTGCATAGATTCAGCAAAGGTAGATTGCGCTGGCCCAACCTGCTGTGTGGCTTTGATAAGATCATTGATTTTCCAGATAAAAGAAATGAAGTAGATCTCGTCTCGTGCCGTAAAGTATTTGATACAGGACCACGTGGGAAATCACCAAGGCGAGATAAGTGTCCAAGCAGCACGACAGGGCAGGGGCTGTGAGGCCAGGGCCTGCTGACCCCGGGGGCGGGAGAGGTGCCCATGGAAGCGCGCCCCAGCGCGAGGCAGGATGCGACGGACACGGCTCACGACGAGGCTGGGCGGGCATCGATAGGGCAGTGGCTCCTCCGCACATCGCGTAGGGTGGGCAGACCCGGCTGAACACGGGGGCAGGAGGGAGGCCGGGATGAGTGGCAACAGAGCGGAGTCCCGGCCCCGGGATTGAACCACTGGTGGCACCTGGAGCTGGAGCTGTGGCCGGCGTTGTGCCAGCTGTTCCTCACGCTCCCAGGGACGCACGGGTGTGCTCCAGAGACCCTGAGGGCTTTTGAATCTCCTGTGGATAATGGCTGTTTTCAGCTTTTGCCTGTGAAGAAATTTTGGAGAACATATTTTTTAAAATGACCCTTCTTAGGCAGTCCTGATGACACTCAGCTCCAATTTTCATTTTTATTATTCTCCACTATGTCCTCTGTATGAGCAGTTGCTCTGATGCTCCCTGAATTCCGCCACGGAAGCAGCTGCAGATAACGGCGCAGGGCGCTCAGGCCAGGGAGGATTGGCGAAGGATGGAGGGCACCAGCCGCCCCAATGCGGAGCTCTGGGTGCTTTCTCCCTGGGGGCACAAGAGCTACCGCTGGCCGCGGCAACAGGAGCAGAGGCTGTCGCAGCTAAACACGTGCATGTGGGTGCCTTCCTGCCTGCTGGCACTGCAAGAGGAGGGCCCTGTGCCGGCCCCGGACATTCCCCGCCGGAGCAGTCTGCAGCCCCCGTGGGAGTCTGGGCCGGGGCGGCTGCCCAGCCTCGACCCGCAGGAGAAATCACCCAGTTTCTAAATCGAGGTTGGACGCGCTTGCAGACGAGCCACAGAATCTCCCGGGCCAGAAACCACAGCAGTTGGGCATGTTGCTGAGCGGAGCCCGTGGAGAATAGGCGGACGGTATATAAATCCTGGCGTGCTGCAGCTTTGGTGCCTTGCTCTTATGCTACAACTATTTGTGTGTTAAAAACAGTCAGAACAAGACATCTGAAAATGAGGATTCTGTGTCAAACTGTCAATACCCACAAGCATGCAGCCTTTCATTAAAGCTGTTTGACGTTTTTGTTATGCACAGAGAGCCAAAAAGATGCCAAAAGGATGTGATATTTGTGATCACATCCTCCTGCTAACACAAGATACTGTAAAGACAATTGTATTAAAACATTCCTTGAGCAAGGCAGAATGGTAAAAAAGCAAAGTTAAAAAGAGGCTTAAGTGCGGTATGAGACTTCTGGATGTGCTCCTTGGGTGAAGCAATGGCAAGGATCCTCTTTAACTCTTTGTAGCTAAGGGATAAGCAATGTAATAATTTCAAAGGTCTTCAACACCTCTTTGTTCCTCCCCAAAATGTGCAAAATTTAATCGTTTTGTGAAAATTGTGTAATGATCGTGTCACATGACCTGGGCAGAAGAGATATTATTTTGTCATCATGATGTGAGTAAATTATCTTACTAGCAACTCGCTTAAAGGTCATGGAGATCATCCTATGCATGAGATGGAAATTTCTCATGCCAAAACAGTATTGACAGCTTATCAAGCAGGGTGGAAAGTACAATGATATACTAGAATGGAAGGTAAGATAACACTTGCAACTGAAGGTAGGAAATATGACATGGCATTTCAATTTTGAGGTTATAGGCAGGACGATATGGTAGAGAAGCCTAGAGGCATAACAGTGCAACTTGCCTGCAGATAGGCTAAAGTGAAGGTGAATACAGTAGCTTAATATATAGTTATATAATGTATGGTAGCTTAATATATAGATATATAATGTATATAGATATATAATGTATATGTCCTTCTACTTTGTAGCTCCCACATGGTCCAGAAATTGGAAAGGCCAGAAACATACGTAGTTTGCCCTGGACCAGCCAATAAAGAATTGCCACCTTGGTTTCACTGCTGAGTTGCAAAGAGAGGTGAGGGAGGCAATGCAAGAAAACAGAAATAATCACTGCAACCAGAGCTAGCAAATGAGGTCATGGTTTTCGTTCGACACCTGTTTGAGCTGCCCTCCTTGCTGCATGGGGCCCTTTGCACCATGGCTTAAAAAATTGGGACTATGGCATTGATGCCATGGCCAGAATCTTCTATATTTATCTTAAGTATTTTGGGAAATACTGCTTCAACTGCACCTTGCTTTTGTTGGCGACATTTCCGCACTAGTGGCCAGGCTACGAGCAGAGCAGACGCGTGACTGCTCGGGCAGGCGCTGGCGGTGCAGGGAGAGCGGCTGGGTGCACATTTACCACAGGGTTGGCAGAAAAACAGAAAAACTGGTGCACAGCTTGGAAAGCTCAAAGAAGCCACAGTCCCAAAGAGTCTTGGGGTTAAGGAGGTGCAAAGCGGGAGCACAGTGTGTGTGAAACAAAGTCATCCTGGTGTTTTCCCTTTGGAGGAACAGATCTGCTCGACTTTTCTTTCTAATGCCACTGATAATGCTTATTTAACTAGAGCTATTAGCTCGGCTTCTGCACAACCATGTTGTCGAAACAAATTGCTGGAGCATATCCTTCCTGCTCGTGCTGGCAGGAGTTTCTGCCAGTTTGTGCCTTGCCTTTCCGGCATGGTAAGGAGCACTAGCACCGGGAAGGATCAGTTCTGCAACACTATGAATGTTCAAGATAGACAGCAGAAAATGCATTATACGGGAGTCGAATCTGTTAGGCTTGAGAAATCTGTTTCGTGTCTGTTATAACAGATTGTCTGGAAGACCGTACTGTACCTGCTACCCACAGGTCATTACTCAGTGGGAGCTGTGTTTTAAGAAAGCGCAGTGTCAAAAAGCACAAAGATAAATCAGAACGGAGCAGGGATCTCTGCATGTGCGTGGGTTTCTCAGCGTGTTTCTGTTTGGGTCGGAATAAGGATATTCCAAGGTATGATGTTTGGCACCCTACAATGGGCTCCAAGATCCCATTGATGTATTAGCTCACTGGTATTTTTCCAGCTCTTCCTAACTCAGATTAAATATATGCATTATTTATTTTCTTTTCTGAGCTCATCAAAGGCAGCAAGTTCATCTACTCCATCTGAGGATACCTTCCTTCCTGCGATGTGTGTGACACTCATGGTTGAGGTCTCAAGAACAGCACATTTTTTCTGAATGAGTATTTCTAAGGGGCTGGTCCTGAGCAGGACCAGTCCCTGTGGGTCTCACAGCAGGAGCAGCTGCTTTTTGGCGTGCTGCAGCGTGCCACATCAGCCCCTCTGCTCCTTCCTGGGCTCCTGGCATAGCGTGTAAAGCTTCCACTTTTCCACAAATTCCACTTACATTCCCTGAGTGTAGCTTCATCCTCATCTAGGAAGATGCTTCAGCCCTGAATCAGTACTCCTGCAATTTGGGGGCATCCTGAGCAGAAATATCTTTTTAGACATTTTTTAAATGTGGGAATAAACTAGGCCCAATAAAATTAAGTTTCTTGTGTTGCCTGGGGTGCATATGCTGGGTGCTCACCGAAAGGGAGTAATCATACCTGGTTTTGAGGGACAGAAACCACAGAGATCCCATTACATGTGTTCCTCATGCGTGCCCGGCTCTGGGGACCACTGAGTGGCTGGGATTTGGTTGAGTCCTATGTGGAAAGTGCCTGGAGGACATTGGTGGGGCTGAGTTTGGAGAGCGCTGGGGAGCTGTGTGTATTGGGAGTCCTTGGTGTTTTGAAGGCTTCTGTTTCTCAGAATAAGTAAAGTTCCCAGAGAAGTTTCCTCAAGAGGTAGTTGCTGTAAATGGCCTGTAGAAGCATTTGTCATCCTTTATATTGTCTTCATGGAAAATGCAGCAGAAGGAATACAAAATAAACAAGACTTGTGTCCCCATGCAGTGGCCCTTCAGCAGAGAGCGGTTTGGTTGGCAGAGCTTCACTGGTCTTCACTTTTGTTTTCAGTTTTGGGCTTCAGCACAGCCCAAAATCATCTAGGGATGGTAGAAAAGTTTGGCTTTTGCAATAGAAGATAAAGAAATGAAGGGTTTAGGTTAAACATGCTTCACAGTCCAGGATCAAATGAGATGTGAAGAAAAGGTGATTTCTCTTGGTTTTGGGGTTGTCAGATCCATCTCAGAACACAGTGATTTTTTTTCAGTAAAGCAAACAAACCTGAAGTTTCTAGGTATACTCTTTGTTGTAGTTGGTTTTTTTCCTTACAAAAGAGTTTCATAGCTTCATATTGTGCCAAGCAAGTTTGTATTCCCACAGAAAGACTGTAGCCAAATATAGTCAGTGGTATATTACAAAGGTCTCCTCTATGCAAAATCTAATTGAAGCCTTGGACAGGGATAGCTGTTCTTATAGGTTTCCAGTATTGCATCTTCAAGAGTCAACTTGCTGGGAGCAATGCACTCATTTGTGTAAGGAAAAAGATCCCTTAATGTGCTATTAAATTAAACAATGTCACTGCTATTGCAGTAGAGCTGAGCGAATAATCCATAATGAATAATTTATTCAACAAATTTAGCTGCTTTCTCTGCTCACAGACTATCTGGAGACAGATCACAATTCCCTCCAATTTACTTATTATTTGAAATTACTGATGGATAGCTTTGTAATTAAAAAACAACTCTGTGTCTTGATCACAAACAACTGTGGGTGTCTGATCTTCGTTAGTCAAGGTATGTGGGTTGGTTGTGATGGGTCAGATAAATCACATGATATTGTTTCTGCCTGCTCATTGGAGAAGCCTACAAGCATGTCTGGCATGAAAACACAAAAAATTCTGTCTCTGCATGCAATTTTGAAATTTGTCTTGTGCAAACATTTGCCCAGTAAAACTTGATTGCTCAAAAGTGTGCAGAAAGCAAATCCCAGGGGGAAATCAACGTGGCTGCAGTAAATTCATTTAAAAATGTGAATGAATATTTGCAGACTTTTTATTTTTTTTTTAAGCTCCCTGCCCAGCCCTGTGTGGCAACTTCCTTTAAGTGCATCAAAATATGTATTTCACTTCTTGAAGATTAATTCTTTTCTTTCCTCCTCCAGAATAAAACTGAGTGAGAGCTAGTCTTTGGTCCTGATATTGCAAGTACATTAGCCTAAAGTAATGAGAAACTACATAGGTGTCACCTTAAAACTGCTTATTCTGGAAGAATATTTCCAAATCTCTCTGTGATGATGTCTAGGAACTTTTTGCTATTGTGAATCTCCAGTGTGTTGAAGCTGGATATCTGCACTGCTTGAGCCTCCTGCCTGCTGTGAGTAGCTCTGGACGATGGGATGTGTGGGTATCTGCTCCCCTTCCCTGCTGCCCGGGGCCCTCTCCCAGCCGTGTGGGGAGCAACTGCTCAGTCCAAATCTCCTGTAGAAAGTCACCTGCAACACGTTGTGCTTCCCAACTTTGTTGTAAGCAGCTTCTCTTTCTTCATCACTACGTGGCTCAGATGGCACATCCTAGCCTTGAACTACTGCAGCACCAAAAGGCCAGCACTCCTCCTCCTCTTCTCCCTTCTCCTGCTCTTCTTTCTCTAAGAAGAGGGAAAGAGTCTTTAAGACTCTCTGACTCTCTCTCTCCTCCAAAACTGAGGTCAGGACCTGGAAATCCCCAACCTTCACATGGTCTTTCAAGCTGCTTGGTTCTGGAAGAGCAATGCATTTTTTTTCTCCCTAACTTCTAATGATAAGAAAAATAACTAGAAAAGGGGATGTCTGCAAAGGTATGGGTAAGTCCTTCAGAGCTGAGGTCTAAGGGCTGTGTTCATACATGGGAACAGGCTGATTCATTGATCTCCTCTGAGTCTCATTTCAAAACTTTATTCTTTCCAATGGAGGAGATGTCTTTGTTTTTGTGAGTTCAGCTAGGTTAGGTCACAGGGATATTTTCCCCATCTTTTGAAATATTATACATGTTGGTATCATCTTGAAGTAGAAAAGATCATGTGGCAGCCTTTGTATTTCTGCGCTCGGAGCCAAGCATGAATAACAATGAAGGGTGCACGGCGGCTGCTGCGGGTACTCGCACCCTATTAAAACAGGCAGTAACACTGGGGAGAGATGCCACTCGTTGGCTGGGAAAGTAGTGCTTGGTGATGACAAACGGCACTTCACGCTGAGTGTGGTGAGATGGGTCAGGAAAGGCTTCTTTATAAACAGGCACCTCTCTGAATGTGTAATGCTTTGGAGGGACCATGGATCTACGGCGGGTTCCCTGCCTCCCCGTGGAGAAAGTGGGTCCGCCTGCTCCACGGCTTCCCGCAGCATCTCCGCATCCATGCAGCCGTGAGGGTTGTAGGAGAGAATTTGGTGTTTTCAGAGATATAGAGGATTCTTGTTTTAAATTTGCAGAATTTTAGTCCTTCACCAAACTAGCAGCATCAGCTAGGAGAAAGAGGAAGCAGTGAATGCCGGCAGAGTTGGCATCAGGCTCTGCTGGAAGGGGTGACAGTGCCTGACGACTGATGAGCCCTTTTGCTCCCCTTTTGCAGGATTTAGTGCTCAGACTGTCCTTGCTCTTTGCACGTGGGAAAAGATTCCAGAGGCACAGAAAAAAACAGGGAACGGCTCTTGTTTATTTTGCTAAGTTACATGTTAAGGAACTAAGCCTTGTTAAAAGGATTTTACAGTGGGTCATCTAGAGTTTGAGGGGCTCAAGAATAAGGGGGAGAAGATCCTGCTTTCCCTTCAGCAGGTCCTTGGCCTCCCAGGGCCATTTCGGCAGCGTCGAGGCTGCTGCTACCCCCCTGCAGGGTGACCCGTGCAGAGCACCGCGGAGGCGGGCGGCTCGAGGAGCAACCGGAGGAGATCCTTGGCATGAGTGGAGGCGTGATCTGAGGATGTTGCAGTATTTTCTCGTAGAAGGTAGCATCAGTTAACTTTATCCTCCTTCCTCAATTGCTTATAAACACAAAATGAAAGCAGCCTAACTCTTCAAAGCACATTGTGAGCTTTTTTGAAATGACCTCTTCACCTGTAATTACAAAGAAAAGATTATTGAGCCAAATGGGATACATTAGTAAGAACATCAGCAATATAAGTTTGCTCATAGTGAATAAAAAATTGGAAAAATTCGTTTAACAGCCCTTGAATCACTAGTTTCTGTGTTACCAACTTCTGAAAGCACAACTCTCATAGCCTCTCCTCTGCTGTCTCCTGCAGCATGTATTTATCTCACCTTCTCACCCAAAACCTATGCAAAAAACAGTTCTTGTGTTGTCAGCTCTCAGCTGTCTTTTTCTCTTCTCCTCTCCCTCTGAAGCGCAGCCTCCTGTCCAGATGGTTGAAGCCCATCCGCACCGTGGCAGTGCCAGTACTTGAGCTGCCGGTGCCGTGGAGGTGTTGGGGCTAAAGATGCCCAGGGACAACAGCTCTCTGGGGGATGTGGGGATGCAAGTGCTGGGAAGATGAAACACGTGCACAGCTGGGATGGGGAGGAGGTCATACCTACTGGGTAAGGATTTGTTTAATGTCGCTTTGTAGAGCAGACAGATGGAAAGTCACTAAAACCCAATAACATTTAGGTGAATTATTTTCACATCTCAAGTTTGGGAGTTAACCTCTCAAGAACATATCCAAGTAATCAGATAAAACAGTTGCAATCTAGTGTCAGGAATACAGTTTTGTGTTTGAACATTTCAATGGTGCAACTCTTAAAAATGATTGGAAGTCAGAGAAAATAGAGCTCCATAGTGAAGAAAGCTGCCTCACTTCTGTGAGGTGACACATGAGCGTAGTGTTTGTGACAGCTCTTAAATCTGTTGCTTTTAGGAGGCAACAGTATGGTCCATTAACAAATATAATCAACATCGTCTCTGGCCCAAGAGCACAGGGTATTCTTGCTGCAATATGGTCACTTTGGATGTGCTATTCCTTTTAAATCAATGCAACATCAGGAGGTACCACATTGGATCAGCTGTGCAGGAGGTGGACATCTGCCAGACATAACCATTATCAATCATCACCAACTATTTACATCAATCATTGTGCAAACATTTATGTCTGGAGCCCTTCTTCTGGTCATAATGTAGGTTCAGATAGAAGCATGTACTCCATATGAAGAGGATCCAGAGCTCTTCCTTTGCCCTATTCGTAAAAAATTCATTTTTCTCTTCTCCCCTGGGCTGACCTCCGATTTGTTTTCTATTTGAAAGGCTAAGGCCATATGGCAGATATGTTCAGACCTCAAAGTCTTTTGACCTTTTGAACAGTTGCAGTCTAAATTTCAATAATGAAAACACTTGCTTCCCCCCACCCCTTTTTGGATACTTATAAATGAGATATTATATTTCCATACATTTTATTTCTGGCCACATCTGTGAATCTAATATTGACCTGGAGTTATCTGTGATAGAGAAGTTATTAATTTTGACAGATATAAGGGAGAAGCTAATATCCTCCTTTTACAAACACCTAATATTAATCTCTAGTGATGTAAACGAGAACTCCAGCATGGCTTGGGGTGGTGCTGGAAATGATATGAGATCGAAATTTGATAATGAAAAAGGGAAAGATTAATTTTAGAAAATTGATAAAATGGATAAAAAATTGTATTTCCTATGAAATAAGTGTAGGAAGCACAATTTAGATTTAGCATCCATTATTTTTCCATAAGTAGTGTATATACAGCAGAAATGTTAAGGACCAGTTTTTATCCTAGTATTTTATACACACCTGTAATTCCATTGACTCAGAAATGTATTTGCCGCATGGTTTCTACTCAAAAAAACATGGAAGATTGGGGTTGGCTTTATGGCATGGAGATGTTCCCTGCCCAGCTAGAACACGAGATTGACTTTTAAGGTTACACCAGAAAAACTGCAGCGACATCATTGTTTTCAAAGGCTAGAGACTTTACTTGGTGGCCTTCAAGATCTACTGCGGTCATGCTCACAAATAACGCTCCTTGTATGTGATATTTTTGCCCTTAGCGAGTTCTCACTTCATGATTGTGCTCCAGTCAAATGACCCTGTAAACTGCCAAGGAGGATTCTTTGAGACACTGGAATAACACTATTTCTCCATCTCTACATATCTGAAGATCTGGCTTTGGATTTTCCCTCTGGAGAAGATTTTGGCCTTTGTTCGGGATAAAATTCCAGTGCTTTATGATACATGGGATACTTTTTCCCCCAGCAATTTACTGGGTTATCCTGGGGAAAATGCCAAGTCTGGAGATTCTGAAAGTGTTTGAAAGATTTTTACTTTATGGCAGAGAGACAGTTTGATGGCCTGGTTCAAAAGGAGCTAAGATTCACACAGCTGGACTGTTTATTTTGGTTGAATGTTTTTGCTATGCCACAAGTGAGAGATGGCTATAGTAGTAATTGCATTCAGACTTTTAGCTCTCCTCTTTTTGTACGCGATGGCATTTGCATCCCATGGCCATACAAGCGTTTATTGTGCGACGGAGAAAGCCCACGCATTTCTAGAAGCAGCCCGGGGCTTGTGCAGCCTGCCTGCTGGGGACGCGCGCCGTGGCTGTTCGGCTCTGCACAGGAGAACTGCTTTCCTCGAGCCCTGCTCGTGCATCACAGCACCAATGTGCCCGTGTGTGGCTGGGGAGATAGGGCAGGTGGGATTTGCCTGCCAGCTTGGCTCAGACCATGCCCAGTCTCCCTTGAGAAGGCTGCACTGCACCCCTGGAGCATTGGGGAATATTTGGGCGTGCTGGGCTCCGTGCTGCTCGGGATACTGAATTGTTACTACTGCCCTCCCTTACCTTCCTCTTCACCTCCAGCAGCAAGGATCATAGAATCATAGAATCCTTATGGTTGGAAGAGACCTTCAAGATCCTAGCCCATGCCTCTCCCTGAAATTTTGCAAACAGGATCTGAGAACTTCCACCTTCATGCACTGTTATCACTGCTATCAAAGGCAGCAGCTGATATCTCTACACAGATCAGTGCAGACACTCCGTCATCCCCTGCAACGATGAAATGATTTGCTGTGCTGCCTATGGGCAGTTATGATACTAGGCAGAGACCTAAAACCAAAGTGACTTAAAAGCCAAAGGCCTCCAGATAACACTGTCCTGGCTTTCTTCTCTGTCTTGCTCCTCCCCACAGAAAAGATGATAAACCATTATCAGGTCTGAATCTTAAGTGTCTTCTGTAATACTTAATATAAAAACAAATATGTTCTCCTTCAGAAAATGAAACAGATCCCAATTAATTATGTATAGCTCTCTTGCTTTCACGTGGAGAATAGGAGCATTCAAATAGCGCTTTGGTCTTATCACCTGCTGGATTACAGTCATCTTCCAGCTCTCTAATGATCATCTTAGTTTTGGTGCTAGTTTTTCTTTTTACTGAGCATAATGTTCTTAGCATTGTTGATAAAAATAGTATAGTAGAGAGGAGACAGATGTCCCTTTGGTGATTTTAATACATTCTTTGCTGCCCTGAAAAGTCTGAAAGAATTGGCTTGTGTATCAAGAGCTCTGTTCTTGATTCTGCCTGTGCTCGACAGAGCTGTGGATGGAGAGATGTATACAGCAGATACGACCCAAGCAATCGAACCTGATCGATGGTGGAACAGTGATAAAGCCCAGCAAATAGATGGGATCTATACACTGACCCTACTGCTTAGGAGAGCAAAGCGACGCAGAACCTACCTGCAATCCCCAGCTTTAGTTAAAATAGCTTTTTTTTTTTTTTTTGGCATTGTATTTATTCAGTGTTAACCTGGAATATTTGCTTGGCTCCTAGCTTTGGGATTGTTTGTCCTGCAGAAGACTAGGCTGCTACGAAGACCCATAAATACAATTTCATATTTCAGTGACCTTTGTGATCTCTACCTGTTTTATTGTCAGTAGGATGACTAAGAAGTCTCCAATATATAGTGTCATCAGCATTATGATCTGAGAAACAACACCTACAGAATCTATTATTCATTAAGTGTAACCAATATATAATTTAAAACAGTGGGTTTTGTCAAATAATGTTAGGTCAGCATAATTTTCTGCCTATTACTAATATCTATAACATCTTTGCCTTAGTCAGCTCTATTTAAATATGCAATCATTTACAGCTTTTGACTATATGTGTGCACACTCCCAATTTCCAATATTCAACTACTACAAATTTTATGCTGACATCAATAGCAAACTATTAAAGACAGTATTTCATTATTGGTTTTTCATCCCAAAAGTTATTTACAATTATATACTAAGCACTAATATTAAAGGAAACCATTTAAATGAGGTGCTATCTGCTTTAACAATATGTCTGTCACAGAATGAGATTGTGTTTAAAGATTTTATCAAGAAATGGTTGTTTGCTGAGGTTATGTTTTGTCCATGAAATATGCATTTCATATCTCTTTCATTTCATTAACATAATTTAATTTGTGCTTTGCATTTTGTGCATAATACATATTTGATTTACAAAACAAATATTTCCATTAGAAAATGAATTTCATGCAGGCAAAAAAGCAGAACCAAATGATGTATTGAAGGAAAATAAGAAGAAATGAAATGCATTTTCTCAGTCTATTAAAAAATCTATGGCATTGACAGAAAGTGCACTTAGTGCTACATTTAAAAAATAGCACATATGTCAATGAATTAACAAATAGAATTGGAAATACAAATATTTCCCTATATCAAGCCAAGAATCTCTTTATTTTAATTGAGTTGATTTAAAAGCCCAACTACAATTTAATTTTTATTTCATGATGTGGTGCGGTGCCTGGTGCCATTACACCCATGTAGAATTGGCAGTCAATATACAAAGATATTTTACCTTTTAAAAACTTTCTATTGACACCAGCAATAAATAATTTAATGGGCTGAAAATGTGAAATCATTAATTTGCTGATCCTGTTTGAATATCGGGTGGGGGGACACACAGGCGAGGGCACGAAGGCACGAGCGGGGTTGGTGGGCGCGTGCCCCGGGCCGCGACGCAGAGCAGCAGCGCCGCGTCCGCTTGCCCGTCTCGGTCAGCACATCTGGGGCTGCAGCAGGGAAGGAGAAAAGAATTGGGCTGAACATGTCCAGATCCCTCCCTGGTGAGAAAACGCGTCCAACTGAGGACTTAGGAGTTAAGTGTGTGACTGAAACTTGTCTGTTTCTTTCACCCTCATCAAGGTATGAAAATATCTAACTCCCTGTTGGAGCTCCCTGGACGTGGGCACCCGCTCAGCGGGTGTCAGACACCCATCTCCAGACACGTTTCACTGCATCTCACTTAAGCAATATGACTGAGACTGGGCAAAAAATCCTTCCTCTTGCTGGGAGGGAACAACAAGCAAGCCTGGGTTCCAGAAAGGTTTTTTAATGCCTCTGTCCCTGTTGTAGGGAGAGAGATACCCTGGCTCTGTTGGCACCTACCCAGCGGGAAGCCTGATGCCGGGATGCCCTGGGCGCGACCGGGCATGTGGTTCCCGTTCAGACCAGAACAGAAGGGTTGAATCCTGTCCACGCCACCAGCCAAGCAGTGAGCAGCCTCACCAGCACCACCAGCTCCAGGAGCACGTTTGAGGTGGGACACAAATGTGGAAATTAATTTAAATTGGTTTAAAGGTAATAATAGAGGTTGAGTTGTGCCTTGTAGTTGTTTGGGAGCTTTGTGCTTTAAGCTTTTTTGCACAGGATTAGAGGCTAGTCTCTAAAAGCAAGGAGGGTCTGGGGACCAGGATTCCTGCAATCACACAAGCAGCAGCTTAAGGAAAAATACCAAGTGTTGCAAGGGTGCTAAGACATAGAAATCCTGCATTACTCTGCGATGGAGAGCAAGTTTAACACTACCAGAAACTCTACGTGGCAAAGTAAGGAGAGAAAATGAAGAATAACTCCACCATTTAAAGCTAAGAGATACATTTGGAGAGGTTAGGCTGTAAATACATTAGCTTAGCTGGAATTCTGCCAGGACTTTGGGACTAATATCCATACTCTTATGAAAAGTGCTTGGGATAATGACTACAGGTATTGGAGGCCTCTGCGCGGGATCCAAGGCTAATTGAATTGAGTAGGCGTATGTACGTGAGGAAACCAAAGGGAGGGTAGGTAGGGAAAGGGAAGAAAGTGAGAAAGGAAGCAGAGAAGTGAAGCTGCAGCCTTCTGATAATTACTCTCAGTGCAGGCTCTGGGGCCAGCTCGGCGCGTTGCTGAAGAAGTAAAGAGAAGGGGAGAAAGAGCGTGCGCTGGCCGCGGCTGCTGCTGGGAGCCAGCACCACGCCTCACCGGGGGCTTTCCCGGCCGGCGTCCGCGATAACCGTAGCACTGCCAGCTGGCGTGGGGCTCCACAGAAATGGAAAACCACAGCTTCAGCCCTCACCTGGATATATGTATATCTATATATATTTTATTTGGCTGGGATGTGGTTTGCCCTGAGAAAGGCATTTGCTCCCTTGTGAAGCAGTGCTGCTGCTGAACAGCCCCCTGTGTGGCTCCAGGTGTGTGGTGGCTGCTCACTCGCATGCATCATCTGCAGCGAACCACAAAGCGGGGTCTCCGGCCAAACTTTCGAAGAAATGGGTAACGTGTCCTTGGTGATGAGTTCTCCGCTTAATGAGATGCACCACCTACGTTCATAAGATATAATGGGGAAATGTATCCGGTGAAGTTTAAACAGCAAACCTCCCTTCCCGACAATATTGGCATGTCAGAGCTGGGATATAACTGTTTTGAATAAAAAATAAAGTACGTCTAAAATATTAAAAGAAAAAAGCTTAGCACCTGCACACACAAGAGCAATGATCTAAGGGAAATCACCAGTTGCTGTTCTGCAAGGTATAAAAATAAACCCTTGTCTCCTTTACTTTTACATCCACTGACAAGTGACTATATTAGCATTAAGTGAAAAAGCAGATGAAAAGTAATGCCTTTTATTTAGCTCCTACCTGAAACATATTGAAGTTTTCTGCAGCAAGTGAGATTGTGCATGGGGGTTTGTAATCATGTAATAAGACACCGTGTGACATTATCTGTCCACGGCGCCGTCACTCCACTAAGTAACATTGCCACTAAATCGTGGGAGTGCAGCTAACACAAATAACTCCACGCTTCTAGCCCTTTCTTTTTTTTAACCTTGTCAGTGTGTGTATCTGTAAAAGATTTTGTTCTCATTCTCCAAAGAAATCTGCTAGGATACCTGTCCATCATGTAGTCTAACGTACATGTCTCATTTTTAATATGCCAAAAATCCTGAGCCACGTATTGTTTCTAAATGAAGCACATGTGTGCTGCAGAGTAGAAACAGAAATGTGCTGATACACACTTGTTTGTTAGCAGTGATATTGGAAAAAATCCATCTCTCCTAGCAGGACAATCTCATCATATTAAAAGTTATGGATTTCTTGCTTAAGCATTCTGCACTAGCTGCAGAGCTGTATAAACTTGCTTCTGCTTATCAAGCGAGCCAACAATACACAAAAAGAAAATTTAACATCTTTTAACATTTCTGCCTTCATATGGGAGTTCTCCTGAAATGAGTTCTTCAATTATCCTGATGGATCTGTTTAGTGAGTTGGTACTGTTTCCCAGCTTAGAAAAGCCAGTGCATTACTATGCAATACTGTGTATGTGGTATTGAAATGAGATCAACATCATTGCTTTACTACATTTTAAGTAGAAGTTAGCACGTGTTATAAAAATCATAAAGACTTCAGAGTTAGATATTCTGGTAATGCATTTGGGAAACCATACAGTTTTCAGTTGGCAAATTCTTTCATGTAGATGACAATTGAACCGAAGGTGGCTTCTTTCTTACATAACTAACGAGCATTAGTCGATACTCAACAGTGACTAATCAGAGGACATATTTTATTTTCCTTCACTTTTACAACAAAAGAGAAGTGGTTTACAAAGGATCACAAACATAATGAAGTAAAATAGATAATTTCAAAATAAAGTTGCAACATTACTTCTCTGTGTAGGAGATAACCTGTAGGCCTATATAAGAAATTTGCTTCAGAAAAGTTCATTGAATACATTTGAGATTAACTGCATACGACATCCAAGAATGCTGCAGAACATCATTTATTGGTTTCACTGTGTACTACTCCTAGTACAAAAAATATTCACATCTTTAGTTCCCTGGATTATTAAGCTACTAAGATCTGCCTGTGAAAGGAAATTTTAACAAGATAGTTTTTAGGTGTTCCCCCTGTTCCTGCTGAGCCTTGGTTCGGTGTCTGTCTTATGTGTGGGCATATTTGTGTGTATCTGCAGATTTTTAGTCCTTACACAGTAAAAAACTTCAGCGCTGTTTGACCCTGTAAACACAAAATTCATGTGTCTCACCCTGGGACAAATGCTTTCTTTTTAAAAGCAGCATATGGGCAGCCTTGGACTGATGTTAGTTTATTGTCACTGCTTGATAACGTTTAATGGAAAAGATACAAGAGTGCCAAAGAATTTTAATTATTTTTGTGATAAAGTTATATGTTCGGCCTTGAAAAAGTGGAGATAATGCTGGGATTCATTATTATTCCCAGTGTGTTTAAACAGACGACACAGAATGCAAACAAAAGCAGATGAAATTTGAAAAGTATTATCAATATTGCAGATAGCAGATGCCCTTTCCAATCAGAACAAGCATATCTTCTATAGCAACTTTATGGTTGAGTAGTTTATTCATTTCTATTAGAAGGTTGTACGTTTCTAAAATATGTAGATGGTATCTAGAAAACCAACCAACCAGTAGGGTCATTTTGCTTGTTTTCCTAAATTTATTATTTCACTTTTGCAGGCTTGATCTGAGGTGCATTAACATGGGAGTGAAATCTTATTGTGTCAAATTCTATCTTGTATATGACCTTTCATGTATTTTGCTGTGGTTCTGAGGGGGAAGGCTAAGGGGGGGCCATTCGGCAGTGTTTTACCAGTGTCCTATTTGTATTACTATAATTAAGACCGGAGCAATCTTTCTGTAAAAAAAAATCTTGTTTTGACTTTATAACTTCAAAGTAAATTTTGCTGTGGTTGTAGTATCCAATTCAGAATTATATTCTTTTAACAGGCTTTAAGGACACATGTTACCAAGAAATGGCTAATTGCAGCATCATGAGATCCAAATATGTACACACTGATAAAAAGGCTGTGAAAACATGAAATTCATTTCTCCATTAGAACACCAAGTTCCCTGGTATCAAGCCTTTCCTGTGTGAAAACGAGAAGTTAGTTTTAGGCTTTCCCGACTGGGTTACCTACAGCTGAATTGTGTAAATCCAACCCCACCGTGGATCCTGACTTCCCCAGGTTGGTCAGGGATCAGGGCATGGATCCCACAACTGAAAGGTGGCAGTGCCGTGTCCCTGAGATGGGGCCCAATGGATTTCAGCAGTTCCCTAGGGACCGCGGGCTCTGCCATGGTGCATCTCAGGACCAGATTAGCACCTGAGGGACCTGAATAACCACTGGATCCCTGCAGTTTTAACAAGAGTTTTAAAAAACACTTCCGCTTTAATGCAATAATATAGTAAAATCATTTATTTAAATTTGGTATTGCTTGGGTTTTTAGTTTTTTATATATTTTGTTTTTACATATGTTTATATATTCTATTTTTACATATTTTATGTATTTTCTGTTTTGAAATTTCTTTCAAAATTCAAAAAAGCGGCAAACATTTAAAAATATTTTCCCCTAATTTGCTGAAGCCCAGGGCCACCATTCTGCAGCTACTAACATCCCTATAGACTTCTGGTGGTACAAAAGTGTGCACTGGAGCCTTCCCCCACAGAAACATGGGGAATATGGATGGATTGGACCAGATGATCTCTTGAGGTCCCTTCCAACCTTAACCATTCTGTGATTCTGTGATTCTGTGAATATGCAGATCTTGAGAAAATATATTCCGGACGGCCTCCTACTACCTGTTCATGTGCCAATTAAACTCCCAGGTTTGCAGCTGAAATCTTTATCTGCTTAGTAACATCCTGTCCTCTGCAATATTTGTGGTCTGCTGTCTATTAGGGGTTTTCTAAATGTGAGCACACAAACTAGGAATATTCTACCACAAAGATACATATATACATATACATTACTTTTTTTAACACTTTTCTTTGTGTGTGTATATATATGTACACACACCCACACATATGTATCTAAACAACTATATATAAGTGTATATACATACATATATATGTATAATGACAATTTGTCCTTCATAAAGGCTTTGGAAGATGTTGTAGTGAGACCTTGAAGGTAAGGGGAGGAGGAAGAGGAGTAAACAGGAGAGTGATTTCCCACCATGTGCCTTAGCAGAGCTCTCCATGCTGGCCTGGACTTGGCCCCAGGAGGAGGTGATTGTATAGAGGTTGGTGGTGGAGGTGATAGCAGTAGTAGGGGTGATGCAGGTGGAGGTGTTTTGCAGAGGATGGGGTGGCTCCTCCTCCCTGTTACTTCTGCAGCTGGGCATGGTGTGCTCAGAGGGTATGGGGAAGGTGGGCAGGGAGTGCTGAGGGTTCCTGCTGGTGCCATGGTTTGGGAGCAGACCTGGCTGTAGGACACTGGCTGTTGGCAGAGCTGACCCAGTTTGGGCTGCTCCAGTGCTCGGTTTCTGGTGTGGCTGTGAGCACTGTGGGCTTTTCTGGCAGTGCTGGAGCAGCCCCACCATGAGGGGATGAGGCTCACCCAGGGAGGATGCCCACACCTGAACCGTGAGTCTGGTTTAACCACTGCTGTGTGTGTGTGCTGGGGCAGAGACTGCTCTGGGTGCGTGCCTGGCCAGCTGCTGGCAGCTGTTTGGGGAGCTGCTGGGTGCCAGAACTGCCACCACTGTATGGTACCTCCTCACGTAGTGGCTGTGTGTGATGAACACCCTCTGCACACCTGAAGCGTGGCTGGAGAGGGAAGCGCTCGGGCGCCGTAGTGCCATGCTGGCGTGCGCTGGCCAGCCGGGGCTGCCCGGCATTGCCACAAACCGTCTTCTGTCGGGCTGCGAGCGCTTTAGGGACACGCGCTGCCCAAAGTGATACCTCATGCTGCTCGGCGAGCGCGACACCATCTGTTAACACATGTCACCATAGGTATGGAGATGTAGCGTAGAGCAGCCTTAGGTCTATATTTCAAAATTGCTGGGAAGTAAGAGGCACACAAAGGAACTGTAATAAGTACAAAGTGTAATTAAATTTTGCTCTAAGAACTGCCATAGTCAGTTAAATCAGGCTGGTTTAGATGTCATTATTTAGCCAATAGAGTAAATCTTATTTATAGAAGTCCAGGTCTGGCTCCACTTGTTCCCTGATAAGCAGGGGAAGGCTATTGACTGTAATGCGCGAGGCTGGTAAGAGGAAGATGCATAAATAAACGGAGACAAAACGAGGGCAGGAGAGCACCACTAAATCATCAGTGCTGTTGTTGGTGCCCTGGGCTCGGGTTAGGGCCTGGGCTTGGGCATCAATTCCTGTTTTCATTTTCTGGTTTTAATTGATCTTGTGGAGAAGCAGTTATCTAAACAGTAAGTGAAGAGGATGGTCCCTCCAGGAAACACTGATGTTGCTGCTCTGTGCTGGCTCATCTACGAGTAGGGTATCAAACATGGAGAAATAGGGGTGAATTATACCCGCCTAGGCAACAAAGGTGGTGGGAAAGGTTTTCTAAGTTTACCAAGACAGATTTTTTTAAAATAGAAGAACTGCTGAAGAAAACTGAAATTATGTGGTAGAAAAATGTAGATTAAAAGCGGCATCTCTGGTAGTTTTCTTGGAGAGCAATCTGCAAAATAACTATGGCGGTTTTCTTGGAGAGTAATCTGCAAAATAACTAAGGAATACTGGAAAATCTGCAACTGGTAACACACCAGAGCTCAGGCATTTTACACTGAGTTAATATTTGGTTCTCTGCAGTGCTCAAGCTCAATGTAAGAGAGGGAGAGAAATGGTTCTGGTATTTTTGAACCTAGTTCATAGCAGAAAGCACTGGAAATCTTCAGCAAAACTGATAGCACGTGTTTTCCTGCTTCCCTTCCCCACACTCCAAATGTTCAGAAGGTTTGGATGACTATCTGGATTTTTGTGGTCTCTTAATTAAGCTAAACCTAAACTCTGAATGTTTGGGATCTCACCAAATTCAAACTCCATTGAGTGAAGCAAGGAAGGGTTAAACAATCCGTGCTGAGTTGTGTGTAGTTAATGTAGTGAGTTTCAAATGCTTAATGTTGGCAGCTACAAACCACTCACAGGTAAAACTAATTGCGAATGTGGTATTTGTTAGGATTCCTTGCAAGAGAAGCAACACTGCTGGCAGAAAGCATCTGGAGTAATTGACATCATCTTGGAAGTGTCTCCTTTGCATACCAGAGTACATGATTGGGGCTAGTTCCCAGATCTGCTGGAATGTCATCCAAAATTTTTTTTGTATAAGACTTTAATGGAAGGAGTGTGAAAGCATGCATAATATGCCTTTGACTAAGAAGAGACTGAAAGCTTCAGAGAAAGAAATGTCAGGAAACCACAGAAGTGTTTTCTGTTTGTGACAGTAGTTGGTCATGTTCAACAAGTGATGGCCTCTATTTGAGAGCTTTGTGCTTTGAGCAAGGAGGAGATCAAAGCTTGGGGGATCTTTGACTTCTTGGTTTACAGCTTGTTGTTGAGGGTGCCTGTGTGAAGTGTGTGTGACAGGGTGGGCAAATTCTTCTGTTATCCTGATGCAAACCTGAAATAATTGCTTGACATCCAAAGATGCTGGTTTCCCCAACTTATATTGACTCAAATGGGAATGCTGGGAATGGAGCTTTTGTGGAAACCAGGCTGCAAATCTGTGGTTTTCAGATAGATTTGCTCCAGATCCAGAGGAAAAATGGATCTGTTGGTACCTCAGTGCAGGTGCTCCTGATTTAGAGTGATATAAATGAAATCAGAATCTGGTGCTGGTCTCAGGTGCTGGGAGGGTGACATTCTGTCTTCTCCTACTTGGATACTGCATGTGGAGATAAGTGAGTGTAATGATAATACAGAGCTTGTGAATTGTGCTTGTGGTGGTGAAAACACTGTTGTTGTTTATGCTGAGAGAAACAGAACCAAAAGGCCACTGAATGAAATATAATTTGTTAAAAACAGGGAATAATATTGATTAAAATGAGAAACGGTGTTCCAGCACTTTACCATAGAAAAGTATGTCCCCAGGTTCCTTGCACTTGCCCTGTGATTATACAATAGATTTTAAGTCTGTGATATCTACAAATCTACATCAAAATATATTCTATAGCTGTAGGAAACAGCTCTGAATTGTTAACCTTCTCTCCAGGTACTGAAGGTAACACACTGTGAGATTAGATGTATATTTTCTTCAAGATATACCACCCATAGAGGAGTCCATATTTACATCTTTTGTTGATATTTTTTGTAGATTAAAAGAGTCTCTTTACTGGTGATAATTCTGCTAAGTACTGTAATTTGCTGCCACTAATATTTGTCTGAGTCCTAGTTTGTAAAATATATTTGAAACCACTTTATAAAGTCTCATAATTGCTTCTTTGTAGAGCTGGTATAATGAGTAGTTTCTTTATCCAACCTTTATCCTGTTAACCTTAGAGGTGAGCGACTGCTTGCTGGAGTAGTTGGGGAATGTCTTAGCACTGTTGAGCCATTTAATTTCACTACTAATTTCATCGCGGTGACACAGAATTGGCTATGAGCAAGCTCGCAGTTATTTCAAGGGTTTTCAGTTAGCATTGAATCAAGACCTGATTCACTAAAATGAAATTGAAATAAATGCACATGTAGACTTTTTTAATGCATAAATCGATCTGCATTTATGTGCCCAATCCGCATTAAAACATTGACCTGCTATTGAAAGATGGGAAGTCAGCATATAAAACAGGTTCAGCATCAGAGACTTGTGATGGGAGCTTCTATCCCTGTGGTGGTTCTCTCTCTGCTTCCTTTACTGCTCCTGCTGCCCCAACTGCAGAGCAACTCCTTAGCTACATATTTTTTCTTAGCTTTCTTGAAAATACAGTTTCAAACTTTCTCAGAGTCTCTTAGCTGTCTTTGCAAAGTTAGCGATTGGAGGGCTGTTTAGCATGCAAGATTACTGTTGGGCTGGATCTCTCTGCAACAGAGGATTTCAAGTTACTGTAGCATTTACTTTAGGTGAGCGGAGTTAGCCTGTGCAAAACTTGCCTTTTTCTGCCAAATTCGTGTAGGTGGTTCACTTGCGTCCCTCATCAGCATTCATTTTACCCCAGAGCTGGCTGTGTTGTGGAGGAGAAGCTGCTCTTTGTGAACGTGCTCTGAAATGGGGTGGTGTTGGGGGGAAGCCTTACCAGCTGCATCCCTTCTGCTAGTGCTATAGCAGTTGGGCTATGAGAAGGGCCTGTGCAATTTGAGGGTCACTAAACTTGAGAAAGGAAGCTATCCTTTTGGCATAGGGGAAAGTATTTAGGGCATGAATTAATAACAAAGTAAGTGAACACTTTGAAAGAGCATCAAAATAAAGTTTGATTAAAACCCTGGGGTTTTTAGCATTGCCCTTATGCAGCTGTTCTCTCCCCTGCTCTCCTGTCATCACTAACCCACAAATCTGTGTCTAGTGGCCCAGGTCTCCCACTGCTGCAAGCCATGGTTTGGCAATGAGCAAATGCTAGCTCCTCAGTTATGCCAAACTGTTTGCTTAATTATTAGGTCACTGCAAGCATTTTATCACCTGGAGGTCATTACTGCTAAATATTAAGGGTGAATTTCTCAATGCACGGTTCTGTGCACTTAGTTTTGACCTTTCAGTGCTTCTGTCATTAGTAACATTGTCATTTAATGTGGACATTCACTTAGGTGCTCATCTGGACCTGACTGGAAAGCATTTTAGATGGCTGCACTCTCAATTCAGGTCTATTCCTCATCTCAGACTCTAAGCAGAAGTTGATAGCATTTGAAATTTAATCAGGTTGGTATTGTGCCATTTATCTTCTCTAAAAGTTTCAGTAGCATTTTTGCACACTTTTTTTTTCTTTTAAAAGAATTCTCCAAAGCCCAGAGTTGGAGGAACACAGCTGTCCAGGTATCATTATAGACTGAACTTTTAATTCTTTTAATCCGAGTTTGATCTCTTGCGGAAAGTACATTCAAACACAGAACTTGTTAAATGTATGTGACACTTATAATTATAACCCTTGTGTTTGGAGTATTTTCTGGTAACTGCTGTAAGTGAAGAAGGACAAAAGATGGCTGAGTGTTTTTTTTTTTTTTTTTTTTTTTTTTTTTTGTAGTACTGGAAAGACCTGATGTTTCATCAGGGAACACCTAGCTGTTTTATTAACAGGACCAAATTTGTTCCACTACCTAGTACAGTTCCTAAACTTTGACATATTGTTTTTCACATCTGAAAACTGTTTGATGTCATCCTAATCATTATGATCTCCAAGATCTTCCTTTGCTGTTTACTGCAGTGATAGTATTGCCCTGCCAGACCCCTAATGCAAACAATTTTATAAAGTGTCCTCCCCACATCATTCAAACACTTATTTTAAACAGCTGGTCTTGAAAATTGAAATCTGTACATATTCTACATATTGCCCCATCCAAAAATTCTACTCCTGTCTGACCAGTTTATTTTCCAAAATACTCTTGGTCCTTCCAAAAAGATGGTTTTATTCTTCTAAGTTTCAGATTTAAAATCTGGATGAGTGAGAGATCTAGGATGAGAGATGCATTAGCAGAACTGATTTCTCTTGTTACCAGTTCAAAAGGCTTCAGTATGCAGCACAAATGATTCATAAGTATCCATTGTTCAGAGTTCAGGATAAAGAGTTCAGAATCAAAGCTCTGCTTTAATGTGTGCTCATGCATTTCTTTTTTCAGTAAGAGCATTCTCTTCGTATATATAGCAAATGAAATTCAAACTTGTTTAAGCTGCAGTTCTGGTAAATTGCTCTGCCTCTGAAGTTAGCTTAGAATATCATGAGAGTTATAGAAACTGTTACAGATTTTGCTAGTATTGCAAAAACTTGGTGCTTAGTTATAATCAAGGATGAGATGTTTAATAAATGGAACAGGAAAACAAGCGATCACCTCGTGTTTAACTGGTTTGGACCTCATGTCAGCCCTATTGGTAAATCTTGAATAGTTATGTAGAATTTAGACCGGTGGTGTTTCTCCAATTGTTTGCTGTGTGACCTTTATCAAGGAAGGAAACTGCAAAGGCTTCTAATTTATGGGCAGATTTTTTGCATGGCAATGCAGGATGACAGCCAGTGGGCAGTGATTAAGAGGTATTCCAATGTCTAGACATCTGTCCAAATGTTTGTCATCAAGTGAACTGTGCCCAATATTACTTCTTTCAGAGCCTTCTTTATCTTTCATTTTATTGTTTTGTAGATCACTGCTGCAATACTGTGTTTTCTCCTGGCATCTTGTATCATGGCTAAGCATACTGAATGGGCTCTCTAAAACCTTTCTTATCAATGGAGTACAACAAGCCCAATGCAATCATCCTTTCAATTATCTTCTTCATCTCAAGTGTCACCAGATAAGTGCTGGCATAGTATTCTTTGAACATTTCAGATATTGTTCCTTGCTTTTTGGCTATAAATGTATGAATACGGGATAAAGATTAAGGTATCTCATGTTTTACCTTTATTATTCACAGACAAAACTATGCTCGATCTGAAAGGTTCTTTTTTTTTTTTTTTCCCTCTCTTCCCCCCTTCTCTTAGGTTTCAGTTCTCATTGGGGTCTGGGGTGATGATAAGAATATTGGACTAGCTCTAATATGTTGCAACAGGAGTTGTGCCCTGTGGGATTAGGCAAAGGCTGGATTCAGTGTGGTGCAACCTTGCAATTGGTCTGCAGTGGATGCAAGCTGGCACTGGGTTAGAGTATAGGACTCCCTAGGTGACCAGCCTGAGGCCAGGTGTCTCGGCCTCTGTTCGCCCTGTTTGGAAGAGATATTCAGCAAATTTAATGCTGATGGGGGTGGTAGGGAAAGAAACTTGAAATTATTTGCCTTGACTTATTTTTACTTGGTGGATGAAATTTGACTTGGTTAAACCACAGTGTTTACAGAGCGTTGCCCTCATCTCTGACTCTTTAAATCCAGAAGGCATTTGCAAGCAGATTGAAGAAACAGGGTACCTTCTGTGCTCTGAAAATGATTAATTCTCTACCTCCTGTTCATTTCAAAGTATGAAAGGTGTTTCTTTGTGTGCACTGATGTGCTGCGCAGGTGGTGTTTCCTTCTGAGCCGGAGTTGGTATCTCTGCTTGGGCAGATCAGAAAACTTGATTCTGATGCCATCGGTGGCCACCTTCTCCTTGCTGCTGCAGAGGAGAAGGGCAGGAGGGGGATCCGAAGCAATCGTATGCTGAATGTGCAGGTATGCTGCCGTATGAGCGAGCCATTGACCTAATACTTGGAGACGGAAGAAAAGACACCAGCATGGGTTCCCATTACAGAATAAGTAGAAAGCATCTGCCTGTGTCAGCCTGTTACCACTTCTGTTGTGTGGCTTTGGATCAGGGCCTTTATCTTCTAGAGGTTAGGAAGCTAAGCTAAGACCTTTATAATTGGGATAAGAGGGGAGTCTCAGTGCTCAGATCTAGAAACTACTACAAATAGTAGGGTATACGAAGTATACGAAAGTATACGAAGTCATGCCTAGGGCTTCCCAGAAGCATGATATTGGCCTATAAATGAAGCTTTCTTCAAGGGATTTTTTTTTTCTTTTGTTCGTTGCCTTTTGGTTTGGAGGCCATTAGATTAAATTGGTAATGTTCTTGAGGTTGTCTCTGCAATTAAGAGAGCTCAAAACACATTTTAAATTAAGGAATTAATTGTGATGTAATTATGAAGAGCTGTAGGAAAAACACCAAATATAGCAAAATGTGAATCCTCAGGACTCTCAAATAGAAGATTACAGTATGGGAACATGAGAGGAATGTAGGCTTGAGTTCAGAGTTATTTTAAAGGAAAAATACTAAACAAAGTGGTGAAAGGCTGACTCAAATAAAGGACAAATACTATCCATTGTACTCCAGTCATGCTTTCTTATGAGCCATTTTAAAGTGGTAGGAGTGACAGTGGTGACAAACCCAGGCTGGTTACAGAACAGATACAACTTCAATCTCTTCATTAAACAAATGTTTCATGGTTGCACACAGCCACACAAATGTATTTTCACGCTTATACATTTCAAGCATTTTTGAAAGTGACACAATTGTTTTGGTGATTTAAGTTTTAAATTGATGAAAATACAAGGGGAAAGAGGGAAGGGCAACCTGGAGAGGCAAAGAGCCAGGCCTTCCAAGGAAACATCGAAGCACTGAACTGATTGCTGTGGAAATCCAATGCAATGGTGTCTAGGGGTCTGTGGCAGTGGCCTCCCTGCCTGCCCCTCCAATCCCTCCTTCAACATTTTAGAGCATTGCTTGCTTTGGCTGACTCCTGCAGTGCTTGTGCTGCCTGCTTCCAAGGGCAGCAGACTTGAGCACAGAGGCCAAATTAGCGCTCAGTTGAGGTTCTTAACTGCTAGTGTAGTTGCTTCAAGTAGATGTTGGTAGGGGGGGAAAAAAAAAGCTGGATTAATGAACTACATCCCCTTTCTATAAATGTCTTGACTTTACGCATGTTAGTAAGAACACTAAGAGGTGGGTGACCTGTTATTTTGCAAACAGGTAAGCTAAAACACAGTGCTCTGGGTCTGAAGTCATGAGCGCTTCATTTGGAACAATTTTTTGAGTGACCTCAGCTTTGATTAGGATTGCAAACACTGTAGCAGTCCTGCTCTTCCAGGCCCCTTGTTCCTGCAGAATCACTGCAGTACTGACTGCAGAGGTGATCACCTTTGCTACCTTGCTTGGCAAGAAACGATACATCCCCAGATAGCTCGCGTTGGTAACTGGAATCCAAATCTGGCAGCTGCTAATGCTCATGTGTATGATTACTTGAGGAAATGCAGGCAGAGTTGCTTAAAGATTGTTCTGAAACCAAAACTTAGATTCTAGTCTCTACTGTCATAGATTTCTTGTAATTTCTCTGTTCTTCTGTGTGTGTGTGTGTGTTTTTTTTTTTTTTTTTTTTTAATAAAAAAAGAGTTGTTCTGCTTACCTGCTTGTGAAATGGCCATCCCAGAGATTTTTGAGGATTCAGTCATTAATGTCCTGAAGTGTTTTGAGGTTGCTGCGTGCGGTGCAGGTCCTCGCCCAAACTTCTCCGAGGTGTGCTTTGGACCTTGCGGCGTCAGCTTGAGGTCTTCATCTCTGGTCTGGTGACCCGGCAAAGAGGGGGATGCAGGTGTTCGTCCCTGCTCTTCCCTTCCAATGTGGCTGGAGTGATTCCAGTGGGAGATGTAGTATCGCCTGCCTGGGGATAGGTGCCATAGTCAGAGGCGTGGGGCTGAGATCCAGGCTCTCCAACATGGCCTGCCTGGCCTCAGGCAAGACTTTGCCCACATCTTCTTGCGCGCTGGCACCTCGCCAGGGTGCTGTGAGGGTTAATGAATTTGAGAGCCATTTAAAGACTGCACTTTATCGGCATGAATTTAATGCAGAAACGGTGCTGGTAGCGCTGGTAAGAGCGCCTCGCTGCTAGTGTCTTCCCCACCGCCTGCGGTGGGTACGGGGCGCCGTCCGCTCTGCCGTGCTTCCCGCGGCCGCGTCGCGGGTTTCGTGCCAGCCCAGCGAGGTGGGCCAAGGCACGAGGTGGTGCAGGGCGCACTCGCCGTCCTGCGGGCACAAGGAGCGCTGTGGTGACGGGCTCGTGGGAGCGATGAGCCAGCCATCGGCTTCCGAGGAGCTCCTTAACAAAAACGTGTGTTCTTTGATTGTCTTGTGTTCTTTAATAAAATTTATTAATGAAAGTGAAGACTCCTTTGTACAGCGTGTTGGAAGAGCTGCTCTCCTACCTTGCTATAATGATTATCACCATTAATGAGTGTGTTATTCTGTCACCAAAGTTAATCTAACAAAAGAAACAAATACTTGGCCTGTGATGTGATACAGGAGTCACTGGGTTAAATACTCACTACTGTGAGTTGTGACTAAACAATCTGGTCTATGTGGCCAGAGCATGATCAGGAAGCTGCTTTTTAGAGTTACTTAACACATATAGAGTTAAAAGTACATGTGCCATTCTCTTTCCTGGTTGTGTGATGCTGCTTTTGTGAATGGCTCTTCCTGCTCTTCTGGAATCTACGCCTCCCTGAGGATAAAATGCAGAGCAAATCAGTTATGCACAGTAGAGGATGGGGCATTTTTGTACTTTGCCTTTTCATTTAGACTTGATTCCTTAGGAAAGCTGCTTAAATGGTGTTACAACTGCTTTGATACGGACTCTTAATTATGAAAAGGTAGCACCAGTAAATAGTGTTAGGTGAAAAGAGCGCAGAGGGGACAGGCAATGGGAACCTTGACTATCAATACTTCAAGAGGATGAGTCCAGAAAGATGCACTTAGTGTTACAAATTCCATGTGAAGCCCATGGCAAAGCTATTTTAGCGGCTTTTGCAAAAGGGATGTGTGTCAGTCTTGAGCATGTAGTTCCTTCAGGGAATAGATGTTGCACACAGAGGAGAGGAGAGACTGAAGAGAGGCATCTGTCATTTTTCTCACAGTGTTTGTGAACCCTTAAAATAAAAATTAAATGAATGTGTTTCCCCGGTATCAAGTCCCTATGTTCTTCCCTAACCAGCCTCACGTGGAAGACTTTGGCCTCGGTGTAACTGATCGCAGTTTTTGTGGTGCGTGGAGCTTGTTGCCTGCTCTTGTACCATGCACGTGAGCTATTTCTTTACTGTGGGTGGTGCGAGGCCAACAGCTGTCCATGTGCTGCTCTGAATTTAATGCACATCATGGTAACAGAAGAATCAATCTGAGCAGAGACGACTTTTGCGAGGCTGTTAGCTTTGGCTTTATATATTTATTAACTATCAGAATGCTTTCATTATTGCAGCTATTGGTTAGACCCACTATAACTCCAGCAAAACCAAGAGATGCAGAATCGCAACACTTACTACGTGCAGTATGCACACACAACCTGGATCAACCTAATTTCAGCATAGCAAACACAAAACAAAAGCTGTATATGACTTTTTAGCCTTTGTGCACATCTGCATTATTATAAATGCTAATATAATTCTGCAATGATAAATAATTAAACAATTATGGTCATGAATCAATAAGTTTAGCACATTTTTCATCAGCAAATTGTACTGTATAAACAAGAAATAAATTACCAAGTCTAATTTTCAGTGAAAATTGTAAGCATTTTATATCTAATTAATAAAAAAAGTATTAGAATTCAATGTAAGATACTTAGAACTTTAAAATTTTCTAGTTTTAACCAAACACCATTAAATTGTTATGTTTTATGTTTCTGAATCTGATTAACATTTTGAGATCTGACTTTTGCAATCATTCTCTTTGTTTTCCTCTGCTAGAGCCACCCCCAACCTCTGGTTTTTCCTAAACCCAGTTTATCAGCTTCAATCCAGCTTCAGTTGACCTCATTATGTTGCCTTTAAGAAAATATAGCTTTTAAAGAAAAAATATTCCCCAACCTTTCTTCTAAGACTTTGAAAGATCTAGCTATTTTTATCATGTACTAAACATTTCACTGTAGATGGTGCAGTTTGGAGGCAGAGAGAAGAGAGAGCTTTTACAATCACATTTGTATTTAATTGGAGGTGGTTGGGTTGACTGTAATCTTTCCAACTACCAGATCTTTGGCATTTGTAATGAATCTATCACCCCAAATACTGGCACCTAGCTACAGCACTTAAAAATAATCCTGCCCTATAGCAGAAGTGGGGGTAAAAATAATGTATTTTTAAAGGGAAAAGTGATGTCTGATGTTTCTATAAAGGTGTATATGTTGTCTTCCCTAAACGTTTTGCACAAACTGGATTTGCCATGAGGGAAGTTATGACAGAGCAGTTGTACTTGGTTATTTGTGGCCCCCTTCCCCAGGGGGAGCATGTGAGCCCGGACAAATGCTCGAGCCCTGTTGCTTTGGCCCCTCAGTGACTCCCCTCTGCCTTGCAATGGCCCTCAGTGGCACTTAATAATGTGGAAGTTATTAGTATTAGAGAGGAGACTCTGACTTTGTATTAGAGGAGGGACTCTTGCAATGCTAATGCTTTTCTTATTTTAAACTTAGTTTGGTGGAGGGAAGGAGTGATGTCCTTGGTATCCCAAAGCTAGGAGACTTTTCTTTCCAATTCTTACTGCTTGTTTAGCAAGTAGTTATTTGTATACTGTAGCATGCAAATGTAGTCTTGCAGTGTGTTTAAAGAGGTAATTAAGTCATGGGCAACTTGCATCTTACAGTGTTTGGGGGGTGTATTTTGAATATAGTACTGCACTCTATTTTGCCTTTGGGGGTGGGGGAGGAACCAACAGAAACTATCTGCCTTCGTGTTTACCCTGTCTTCCTTCTTTTGATGACTTAAAGAAAGACACACACATATGGAGTCTGAAGATCTTCACTGAGAGTTTCTTCCTTGTACTGCTGCATCTGCTTCCCTTCCTCTAGTTTTCCCGACCCTCTGTATTTCCATTTGTGGGTGGAAGTGTCTTTGCCTCTGATGCCAATGTCACTATTCTTGTGGCAACCAGATTTTGTTTTACTGTATGGCTCTTAGCAACATGTTTCTTGCATTCTGCTTGTTCTGTTGTGGAGTTCACACTTTCAAAGTCATTTAGAGATATAGTTTGCTCTGCTTTGCATGTATGTTTTTGTGAAAACAATTAACGTTGAGCCTTAGAACTCATTTCCTGTGCAGAATTGCTGGTTTTGTTTTACTTTGAACTAGGTCTGTTGTCCTTGTCTTTCTGAATCCTATGTCCTGTGTATTCTCAGATTCAAATATGACAACTACAGAAAATTTTACACAGCCATCAACTGAATTATTATTTTTTAGTTAGGTGGAAAAGAGTGTGTATATTGCAGTGTCTGTATTTAAAGGTACTGATGTGAATAAAATTCCTAAAACATAAGTGGTGGGCCAAAAATTTCTTGTTTGCCTTCTCTGATAAATCAGTGGAACCTGTGGAGAAGTAGTATGGCAATCATACACTTAGCATATTTCTTTATTTTTACGTACTTGCTTTTTAAAAACTCCCAGATTCTGCTCACAAAACTGGATTACAGGAGGCTCAGCAGGTTTAAAAATATTTCAGAGGTGTTGTTTTTATGCTTAAAATCCTTGAAAAGCCAAATACGCTCACTTCTGAAACTAAATCTTGGTTTTCACTGTTAAGAAAAAAAAAGAAAAATGTTTAATAGCACATATGGCATAATTTCATGTGACATCTGTTTTGTAACAAACAATATTTAGCTCACTTATTTGCTGAATGATACAGTACATACTGCAAACAAAGTCCAATGAACAGTTTTACATAGTTTGTAATATATCAATATTTATCGCAAAAGAATGCAAAACTTAAACATTTAAGCATGTTATTGATTGTAATATGCAAAATATTGATTACTGCATGCTGCCAATGCAAAGAAAGTCTACTGAATGCCTTATGGGGTATGAAAATTAGGTGGATTTCTGAAAGAATAACTGATGTCCTCCCACTGGTGACATTTAGGCTTATGCCCTCTCAACCTAATTTGTGTCATCTTACAGGAGACAGCTGTCAATATATTTAGGATGGTTTAGCTCATAACAGCAGAAATGGTGAGAGACTATTGGCTTAATTGCATGGAGTGATTGATTCTAATGGAATCAACATTTAAAAACTCAAAATGCACTTTCTGTTGGCAGACCTGATACAATAGCGTAACGAGCCAGAGCATCGCACGTAGACTGCAGGTTCTGCAGGGATTAAAAAAGGACAGTCATGGGCTTTCTGTTGCCATCTTTTATTTGATTTTTAATGTTTAAATTATTTTTTTAAATAATTAAACCACCAAACTCTAACACAGAGACATAATCAGATAGAAACCAGAACATTAAAATGATACTGGAACCTCATGCTGGTATGATCAGAATTGGAAGTGGAAGAGGATGTTCAGGTGAATTGGCTGAAAGGTGCGGAAATAACCAAACCTTCTTGCTCGAGGCCCCCGTGCTGCCTTCAGGCAGTGTGCTTGCTTCCCTGGGGTTGCACTGTAAAATGCTCTCACCTTTATAGACTCAGGCCATGTTTTAGTGCATCTATCTACAGTCTGGGATTGCTTTTTTCTTTTTTTTTTTTTCCTCATACTTTGTACAGGAATACAGTTGTCCTCTCCCTGCTGTAAATTACTAAGGGTATGTCGATCTTTCATGAATCTCGATATGGAAAGTAAGGCTTTTAAATAGTTATTCTTCAGCAGAAAATGCTGTCCAGTTTGGCTGCCTGTTTTTTTCTTTAATCTAGAAATGTGTAGGTTCTATGGGGACTAATGTTGGACTACAGATTAAATGCTTCTACCCCCTCTTATGCCATAATTAAGAAGGTATGAAGAATTGAATACAGATTTGAACAGTGTAAATCCTCCAGAATTAAAAACATTTCATGGCTGGAATAAATATTAATAATAATTTGGGAGCATAATGAAATGCTGTAGATATATAAGGGGAAAAGCAAGCAGGAAAGGAGGGAAGATTTTTATAGACCTTAATTACAGCAGAATTGTTAGTAAATTTACTGAATTGTAAATGTAAAAGATTCGGATGGCCTGAGTAAAACCACATATTTAAGCCTTCTAAATGAACATTTCTGTTTTTTGAGTAATTTGTACCATCTGTGTCAAAATTCTGAGCCTAAGAAGAAAAAGCAGTGGAACAAATGTTGGTTCCATAAAACAGTCCTAGTTCATTGTTGAAATTGTCACACATTAACATTGCAGGCCATCTGGGTAGACAAAAGACTCTAACCAGATTGCTAAGATGATTTTATTGGTCTGGTATTAATCAGAATGTGGCATAATATTTAAGCAGAAAAAATGATGAGGTGAAGTGGAGTGCTTTTAACTACCCTAACAGTGTGGTAGTTGCACAATAATCTTGTTACACCATAGAGCACTGTCTTTCTAAGCAAAGATCCTAATTCTAAAATGTAAATAACAAGCTATGTGATATTTCCAATTTATAGTTTAAAATAAAATATGAAACTTAAAGAAGTAATGACTGTTGGCATATTGCAATGTAGAGATTTAAAGGCCACAGCATGGTTATATTAAATTGCGGTATACCCACAATCATGTTGGAATTAACTTTAATTTCTTTTTGTAACATTGTAAATCAGATTACACTTCATCTCAAAGAATCCAGAACTTGTGATTTACAATTGATTTTCTGCATTTTGAATCTCTGCACAATGAGGCAGCTTGCCTTCTCTGCAGGATCTAGAAATGATGGTATGTATGTGCCTTATATTTGTTCTTGAAGGTCTTTGCAGGCTTTCTAGTCTTGCGGAGACCCTCGAAAAAGTCTCTTTTTTTTAAGGTTCTCCATTGAGCTGCTTTTTTTCCTAGGTCTTCCCCTATATATGTCAAAACTAGTGAACACTTCTATTTCTCTCACCACTTTGAAAATTTTGCATGTCCTTCTGTGCTGAGTTAGACCTTATAAGTTTGACAAAAAGTTCTCTGAAGGAATAGGGGTCCCTCATGGCACTGAAGGAGAGAAGGCCTTGTCCTGTGCATGCCTGCTTCTTCCCAATGAGTGTTTGGGAAGCCTCCCTGCTCCGCGCTCTCCCGACAACACGTCCGGACGAGGCAGTTTCCACCTCGCAGAGCAGAGGGACTCTGTGTCCCAGAGGATGTGGGCCTGGGGGTAACAGTGGAGCCTTGGGTGCCCTTTGCAGCCCAACTCTGCCGCCCTGCGCTAGGGTCGTGCAGCTCGGCCCCGTGCCCGCAGCCCTGTGTGCCTGCGGCCCCACGATGCTTCCCTAGCGGCACACGCGGATGCAATTTGTTCCCTACGGCGGCCTAAAACTTTCTATTTGTAAAATATTTCTGATCCTGATTATATCACAGTGTGTTCCATGGAAACAGCTGTGGTGCACTCCTGTGCCATTTTTCCGGCCCAAAATACGTAGTTGGGTGGTTTCGACTCTGCAGATTCTGTGATGCGATTTCCCTCGGGAGCTACGTTCTGGGCGAGGAGGCAGTGTCCATGGCCTATGGAGCATCAGAAAGGGGCTCAAACTGCCCGAAGGACCAGAGGGGGAAGAATCTGATGTAGTTAAATAGCATGGATGACAAGTTTGACGTAGGATTATTTGTTTTTTGACTTTGTTTCAGTCTGGGAGTAAGGTGGGATGAGAGGAAAGTGTTGGGAATGGAAGTAGAGGCAGAACTGACTAGTGGGAGGGAAGAAAGGAAACTGGATGAAGAAAGGGTAGATGGAAACAGAAGGCTGGAAGGCAACAGGTTTGGACCAAGAGGTTGGAAACTAGTGTTCAGCACTTGGAGAGCACAAAGTGCTCCCGGTTGTGGGATTTCATACAGGAGTTCCAGGGGCTCTGCCTGGCTCTATTGCACTTTGCTACTCGGCAGAATTTTTCAGGGTTTTTTTTTTAAAGTTATTTTTATTTATTTTAACCAAGTAGCCTAACAAGTTTGTTTGCTCAGGTCTCATTAATCTTATGTTTAAATGTTTATAAATGCTGAGCACTGATGTTAAAAGATGACTGAGGTCTTTGCTTTTTGATTAAAGGATTTCTATGGTTTTGTCTATTTATTAAAAGTCATATATCAGACATTGCTATGGAATTATACATTATAGTTTAAATTATACCTAATTAAAACATTTGGAATTGTCAGGTAGTATCACATTGCTGGACTAATCCTTGATGACAAATAGTAATGGCGAGAAAATGTCACTGCAGCCACACAAAAGTGCTGTGCTATCAGCCACATACAAGTGAAATGTGGATTAAAATGCCATTACCATAACCAATTAAGCATAGGAATAAACAAACCAGTTAATAATAGTAACTGCTGTATTACAGAACTTGTACTTCACTGTGGTGCACTCTACTAGTCTGAGGAGTGCCCAGAAAAACAGCAAATGTGAAGCCAGGATGTTCTGAAAGTCAAAGACAAGTCTGTGCCATAGAGCACAGTGCTAACTACAGCTTCACAACGCAAAAATGGCAAAGTTGTGTTTGGGATGGAAGATAATTTTTTCCCCACTAGATAAGTGGTGTCTGCACTGGGTTTTTCCTTCTCTGAGACAAGCCTGTGCTCTCTGTTCCCAAGTCTTGCATGCTGCTTCCATGGCCAGCCCACTCCTTCAGCACTGATGAAGAGATCAATCCATCAGTTCAATGTGTATTTAGTGAATCACTTGAGGTGTTAAACAGTTAACAAAATGTGTATCCAAACCTGTTTTGTTTTCTGTTTAATACAGAAACTAAACTCTGTACAAATGTTCTTGACAGAAAATGGGGAATGGGAAGGTTTGAATTTCCTTGCATTTTTTTCCAGGTGTTAAATCTAATTTCTCTTCCTGGTCAACTAGCTTAATCCTTCATTCTTAAAGGATTAAGCGCTACCTATGGTAGCACTCATCTTTATGTCAAAAGATTTCTCTAGATGTTTGGTATCCTACAGGTTGAAACAAGGAAAATCATTCTTCTAGGAAAAACACAAACACAAAAACCCACGGCATTGTTTTATTGAATCTGCCCACTTCAATGGCGAGGTGAAGCATCCTGCTCTATTTATCTCTTAAGACCAATTTCTTAATTGCTGTAGTTCTAAAAATAAGAAGAGAGCTCTGGGTATTTTCAATTTGAGATCTTTCATAAGAGCAAAGAACTGATGAGATTTCCTCTTGACTCTTCATCTGAATCCATTTAAAAACACAAGACAGAAAATAAGGATATCCTGTCTATTTTTTCAGCAGTGATTTACCGAAAAAAAAAAAAAAAAAGTCATTCTTTACACAAGAGAATTATTTGAAGCATATTGGGTCTTTACTCAAGACCCATGGGTGCTTGGAGTAATGTCCTGCTTACTGCCTTCCCACGTCTCCTGTGCCTCCTATGGGTGCAGCTCTCCCGCACAGCAGCCCTGGCGGATCTGTGACCTGGTCCGCAAGGGAGGACAGGGTGTCCTGGATCTGGCCCAAACTCGTGGGCTTTCTCCAAGAAAGCTCATGGTGGGGCAGGGCTGCTGCTCAGCTGTTGTGAGGATGCTGCCAGTCACCAAATTCGTCCATAAGGGGATTTCCACGTTTTGAGGTGACTTGTGTGGGGTAAGCTGCCTCCTTGGGTGTCCGCAGCGTGCACGCGAACCGTGGCCTGGGCCTCGCCCCTTCTCTTTTCCTGTTTCTTGTTCTTTTTGGGTGTTGCAGGATCAGGCTCCACAAATTAGAAAATGAATGAAGAGCTTGATTAGAGCTTTAAATGGGATTCTCAAGACTTTTGTTTGTACCTGAGGCAGTGCTCTGTATGCTGAAATTAAACAGCAACCAGTTTTGGCATGCTTCCTCTGTTCGTATAATCTCTCTAGCAGGCTGTTTTCTTGCTGTAAATTTTCTTTTATACATACACGTGTGTATATATATGCACTTGCACACATGTATGGTAGCTTATGTTCATTAACATATTTTGTTTGTGTGGTTCTGTGAAGCAAAGTGTAGCTGTGGGTGGGCTGCCCATGCTGGTGGTCACCCATCCCCACCAAGGCATGGAGAGAACTGTGGTATCTGCCCTGCTCCCTCTCTGTGATGTTTAACTCTGCTGTGCTGCAGAGCCTTTGGGTGCCAGGGATGTGATGGCTCTTCCTGGAGGTGTTAGGGCCATGCAAGTGCATGGCAAAGTCCTCTTCCCAAAAACAAAAAAGTATTTCAGAGAGTGGTGCTGAATGAGGAGGGGAAGGATTGCTGAAGAACCCAGGGCATAATAAGAGTTTGGAAGAAGGGAAAGACTAAAAGAATGAAAATCAGAGGTTAAGTAGAGTCAGTCTATGTTTTGTGGTATGTTTTATTGGGAGACTACAGGCTCGGTGTGGAATGTGTCAGCTCAAAGGGAATGCAAACATTGTCCTGGCTTCTGCCTTCAGGCTGTGTATTTTGGTCTTTGTAGATCGTATTTAACATTGGGCAGTGGCATTGCTGCTGCTTTGTCAAGCTGTCAAGACCGCTGGGAAATGCAAGCCAATTCAGCTTTAAGTGTATTCCTCTGCCTGCATTTTACTGAAGAAGCTCTAACTGTAAATCCTGCTTTTGCAGGTGATTATTGCTTTATGACAAGGCATGATGAAGTGTTTAAGAATTTCTCTAAGTTTGAAATTATCTTTACATTGGCCCCTGTTAAGATTTCTGACAATTGCAGTTAATCTTTAGCCCAGGAAAAAGGCTTCTTTCACAGCATATGGACTAGACCAGATTTATCTGCTGCCTCTTGCCCTTCATGGGACACAAGGCCCATGGAGAGTGATGAAGCCTCTCCGGATATGTCATAGCAAGAGCATGTTGGCATATACGTACAGTTGGCAAAGTCCTTCTTGCCCACACTTACTCAATGTATCTATTTGCAGTGTATTTTGCAGTTTTATTTCCGCTACCGCACTTAGTGTGCTTTTTCACAGCTCCATCACACTGGCTCCAAGAGAGTTGCCAGGCTGGAAATCAGCTTCTTGTGCAATTCCTCAGCCAAGGCTCCTATTTCTCAATTGTGAATTGGTGCAAATGTGAGCCACTAAAGACTATGACTGATTCCAGGCTAAGGCTTTACCCTCAAGCAGTTTATGCACTATTGAAGGCTAGTTTTTTTGTTCTTTGATATTTGTGTTTTGTAAGAGCTTCCTGTCAACTTCAGTAATGCAAGGTCATCTTTTTTTTTTTTTTTTCTTTCTCCTAGTAAAGAAGGTACTTTTGTGGCCAGAGAATTGAAATTCTAAGCTCTCTTTTTTTCTGGAAAGACACTCTGCTTGTTTCACACTGTTAGGGTGAACTCCCCTCCTTACCTGGAGGTAGCTGTGCTTTGCTGTTCACACTTTTCTTTCCTTCCCTTTAAGCTTCCAGCGCTCTAGCTTCCAGTGCTAGCAGTAAATGATAGTGGTGTTTGTGTTGGCATCACTGTTCTTGTGACTCTGCTTGCTCTGATTTGAATCCACAAATGAAACGTAGCCCTTGAAACGATCATGCAATTCCCAGTAACAGACAAAACGGATCAGGAGTTGCACACGCCTCTGGATTTTGCAATGGAGAATTTTAAAGTTCACTTTAGTGATATCAAAAGGCTGGCAGATTTTCATTGAAGCCTTCCAATTTAAAAAATACTTTTTTCCCTTTCAGAATCGTGGTGTCTAGCATTGAAAATCAATTCAGATATTTATGTCCTGTAAGAGAGAAATTCTAAACAATTAGTAAGAGTAAAACAAAAGTATGTGCAAGTTCTTTATTTTCTTCAGTTGTATCTGCTTTTTCTTGCTCTTGTCTATTTTTATTAATCAAGTCTTCTTTATGGCTCTGTCTTTTGTGTTTTGTCAACTCAGCTGAGACAAAATTAAAGCATAAAATGAAATGTTTATTTAATCATTGAGACACTCCTATAACTTGTGAATTTGTTGCATCACAAAGAAAGGACCCTCAAAACTTCCCAAACTTTTTCAAATGCATTCCTCAACAGTGATAATTAGTGAAGATAAGCAAAGCAGTAAAGTAGCATTTGGTCTGTATTTGAATAATTAGAAATTTAGATGAAACTCTTCTAGTGTGTCAAATGTGTAGCTTTAAAATCGGAGAAAAAAAAAAGGCCATAAAATGAGTGGATCTCTAGCACAGGAATATTTTGATCTAATTTAAATTCTATGAATATAACACATTTAAATACACTATTTTGTGGTGAGTATGTGTTGGGGAGAGAATATTCAGTATTCAATCCAAGACTTTATCAAGAAAATATAAGAGAACCTCAATAGACAGGAAAGCTGAATCCAGCAATAGTGATCCCACAGCTTGGGTAGGTGCACAAATATTAATGTTTTCAAGTCCTCTGACATGAACGGAGGAGTAGGAGATTTCATTTGCCTACTTGACTTATCCCATTGCTGAAGGAAACCAAAGCCTGAAGGATGGTGATAATTTCAGGCTCTTTACTAATAGGATAAATCTTGTCAGCTAAGAATATATTTTGCTCTAGAATCTGAACTTTGTTCTTTATGTACCCAACTTCTCCATGCCAAGTGTGAGAACCACTGACCATGGCAAAACACAAAGTCTTAATTATCCAGAAAGAGCTCAGTTTTGCCCAGTGATGAATAATCCTGCCCAGATTCAGCAATGGACCTATTTATGTGATTAAAGTTAAGCACATGCTTAATCTCATTGATCTGTAACATCAATAACGGTTTATCAATTCACAGCTGCAACTGGTAGTGCAAGCACAAAGGGGAGGCAACTGGGGGCTTTATCCTGACTTTGCCCAAGGAATTTCTAGTGGGCTGGCCAATTGGAGCAGCAAAGAGTTATTGCTTGAAGATGAACTTCTAGCACTTTGAAATTCTTAACGATAGTTGGTCTTTCCATTTTGACCCTTTATTTTGAGTGTATTTGCTCAAATTCTGAGTGATAATTCAGTAAGTGACCTTTTGAATAAAATAGTTTGGATGAAAACTGTTCAATTGAAGGGACCTGAGTTGGGAATAATCAGACTAGCTGCGTTCTCAGTGGCAGAGAATATTAAAATAGAGAAGTTTCAAATGAAAGATAAGAATTCTAGGGCTGTATGTCTGCAGTAGGAGACAAATAACAATCAATAGGCTGCATTTGTAGCCTGTTGTAACTGGGGAAACAAATAGGAATATAATGGTGCCCTCTAGACCTGATGCTTCTGCTAGTGTGTACATGTGTCCCTTGCATACTTGGAAATATATATGCCAGGGCAGCAGCATGCACACATGCACACATCTGAGTGCAAGGGTATTTGAACTACTTAAATGTTGGGCATAAAACTGACATACAGTCTTGAGAAGCTAATTCTGCTTTCTGGGGCAGTTTTTGAGGCCTCATCTCATTTCTGAAGTATTTACTCTGAAGAAAAGCCTTTAACTAGCCTTAAAAGTTACCAGAGAGCTGAGCAAAGAACCCACTCATAGGATTTTTTTTTTCTTTTTCTTTCTCCATTGCAATGATTCTTAGGCTGAGAATTAGCTCCTTCTGCGTGCAGTGGGTGTGTTGCTTCCACCCCTTTGCCTTCCTCAGATCCAGTAGCAGGTATTAACACTCCTGATCACCTTTCCAAGATCTGTATTTCCAAAGCAGATGTGCTGGAGTCCACTAAAAGCACAGACATCTTTAACTATTTTAAATAATAGGCTGAGTGGCGGCAGGGGGTGCTTATTCCCACAATGACTTTCATCATGGATAGCATTACAGTGGTTTCAGTGAACAGAAATCAGCTTTAACTTTTTTGTAATTTGTATAACCTCAAACATAAGTATTCTTGGTCAACCTTAACACTGTTGATGATGCAAGAGAGATACCATTCTCTACTTGCCTTTAATATTAACACAGTTATATGAGTCAGCTTTTGTTCAATGGTCTGGAGTTGGGATGAAACAAGAACCTCTGTGGTTCACTAAAATCTCCCCTGCCAACTTTAAGGTTAGAGGGGAATCTCTGGAAGACTTTTCCTACATAAAGGTTTACTTTGGGTGGGAGGATGAATAAGAAAGCCCTAGGGAAGAAACCACATTTACTTTGGTAATGAGCTGCATTGCAGCTATGTAGGTCTCAATGTCCTAATGCCAATTTCTGGACTGAGGAATAATGTTTGTTTTTGCTGACACAGCATTTGGGAATATGCAGTGTCAGAAATACATTTCACTTCACTTTAATCACCAAGATATCAATAATAAACTTCACCAATCATTGGTATCGCTTTTATGGCAGTAGCTGAGAATTGAATATAACATTTTTTTATTAAAAAATTGGTGCCTCAAAGGTGGTGTGAACATCAGGATTATTTAGCTGAAAAACTTTTGAACAATCCTCAAAAATGTGAACTAAAAGCTGTCTGGCTCTAAAGCTCTTGCAAAGGTAGAGGCAATGGCAGACTGAGCTGTTCAACCCCCAAGCCTCACCAGGATTTACAGGTCTGTGCGTAGCTGGGCGTAGCTATGGTGATGTAGGCACGGCCTGATCTGTTTGTTTATTTACTGGTGATGAAAAATTTAAAGTGGAGAGGTGGGAACAGCACAAATGGCATGTGAAACCTGGAAATTGTGTTTTCTAGGTTAAAAGACAAAGCATGTGGGTGCTCCATGGGAAGCTACAGTACTGCTATTTTTATGCCTCTACTTGTTAGCTAAGGAGTGACAGACAGAGGACTGCAGCATCTTCCATTTCTTCTGTGCTCTTGGCTATTGCAAAGCAGATCCAACATTCATCAAGACCCAAACACTTTCTGTTGTTGCTTTCTTGTTGGTTTCCTGAATTTGATATTTTGGATTAAAATGGTCTGAATCATGTAAAGCATACAACACCTCATTTCTTGATCATCTGATGAGTGTGTATGTGTGTTTTTTTTTTTTTTTTTTTTAAAAAAAAAAAACACTGAAAGGCACATCCTGATCTAATGAACAAACAAAGGAAAAGGGTTTTGAATTTTTTTTTGATGAGACTGTGAGTTCCTATGGGCCATCACAGGACTTCCTGACATACGGTGTACATGCTGGAACACTTAATAAAATAACTGATGCGTACTGTGTTGGTATCCCCCATGGACTCTCTGAAACGCCCTTGGGAATCATGTCTTGGTGTCCAGGGAGCTTCTGTCCTCTTCCCTCAGACAGCAGGAGGCTGTGGCCTTGCCCCTGGTGCCCACAAGCACCCCAGCCTAATGGTTAAATCCAGTTTTTAAACACAAAGCATAATTAATCTTAAAATTTTGAGCAACAGCACAGCTTGGTAAATAATAACTTGTCATCGCAGGAAGTGCTTTTTGCAAGGCTAAGGCTTGAATAAGGGAGTATTTTTGGGTGATGCTTCAGTGAAGAGGTTTTCTGGAAGGCTGTGATTTACCTGTTACTAATGTTATGCTGTTTTAGGAGCAGGAAGCGGTACATAAGAACAACAACAGTAATCTTGGTTAGACTAGTTTTGATGAAAGTACACTTTAATTCACTAATTGTGACAGCTAAAAGGCATTTTTACATTCGGTGTTAAAATCGTTGTGTCTGTTTTTTACTTCAGTCTTCCAGCAGCAGAACTTTCTCTAGCATGTTTTTAGTCATGTTATGCAAATGCCTGTTTAAATTACTAGGAGTATTTGTTTTCTATTTCTGCCCTGTAAAACATAATTTTAATACAAGTTATTTGTGAAATGCACATTGTAAAAGGAAATAAGGTTCGAGATGGCATTTCTATGATAATTTTACTGCAAATGTTGACCATGTTTTTGTATTTGTCTGTAAAAGGTAATGCAGGCTGTACATAAGGCATATTTCAAAGATCTAATATTGTATGTGACTAAATTAGTGAAGTAGCTTGGGCTTCTCTTTGAACAGTTAGTCTAGCACTAATCATAGGAAGTAAAATAGATCTGCATGTTGAATCCATCTCGTGGGCAGCCGCTGCTTTGTCACTGCGCTGAGCAGCCTGTGGGCACCAGCACTTTTTTGCAAGCAGATCAGGGGCTGCTCTTTTGCATGGGGATGTGCAAGGAAGCAAGAGGAGGGAAGGATGCACCCAACCCCTCGCATCTGAACGTGCTGCGCTGGGCACGAGGGAAGGGCGAAAACCTCCATTGGGAACCCTGCGGTGCCCAAAGCTTTGAGGCCCTGGGGAAGGGCCCAGGAAATTCTCAGCGAGATCCTCATTCTGCCTTGTTAAATGCAAAACTGCAATTAAAGTCACAGTTTCTCTCTGAGATTGATTTGTTTAATAAACAAAGGTTAGTTGCATTTTAAAAAATGTATGTGCAAGTTTGCTGCATGTGGGGAGGATAACGGATATTGCTGGCAAGAGATTGCTGTTAATAAAATATCTCCATTTCAATGGCATGGTGTATTTTTACTTGGCTTGATCCTCAGCTTGTAAATCCAAATGGAAATTTTGAAACAAAACAAAAAAAGGTTTCTGAGGTGGGATCCTGTTTATCTGTTGCATTTTTCAATCAAATGATTTATACTAGACTGAAGTTTGACAAACCTGCTGTAGCGTCTAGAAGAAAAAGCTTCCTCATAAAATCAAAAACATATAGCAGATGCATGTTTTATTGAACATTACTAAGAATAGCGCTTTAAACCCTGACTGTCTGTAATGCTCTTTAAGTATCTTTTCAATGCTGCCTTCATTATTGAGTCTCTGAGCTTGAGAAATAATTCTTTTTATTCCACAGATCGTATTTTTCAAAATATTCGATGTTAGTTTCCTATTTTGCATACACGTGTGGTGAGTTGGTTGTCAGTCAGCTGCTGTCTGCTTAGGTTTGAAGACTGCAAATTTCCTTAAGCAAATTCCTGAACCAGTCTGATGGGCCTCTTTCAAGGGCCAGGTTCTACAAGGATTTTAATAGAAATCAAAAAGACATATTTTTCCTTTTAATGTGACTCACTATGGAAGTTAGACCTCTCCTTCCCCTTGCTCTCTTGTCTTTCCCATCATGGTCCCCTTGGGACACCTCTGTGCTCGCTGGTGTCCGCGTGCCTGCTCTGCCCCTGCAACCTTGCCCTGTAAGGAAGCCCAAAATCAAGGTGTGGGACAACTGCTGGGCTTGCAAAAGCAGGAGAATCAAGAATTGTCAGGAAACGAGGACTGTGAGGTGATAGAAACCAGCTAGGAGGAAACATATAGTTAAGATTCTATTGGGCAAGATAGACAATTGAATAAGTATTCTGTATGATCAAATATGTTATTGGTCTTGCATGATGTTACAAACAGCAGTTGCTGAAACATGACATGCAGGGCTGTGCTTTTATGATGCTGTAGTTTGAAATACAGCAAAAAATGGCAGATAATTGGGTTTAAAGGATTCAACTCAAATATTACTTTTTCTGAAACTTTCCTATCCTTCTGTTAAAGACATCAAGTAGATGTTGTTTTCTCTTAATCCATTTTGATATCAGCAGTGGCATAAGTCTGTTTCTCATGTTGAATTTGCCTGATTCATGAGGGCTTTCAACACCAATTTCTGGAATTTACTTTTAGCATTGAAGAGTGCTTTAAGTGTTGTCTATTTATTTTACTTCTAGTCCTGTAATATGAATAACAGTGGCAGTACTTAAATTTAACTGCATACCTATATGTGCAAAAGTAAAGGGATTATATAAAAGTTGCTTTTTTGATAATCTGTAAGGAAAACAAAAAAGCTTTAAACAGCCCTTCTCTCTGGGGAGAAGAAAGCTTAAATGGGAGCAGTTATCTTGTAAAACACTGCCTAGAACAGGCCGCGCAAAGCTTTGTAAACTGAGAAGGCTGAGAAGGGTTCTGATGAGCTTCTAGTTTGCTGCTGTTCGGCCTGGGGTGGCCTTCAGTTGTGCAGCTCCTGCTCCCCTTGCACCTTTGGCCAAGCCTTATGGCTGCAATAATCCACTCCAGCAGTCCAGTGTGTTGCCTTCTAGCTTCCCTAGTTCTCAACAACGAAGTGTCCTCGGGCCACATAGAGACGCTCATCCTCATTTGGTTCTAGGTACGTGATATATCAGGAATCTTAACTGTTGCATGAAGTACACAAATTAAATGAAAGTATTGAGATCTATTAACTGAAAAATACTTTATTTTGGAACTAAGGGACTTGAAAATAAATGCAACGTGTCCTTTAAAGAAGTTTATCAGGAGCAGTTTGGACTGAAGTGAGTTTTGAGCCAATCTATCCCCTCTGATTAGAAATGTGTAATCATGAGTCTGCTGTAGAAGTGCATGAAGCATCATAGGGCTTCCTCTGTGCTGCAGCACAGGGGGAAATGCAGCTAACTTGGGAATTGTCTCCTTTCTCAGCATCTTGCAGACTAGTCTGGCTGAACAGAGCCCAAAATATTCACTCTAAGGACAGATGATATATTAAGACAAGACTGTATTACGCAGTAAGACATTAACAATGAATCTGAAAAGGTATTGTGAATGTTAAAATTGCACTGACTAAAATATACTGAGGTTAAAATACAGGGTAACTTTACAAATCACTATTAATTTCTTTGGCTTTCATTGCAATAACATTGATTTAATTCATTAGATTCCTTTCTAAATCTATATTTCAGTTTTAGAGTTGTCACTTTCTGTTAATGACAATTTTGCCCATCTGTTCTAACACGAAAATGAGGCTTCATGCAGTAGACATGATAGATCTCTAATAGTTTAGGAAGTAAGAATCTTAAAGGTATTTCATTTGGATTATATCTGCTTTGATGCAATTCACCCTTGAAATTAAGCCTAGTACTAAAAACTTTAAACTGTATAATCAAAAAAACAAAAATGTCATATCTTATCATTTGGGCTACCATCTATTTTGTAATTTATAGAAAAAAATTCAAAACATTACCACTCGTTTTCTCTGTAATGACAGAGCCATAATTTTGGGTGTCAGCAGATCAGAATTCCAATGGATGTGATTAGAATAAGAATTAGTTTCTTTAATTTGGCCATTCAAACAGTAATATTCCTACAATAAGTCATCTTCCTAAACCACTCGTTGCTGCCAAGCTAGGTTACATCTTAGGTTTTGGTCCAGGTTTAAAACTTCAATTCCTTGCACAGGTCAATCTTCTAAAGGGGTAATTTTTCAAAGCAATGTATGAGTCTTAAGCACACAAATCCAGTTAGCAAATAACAAGATTATGCTCCGTGCACTGTTTTGAAAATTTACCCCTAATATCCTAGAGATAGGAGCATAGTTATTGCACATACTGCATATGAGGTATAATTTAAATTGTTTTTAGTAAGCAATTGCCTGCATTTGTGTAATGCAATGTTATTCTGGGGAAAAATGCTCAGCTAATTATTTAGTCTAGAAAAATAAACACATCCATTAAAGGCTAGGCTACGTATTAATGCATGACCTTTGTAACCATAGTGTTTTTTTATTTGCAAATCCTCTAGAAAATTTTGAATCCATTAAATATATATGGAATTGGATTTTGCCTCTATCATTGAAAGTTACCAAATGTGCTTCAAACTCGGCAAATGGAGTGTTGATTTGTAACAAAGGAGCTGGCTCCTACAATGTGCTTTGTGACTGCTTTTTATTTTAGATTTCTCTTGAAATTCAGAAGACAGCTCGGAAAATCAGACTAAATAAGCTCCTATAGGACCAGATTTCTAATTTCTAAATACAAACTACATAAAATTTAGCTTTTCAAGTGCAAGGCTTCTAACAAATTAAAAATCAACAAAAATATTATGCTTCTATGTTACCTGTTCAAGTGTATAGAATGTACAAAAACTTTAATCAAATACTCAGGTTTGCTCAGTTTTAAATTGTGTTAGTTTAATAGTTTCTTTTCTGCTGTTTATATTAATGACATATTCCCAACTAAATATATTGCAGTGCTGAAAAGCCATCAAAACATTTCTAAGGTTGAATGAGTGCAGTTGCATTCATGATTTTTTAATAAAATGATCTCTTTCTATTGAACAGCCTCTTTTTTTAACAGAGATTGAGATTGTATAATATATATGTATACATAGTTATAGGAGCATTATAAATACAAACTGCAGCTTCATTTACTGTCTGAATGTTTGATTTCAGTTCATAGCTACACAGTGGGCTGAAAAAATGTGAGTTACTGTACATAAAATATAAAGGAGAGAGGAAGATTAAAAAAATGAGATGCAATTGATTATTTTTTTGCATATTGATTGAAAGTCTTATTATTTGAAGAAGCAACTGATAATTTGCTAATAGTGATTTTCCAAGGACTGATGTTTCTAAAAATGATTTTCATCTATTCTCCTTTTTCTTTTACAGTCCAGTTTACGTTCTCTGGTTTTTCATTCCAGCCTCTTTTGTAGGCACTTGGTATTTGTAGTATACATATAAAAGCAGCCTGATATTGGCTAAATTTGGGCACCGTCCGTGTTATGAATACGAACATCTGCAATGGAATTAAAAGCGGCATTCACCAAAATCCAAGTGCAAAGTATCCCAGTTATGCATACAATTCTGAATGCATAATTTAGTTACCATATTTTGTTGTTACTTTCCTCTGTGTGAAATGTTTATGAAATTTTCAGATTTATTAGGTACTTAAAATTTTCCTTTAATTTCTTACTGATTTTTTCTCCTCTGTGTTCTCTGCACATGTAGTTCTTGCATGTGTGGACTGGTCCCATGTCATTTTAGTTTGCTTTTGTTCATGTTGAATGGCTGGCCAGTCTATCAGGGACTTCAAATATCAAAAACAGGGTAGAAATTCAATAATTTTCAATATCTGTTTTGAGTTGAAGATGCGTTTTCCTGTTCATTGAGTTCAACCTTTAAAGTACTGGAAGATCAAACAGTCCCAGATGGTCTGCTGGAGACTTGTCTTTACATTTTAATGTCTGTGACACCCCCCAAAACCCCCTCACCCCTCTGTGTGTGTATGGGGAGGGGGTGCTGGCGTAAGCAGTCTGGTTAATCCTCTGGTGCTATCTATTTCACATGCTGCTTGTTCAGGGAAGTCAAACATGAGAAAACCAGTCAGGTTTTCAATGAGATCCCTTTCCTGAGTTGGGGAGAGTCCGCAATCTGTGCATAACCCAGCTAGACAAACCAAGAACCAAACATGCTGTGGAGAGCAAGGCTTGATGCAACTGCATGCCTATGTATCTGCCTGTCTCCTCTAGTACTTTTTAATGCAATTTCTCAGTTCCAACCAAACTCAGCAAAGAGGAGAGCTGGGTTAAAGGTAAAGTTTTTGGAAGCCTTGAGAAATAAGTCACTGGGTAGGGAAGAGCAACCCTGGAAGTGACAGGAAAGCTCTGCTGGTGCTTGGTGCTGCCTGTGAAACACAGGGACTGGAGCCTCAGTGCTGGGAACTGCTTGGTTTTGAGTGTGATTCCTCACATTTAGGAGTTTTTAGGAGAATTTAGCAGTTCTTAAGACTCATGTGAAATGATCTGCTTCTTCATTTAATAAGCTGGTATTCTCTTAGTCTCCCAACTATGTTAAGTTGAGGATGTTGCTGCTTTGGGTAGATCACAGCTTGACAGCTTGTATTTCTTGGGGACAGGGAGCCCAGCAAGATGAGTGTGCTCTTGGATCGCTCGTGGCTGTGGTGAAATTGCAGGTGAGCCCTGGTGCAGTGTTATTTCAGGGACTTGATTTATGCTAAATTCATTTAGAAAAGAAGCTACTGAAAAAAATCTTTTATACTTGGAAATAGGGGATTTGCTGTTGACTCAAACCAGGGACCTCAGTTTGAATATACATTTTTAAATGAGTGAAGTATATTGCGTGACTCGTTCATGACCTTAAAAGTGGTATCACTAAGTTGTCTTAGCTTTGCATTTGAAACCACTATATTTGCAGAAAAGCTGTTCTTAAACATGTCATTTTAGATCATCATGCATACAATTTAAAGACAAAATAAGAGGTTTTTATCTAGTTTCATAGCAAATATGATGTTTAGAAATGTATTGAGTGGAGAAAGCAGTATGGTGTGAATCTCTTGTTGTTTCATCATAGAATTCCAGCTTTGTCCTCATGCACATGAAAAGCTTTTCCAGGTGGTCTGTCATGTGGGTATCGCATTTGCTGCACGAATGAGAGTAAAAGTACCACCTAAAGGTAGGTGCTCTGTTTTTCATCAGCTGGTTAAGTAGACTGAACATAGGTGCCTAAAATTAGATATAGTGAATGCCCTTCCACAATGCGAACTTCTGCATGTGTACATGCACAGCGGGAAGAACTGTGTTTATCAGGTAAATTAAATGGGAATATGCAGGAAGGTTCTGAAAGATCATACTGCACTTGCCATTTCACTCCTAACATTTAAGAATGTGCTATCTCAAACGCAGTAAGAGCTCGGGGTAGTTGCTCATCATGCTTATGAGTTTAGAGGAGATCTTTTGAAGACCTTCCCACAAGTTACCACAGAGGTACCAACAGGGAGACTTTATTGTAACATGTATTGGGTACAGTAATCTGCTCTGGCCTTTTAGCAGTGCTGGTGAGCAGACTGTTGTAATCAGATACAAATGCTAAGATGTATAAAATCTTGCCAATTTGAAAATAATAAATAAAATATTTTGCTCCAATTAATTCTGATTGTGCTAGTAGAACATACAATCAACAATGTTATGCAAATAGTTATTTTTGCAGTTGAAATCAATAACTTATTTTCTTTTGTAATACACAAAAAATAAAAAGAAGAGGATATTATTAATTGCTTGTAAAACTAAATCTTTGTGTAGAAAGCCTGCAGGTATTAATCTCATTATCAAGACTTTTCTTCAAAGCCTATATGGCCATTATTGTTCATGACTCGACCACTCAAGAAATCTTGCCATAGACTCCTATTTTGAAAGTATTTATTGGAAGCTGAATGAAATTAGTTCTTTATGAGCTAAGTAATTGTAAAGTTACATTATCCTGTGGAAAGAGATAACTGATAAAATCTGACAATTTCAATTTTAAAACGGCTGTGCCTTGCTACACTGAAGTCATGATAACCCTCATATTTATAAATCTATAGCTTGCTGGCTACACATACATAGTCATGAAGTATCAGTTATGCTTACTGATGAAATTACTTTAACACAGGTTATTTTATAATCAATATTTAACAAAAGGTATATGTTATGCATATGTTATTGCTCATTAAATCTGAATTCCTGTGTTTCTAATTTCTTTTCCCATTTTTGTTTTATTCTCTTGAACAACCATTGTTCAACTTGGACTGATCAGAAGGCAGTAAATGAGAGAAGCTTCCTTAAATTAGCTTTAATGACACCAGCACGTGGCAGCTTGCTCCCAGGGAGGAAACTGTAACCCAGAGAGACAAATTCGAGTGAAATTCTTGGCTGCTGCAAAGGGATGCAGCCGTAAGACTTCGTCCATCTGCCCTGTATATCCTGTGTAAAACAAAAAAGCCTGTACCGTACCTGAGTGAAAGTGAAGCATGAATGTGCCTCCCTTCCACGTCCCTTCCATGCCAGGCAGGATTCAGGACACTTACACTCCCTGTATGGCCCCTGATTTAGAATTGTGTGATGTTGATCCTGTTCTTACACAACTGTCTTTAAAATCATGCTCGCTGCTATCAGCGCAGGCTTAAATTTCATCTCAAATAGTGAGGTTTCTGCTCACCATTGGTTGTGAAACAATAGTTCAATGGTTTCTGCTTCACTTCAACTCTCTTTGAAATTAATGGTTTCCGTTTTATTCACAATTAAACCATGTACAAAAGCATTGTTTGTCCATAATTTTCTCCCACATCATTTTCAGTAAGGGTGAGTCAACGGAATCTGGAATGTGATCCTCATAACCGAAGCAGCAATTCCACAAAAATATCGTGCGTCTCTTCTTGCATATATCTGCAGGACAGCTGGGCCCGTTTTGCTTCCTTTATAGGAAAACATAGCATCCCGAAGTCATAACTCCTTGTTATGCATGGGGACTTGTTCACATAATTTTTTGAAAATGTGGATATTAACATGCATTGCTAATGCAAGTTGGTGCTATGGTTTCCTTCTGTCTAGACTGCAACCTGATGAAGATGTTGCCTAGCTTTGGTAGCCCTGGCTACCTTTGTTGGTGAAGTGAGCTAAAACTCTGCTTTTACCACTGCT
>VZSV01000008.1:9533405-9538558 GCA_013398735.1 Nothocercus julius | reverse complement strand
TATAAAAATACAGAAATCTCCTCAGTTCATAGAATCTTTTGCCAATTAGCTATACTGGGGTGTGGTTAACACAAACTAATCATACTCTGGAGTGCTAAAATGTACATGGTGCAGCAGAGTGCCTCTCGTCTCCTGGGGTGTGATTATTTAATGATAATGATGCCCCCTGCAGAGGCACCTTATTGCTCTTTTGCAAAAACAATCTTTATTGAGGGGAATTAATTGCATTGTTGTTGATAGCAAGAAATAAGTTAATATTTTGAAATGATCTTTCTGGTTTGCACAGCTTAGAGGGATGTTCGCACAATTATGTCAAATAAATGACCTGCTTTGAAAGTTGCTTCATATTTTAGGTCTGGATTCCAAAATCTCTTGGGATTCAAATATTCTCTGAAGACTTGATTTCACTGGGAGTCTGGAAATGCCGAGAAGAGTTAATCTGTCTGTTCCATGGATACCTTCTATTGCTGCCTAAAAATTGATCTCTTCAGGGTCACTGACTGTATTTTCTACTTAGAGGCAAATTTGCAGTTATACTGGATTCCCACAGCATATTTACTTTATGCAAAGTATCAGAGAGAGCAACTTTTATGGTAGGGTTTTTAATTAGTGCGAGGTATAAAAACAGCAAAGTCAATAAGGATGAAATTTGCTGGTGTGCTGACTTCTATGGAAGGCAATTGCCTTAGAGTCATGGTTGTAGCCTAGTCTTAAATATCCACACATATTACTGCACTGATAGCATGTAGACATTGGAAGATGCAGCTCACAACTGAAACAGATATAAGTAGCAACATATACTTTACACACCCCCCTCTTACCTGCTAATTTATCCCTGAAATAATCGCTAATTTACTTATCTCAGTGCTAATGTTTGCTACAGTAGTTTGGGTTTTGTTTCTCGTTTTATGGGAGTCTTTGCATCATTTTTATCACCTGCTTGCTTTTTTATACTAATGGTTCAATACATCAGCATTAGAGTAATAATCTAGGTATATATTCATTGTAAAATGATGATTTACTGAAGTAGGACAGATGTACTTCCACGCATGCAATGTTGTAACAAATGAAAATATCAGATATATGTGGCCCTGCATGAGCGTGTATGGAGGCGTACCCGGCTGGGTAAACATGAGTCGAGTGAAGCAGCCGCGTTGGGTCTGTCAGCTGCACTAGAGCTGGCTGTGGGGATGGGAGGGCAGAGGAGAAGCTGGAAACCAGCCCCTGGCTGCCGTGGGGGTGCTGGGCTCGCTGGCTCCTCTGCGTCTTGTGTGACTTGTCCTGGCCAAGCGACTCATCGCGTCTGCTCTTGAGGACTCGAGCTTGATGCCGCTGCTTGGGTTTGGGGCTTGGGTCTTGAGGCATTTCCACTGCTTTCAGGGGTTTTGGCACATTTCTCCTTGTTTCTGGGCATGTGTTTTTCACTACCCCTTTGGATGACTGTCCTGTTCCTTTGCCTTGAAGAGGGTGAATCATATGCTCTGAAATATCACTTTGTAAGGAGTGATTTTTTTTTTTCTCCCTTTGAGACTCTTTGGATCATAGGATAATTCAGATTGGAAGGTAAATCAATATCTCTTCCCACAGGTACAATATGCTATATATACTTGGTGTGTACACAGAGATATATATATATATATATACACACACACACACACACACACACACACACACACACACACACACACACACACACATATACACACACACACTATACTATATATTTCTTCTTTCCTTAATGAACTGCTCAAGTAAGTTTGAATGGAGGCATTTCATTTAATTGGTCTCACTTTACAGGGAATTGCAGATACCCTGGTTGTTACTTAAAGCTCACATCTACCTGCATTGCATCTAACATGATTTTATAGTCATTTTTGTATGTATATATAGTCATTTTTGTATGTATAGTCATATAGTCACTATTTGTATCCAGTCTAGCAGACTTTATAGTTTATATTGGGCCTCTCTTAGGGGTGCTTAAGAAGCAGGGCTTTGCAGTGAAACAGCTTTCTCTAACCTAAAGCTGTCTACTGAAGCAGCCAGAACAGTCTTCTCTCAATGTCAAGTAGCTTATTCTTGGATGAGCTGTCATGAAGACCTTTGGTATCTTTTATTCCTATTGCTCTTAAATTCATTCATGTTTGTACTGTTTGTTTATACACTTGGAGCACATAATTTTGCTAGCATTGAGTGACATTATTCAAAGTTTAATGGAAACTTGGAGTTTCCACACATAGCATGGGTGGTCATTCGAAAGTTTTACTTAGCTTGTGCTTTTGTTATTGGTCCTTAGGTTTTTGTAAGGTAGAATGAACGGTAGTCAGTACTGCTAGGGGCTTGCAGAGGAAGTGCAGAGGAAGGTTAGCATTGCTTTCTACTGTTATAGTCTCTGGGACCAAGGAAAGTTGTGTCCTGGATAAGAAGGAGCTTATGGGGAAAGGGTTTAGGTCCCAAAAGGCAGTATGGTACCTGGAAATGAACAACCTGTAAGAGCAGAAACTACAGTCATAAGAGAGAGTGATATAAGAAGAAGAAACTTTGACACTTCAGAAATATCCAATCCTTTTTCAGGCCACGTGAATGATGGATTTCCATCATTTTTATATCTGGAGAGTGTCTATCTGAGGAAAGCATTGGCTGATAACCATATTCAGGCTCATTTTTATTTCTCTTTAGTTTGTTCATATAGAAATAGTTTTCATGCATACAGTCCTAGCTGCAGTAAAGTAGGATTGGCTCAAAAGTACATAGTAGCAGCCTGCATTTCATCTGTATGAAGCTGAGATTTTGGATCAATTTCTGCATTAAATACAAAATATTAGCTTTGGGTAAACCAATTCATGTTGTATAAAGACTGGCTGCCTCTTCTTTAGAGAGAGGACAGTTATTCTGAATTTAAAATAGCTCCTACTAGAAATACAGCTGAACACAGGATAACATCAATATGAGCTTTTTTGTCCAGAAAAAGGATGGACGCTTGCATCACATGTTTGAATTATTTCAGCCCCTGCAAATAGAGAGGCCATTTTTTCTACTTCCATCAGTAATAACACTTTTTTTTTTTTTTTTTTGAGCTTTATGTATGTGGGTTTTTTTAGGCACCAGTAGTTATCATGCTCTAAGGCCTTATTTTGATGCTTCTATAGCTAGAGAATTGGACTCCATTTCAAAACAATAAACTTGAGCTTTGAAAAGAAGGGAAAGCTCCATGTGAGCTTAAGGTGAAGAGCAGACCGTGCATGCACGTAGCTGTCTCGCTGGGTGTTTCTGCAGGCTCTGTAGGGTAGCAAGCGTGGCCAGCAGGTAGGTTTGCAGGAGGCCACAGGACAGCTGCGTCCCAACTGCTGAAGCACCAGGGTTGTGGCCCCTGGGTGCATTTCAATAAGAAAGTGCTTCTCTGAGTGGTCTCATGAAAGATGGTGCTTGTGGGAACCGTCTCTAGATAGCCCATTGGAAAACGTCTATGTTGACCTAATTTATGGCACTGAATGCATGTGAAGTTGCCAATGATGTTGCTGTGGGTTTTGCAGTGTTCGGGAAAGCTGCACTGTGGTTTTGTCTGGTTTTTGTTTGGCTTGGTTTTTACATGCTATAGAATTGGTGAGAGAAAAGTTTTTAAAGTTAAAACCAGTACTCAGAGAAAAAAAAAATCAGATGAATTAAAAATTCTGAATACTGTTCTCTCTATGTTCATTGTCCCAGAAGGTGCCTTCATTGGGAAATGTGCCCCTTGCTATGGGGAAGTGTGTGCCTTGTTGTCAGCGTCCCCAGTCTTTCTCTTGCCTTTATATCGGATAATAAGGAGAGCTGATCAGCAATATCTGCATGACAGAGGAATAATCAAGCTCTGCTCTCTCTGCACCTGATTTATTGGCAGTGTAGCGGGCATACCAGACCCACCTAGAACTCCCTCCTCTTTTCTGATGGGACCACAGGATCGGTGCTTGAGGGTACGATGTTAAAAAAACAAGACATCCAAAGATGAGAAAGGCTATCCTGGGGAAAACAGAAATCTCTTAAAAGCTGTGTTGTATACATGTGGGTTTGTTTAATGTGTGGCATATAATGCAGTTAATCTCCTTACAAAGTCACTGCTTAGAGAGCAATATGAAAGGAAATCCTGATAAAAGGCACCAGTGTAAATTTGACATTGCATGTAGCAGTCAGCTTTGTGCATTGTAATTGGAGGGGACAGAACAGTTGTTTATTCAGAGGGGGAAATGATGCTATAAATTTCAGGTATAAGATTTAAAACAAAACAAAAAAAATCTAGACTTCATTTAAAAATCTTCTTCCTCGTTATTCCATCTCAGCTCAGCCAGAGTCGGTCCTCACCCAAGCTCTCTGCAGGAAAGAGAGAATCCCTGCTGAAACTATGGGCTTCGTACGAGAGAGAGTAGGAGGCAAATGCAAACAGGAGACAAATGCCTCTGGACTCCAGATGTGATGCTCTGCAAGGCTCTCGTCCCGTCTCCAGCAGCGACTCCTCTGCAGGTCTCATTAACCTTGTGAAATTGGGCAGGAAAAGGCCAAGAATATGGCACTTCCAGAATCCTTCCATCTCCACGCTTCGGGAGAGGAGCTGGCGGGCACGGCGCAGACAGCTGGACGTGAGGCCTTGGTGTGCAAAGCTTGCAGGTACCGTGCTGCGGCTTCGCGTGAGTGCTCGAGCAGCGTCCGCCGCAGAGCCAGGGTGGCCCTGCAATGTTTAGAAAACATTTTCCAGTCAAGAGAGCATTCCGTGTATATGCAATAAATGTAGGATGTTCTGATGGCTATGGACAGAAGTGTTTTATGAATAGATTGTTTTGTTGGAGCTCTTAAGCTCCAATTTGCTTGTGAATATTTAACTTAAGTCATTTTGCCTGAACAATCATTTCTGAATAATTTTCTTTACCTGTAACCTTAACTCTTCTCAAAGTACTGAGGGGAAAAAGCCTGGGGAAGCTTTGTTCCCTTGGGCTTATTTGTCATCAGAGAATCTCTGATTGTTTAAAACCATTCTAGATTTTCTCCTGTCCTCTGATGGCTACTTTCAAGGTCATTATTTTACCAGTCCAGTAAGGCCCCGATGCTCAGCAGCTTCTGTTTTGTGGGAATTCTGTTTCTAGATCTTTCTGTGAAAGATTAGTAGGATGGAGATTGATAGGTAT
>VZSV01000008.1:9505905-9528405 GCA_013398735.1 Nothocercus julius | reverse complement strand
ACACTTCTCCAGCGTAAGTAGAGGAGTGATGCTCCTCTCCACTTGGTTTGTTCCACAGCTTCCACACTGATTTGTGTTGTACGATTCAATCTTCTGAATCGCCCTTAATGACATCTATTATCTAAAATCCTTTGGGCACCACTACTTCACTTCATCCCTTAATTACACCACCTCTCTCCTTTCATACCTGCTCTTACACTTACCCAGTCACTGCCCTTAATGTCATCCTATTTCTCCTGTGCTAAGCTTCCCAAGTACTCAAACGGCAATACATGCAGCCAGCTCTGTCCTCATGCTGAACAGCTGAGAGTGCTCGTAAAGAGTGTTTTCTTGTCTCCTTTACTCAAACAAAAGCAATCCTTAGATTATAACAGAGAGTAGAGGAAGGCGTCATGGGTTAAACTGCCATAGGGGGCTTCTACCAATTCAATTTGGATTTAGATACACTATTTGTACAGAGATGAGTTTGGAATTTTGATGTTCAAATGTGCCTAAGGTTAGTTAAGTGTTGAATTTACATTGAGAGTCAATGGGCCTTTTGAAAATCCCAGCTTTTTTTAGCCAATATGTCAATAGACATTTTCTTCGGGGTGGAGAATATTCTTGTGCAACCCTGTGCATGGGGGTTAATCACAATAAAGTTAGATTTTTCTAGTATATTAGTATATTTTTATAGCAATGCAACAGTCATCCATTCATCAAGTCACAATGAAACACATTTAAGTTTTCTAGAAGCTTCTCATTCATGTGATATTGAATTCTTGACTATTCATAATAGTAAAAACAAATGAACGCCCTTTCAAGCAGCAGATGCTGTACAAGGAGAGTTGGTTATTTAGAGCAGGAGAGATTTGGCAGACCTAATATTGTTTGTTAGGGCTGTCTCACATAGGAGGTAATTTAGAAGTCAGATTTTTAAAAATAATGTTTCCATGGATCCTTCTCCTCTCCCAGTGGACTGGATTTAAAGTCAGAATAGACACTCATTGATTATTCTGGCTTCAAGGATCAGGAAGAGGTTAATTAGGGGCTGATAAAAAGTTTGCCAGGGCAAGGGTTGCGTCTCCGCGTGTGCTGGTACCATGACTAATGCAGTGTCCCCCTGAGCCTAGGGGGGCTGTGGGAGATTTTCCATAATGCAAATAATATTAAATTGCAGTTTAGAAAGTGTCAAAATGGGTCTGATGGCAATTTTTAAAGCTCTTGCTTTTTAATAGCTAACAGTTTTCCACATTTCTGCGGTAATTTGAATACAGCAAAAATGTTGTTTTCTCATTTTGATTCCTTTAGAAGGAGATCTCCTGTGCTGACATACACATAATCCCAGATTTAGCAGGGATCCTTCTGGGCTCTTCAGATTCCTGTAGGTCTAAGCATCACGCAAAAGGAAATGATTATGGCTCTTCTGGGGGATTGGAAGTCCTAGAAGCAGAAATTGGCAGATTTTTTTCTATTTTGGAGCCAAGATGCATGAAGGAATTGTACCTTAAAAGGTGATAACCTCTCTCTGGTCATCACAGTGCCAGGGGGTTTGTGAGCTTGAAGACCATATGGAGCAGCTATTGCTGATTCTTCCTGCTAGCAAACCATCACCCAAATTTTGTAGACTCTGAAGGCACGAGGGCCACACCAAGGTCCCTCAAGCATCTCCTGCAGCATCTGTTTGCTGCAGGCACAACAGGCAGCATGACAGTGGCATGGGAATGGGGAGAGACAGTGTCAAATGTGCTGTTACAGGTGTCCCCATATGGTAATTTTGGTAACACTCACTGGACTTGGGAATTGCTGTGCCCAGAAGAAGGAATAATCAAGAAGAATCATCTGGCTTTTTACAAGATGTCTTGATACTCCTCCTCCGTACTTTAAGAAGAAAAAACGACATCATGAGAAATACATGGTGACAAAAAATATTCAATTGATAAAAATGTATATTTACTTTATATGACATTTAAATTTAGTCTGACAATATTCCTAAAAATGCTGTGTCCACTAGCTGGCTAGATGTGTCTTTATGTATTTCTCTTCATACAGATTTGCAAAAAATAAAAAGCCAGATGCATGATAAGCCTTGAGTGCTGGGAAATGGCCCTCCACATGCTGATACAAACATACACTTGTGGTTCTGAAGAAATAATTTGGCCTTTTAATCCCTGATAGCGCGAAGAATTGATAGCTGTCCCTGCTTTTCCACAGAAATGTTTTTATTTTTATTTTAGCAAATACTGATTTTCTTGATGCATTTTTACCCTTCAATACCCTACAAATAGTGACCCCAAAACCTGATTTTCTTCTGTCTCCCGAGCTAGTTGTTTGTGAGCTTCTTTTTTGGCTCTGACAGAAACATCCTCAACAGTGAGAAGCACAACTGTTCTCAAATCAAGATTAAACCATTAGTTTTCTTCCCTCCATCCCCAAATACCAATTCCCCTCCATCCCCAAATACCTTTTCTACAGCTTTATGGGGAACTACTACAAGCTTTATTCCTCACTGTCATGTTCTGCTTTGTTCATTCCTGTGTGCTATAATGTCTTGGCATGTCCTGCTAAAAAAGCCCAATTTATTTTGCAGTCATGTGGGAGATGTTTTCTTAGTACACTTTACTCATGGTCTTTGCTTCATGCTTTATGCAGATTTCTTTGTTTTGATCCAGGCCAGAACATGGTTAGTGACAAATTTTGCTTTCTTCCACGCTTTCCTCGAAGCTTGTGAACGTGGCCAATGCAGAAGGCAAACACCTTTAGCTCATCCAGCAGGCCACATGCCCTGCAGGGCTTTCCAAGGTGCGTGGTAATGTGCAAAAAAATGCAATGTCGGTTGTGGCTTATTACTTAAATGCAAGCTGTAACTTTGTCTATTCTTTTCCTTCTGTGCTAAGTGGATTCTATTAGGATACAGGAAAGAAAATAAAAGTGGCATTTGCTACAGGAAATGGCCCTCACCAGTACGTCTCTGCTAATAATTACAGAGCTGGTTTTATTTTGCTCAATGCACTGGCTCAGTTTTGGATCCACATCAAGAGCAGCATATGCTCTCCAAACTAAAAAATGTGCATATCTGATTTTTGAAAAAAAAAAAAAAATTAATTGATCTCTTCCTACCCTTTCCCCTCCTCCTAATTCATTTCCTGCCTTTTTTTTGCCCCTTTCTTTACTAATTCTGTAATATAGTAAGCCCCCTATTATAAAAGAAATCCAAATTAATTTAAATATAGAATATAAAGAATTAACCTTACAGCAAAACAGATAACAGAAAAAAGAGCTAGTTTTTCTCCATCAAGTGACAGCCTTCTCGTTTATTATCATTTTAACAAATTAAGTTGCAAAATTGGCATTATTTCAGAACTGTACAAAATGTAATGACTCTATGAAATATATTGAATTTTTCGAGTATTAAAAATCCCTTTAGTTTTGAAAATGAATCATTGGGAAATGATCCTTAAGAACTGAAAGTTTTTTTTGGTGCCATTTCTGTACTATGCCTGCACAGAATCTAATGGCATTTGCTGAGTTAATCCTGGATATTCCATTGTTTTGGTATTTATACTCTATTAGTTAAATACAACATGTGTGACAAAATCAAAGGGAATAGATGTTGTTAAAATAGGAGAAAACATTTATCCCTCAGATGTAAGAAATACTAGTCACCCAAAATAAATCTGGCTTAAATTCTTTAAGTCTTAAACAAATTTTAAGTTAAGTTTTCTATGTTAAACCTCTGTTTCCCTACAAACTGTATGTTTACATGCACATGTGTGTAAGACTGGCATGTGCAAAAACGAAACTCCTCTTAACCTTGCTTTAAGGAGAGTAAGTGCTAATCTCTAATGGCTATCATGCAAATAGATGTAAATTATAAAGGTACAATGCAGTGCACGATTAAATAGTTTTAGAAAACACAGGGATGAACTTAGTTGGTCTGTGCTATAGTGCAGAGTGATGTACAGCTTGGAAGTGTACTGAAATACGAGGCTGGGTAGAACTGTGAAATGCTCCTTGATCTGTCAAATAATTTTCTGTGAAAAAGGTTAGATGCTGGCCACATCTGGATTCAGATTCCACTCTTCTACTTAGGCATCGGGATGAGCATACAAATCGGGTGCTGCTCTCCTGGAGCAACCTGGTCTCCTCTGCACATGGCACGGAAACGACCACGAGAAGGGGCAGCATTTCTCTGCACTTCTTGTGGGAGAGTGGAGGGGTGCAGTGGCACGCAGGCGCTTCAGCTTTGTGTGCTCTGCCTTAAAGTCCCCTGGAGAAGTGAGGTTTTTTCCACAGCTTTTCCCATCTCTGGGCTTGGTGGGTTGCCCACCCTTTGTAGGAAGCTGCCTGAGAACGGCACAGCTGGGAAGCGCTAGCTGGGCAAACCAGAGCAGCTGGCGGCTTTTGCAGTTGCGGTCCTTTCCTCTCCCGTGTTCTCCCTTCCTCTGCAGCACTTGGCATGAAAGGGAAAGAAGAACATGTAGTTTTAAGCAGCTGGTACGGCTACTTGTCAGAAAAGCAGAAAGGTGTCCGGAGCCTTTGTGGCTGCCCTTAGCCATGCGAAGCTGCTTCCCAGCTCATGTCCAGGGATCTGCGTGGTTTGTGGCACTTAGCAGGCTGTGGCACTTAGCAGGCCACTTGTTAGAAAATTGTTAAAGCTGGTTCTTTTTTTTTTTTTTTTTTTTTTTTTTTTTTCTTCTTCTGAATCCCTGCTGGCATTTTCTCTGCACAAAAACTTCCAGAAGCATTTCTTGTTAACATGCCTTCCTGAGCACTACCTCTGTTCTGCTCTCATGCCTTTGCCTGTCCTTCGTGTACATCTGTGTCTTTGCCCTTCGAGCGAGTGCCCTTTTTTCCTGTGTTGGCAGCCCCTGCGTAGGTGTAGCATGTTCTGCTGCCTCTTTTCCCTGTCTCACTCTATTCTCTTTCCTGCTGATGAGACCCATGTTGCTTTGGCAGAAAAACTAAAATACAGTAGTTCATCAATCCAAAATCTATGATGATGCACTTGTCTGACAGTGGGGGTTTGGCTGAAGGTGATTTTGACTATGAGTCTGTCTATTCTTTTCTCTTGACAGTACAAAAGAACTGCAACACTTTATGTCTACTATAGTTTTCACAGAATATTTTGACAAAGAGCCAGTCTTTATTGGTGGACAGCATAGAGAAATTGCTTGATTTTGAGCAGATATGGGGAACAGAAATGGTGCTGGTGCTAGTGTGTGTCCTCATTTGACAATGGACTGCAAGTGCTTTGTGTCTTGTTGTTCTTGGGGGATACATGGATTTCTAGCCCAGAAGCAATATGACTATTGCAAGAAAACACTAAATGGTGCCACCAGGGCTGGTGTCTTGTGGTGTGCCCATACTACAGAGATGTGTCTGCAGGAGAAATGCCTGGATCTTTCACAGTTTGGTGAGTGAATCTGGAGAATCTCAAGTGACATTGTAACAGACAAAAGTTCAGCTGTTCTGGACATAGCAATAAAACTTTTTAGGATGGACTCCGAGGCATTTGGTAGGGTGCTCATTTCCCACTCCCCTTAATTCTCCATTTAAAAATTATATAAAACACTGTTGAAAATCCAACATGAAAGTCCATATTGGTTTGGCTTTATGTATATGAATTCTTCTTCCACCTTTTGGCAACATCTAAGATTTTATCCGAGGACACTGGGGCCAGCTACGTTCCTTGTAATATTGAACATTGTGGTCCTTGCCCTGAAGGCTTCTGCCCTTCACACTAGCAGTGGCTGTATGCCATCAGTGCTGAAATAATGGCAAATCATCTGGAAGCCCTCTGGAATCACTTTATGATAAAAGGTCACATTTAAGAGAGAAAAAAAAAAGAAATCAAATAATCCATTTGTAACTTCATCTGGAAAGGGTTCGAATCCAATAGAGAACAGACACACAAAGATTCTTGTGCATTCCTCATTTTGGGTGATTTAGTGTGCCATGTTTATAACCTTCTTACAGTCAACTTAATGCCTAAAATCAAACCAAGTCATCAAAATAGCAGGCCAAACATCAAGATAGGGATGATGTCTGAGAATGCTGATGGCTGGGAGAGAAGCCCACGTTTCCCTTGAAGTTCCAACATCAAAGATGACAAATAACTCTTTCTCCGCGTTCCAGTCTTGCACATCATCTGAGTATCCTTTGGCAGCAACAGTTGGCCCAAGCCTTGGAGCAGCAGCTGGTAAGTCCAGAAGCAGAGCTGTGATGCCCATGGCATCAGATGTCCTGGAAGCCCTTCTAAACTGTATTTTGAAATTTTGGCCTTTGTGCGGATCTAAATAGAAGACATGTATGTCATGCATAGACTGTGTGTCTGATTAGGCATGGTGGCACGGCTTACACTGGATCCTCATTACTGGCTGTGCTTTAAGGAGAGAGTGGGATTGACAGCACAGGGAGACACGATGCGGATTTAGTCATGCCCAGGCCAGAAGACTGAACTGCAGCTCACATGATCTGTCCTGGCATTTCTCTGCGTTTGCTGTATGGCATTGGACAAGTCACTTAACACCCCTGTGCAAAAGTTTTCCCATGATTAAAGTGGGATTAATAACACTTGCTTAGAAGTGCTTCTGCTATTAGCATATGTTAAGTACTTTGAGATCTCTGCCTACTTGTGAACATGTCCGTGTTTGAATATATGTGTGAATATATATGTGTGTCTATATATGTTTGTGCATGCCCATGCAGAAGCTTCTGGTTACCATAGTATAACACTGTATGACTGAGTCACTGCTTCAAAATTGATTAAAACAGACCACTATTTCAGTATTGCCTAATGAATTTGATGTTCATTTTTCATTGATTTCAAGTCTTGCCTTTCAGAAATCATGCTCTGTTTGTGCCCTTGTGTAAGTTCTTGGCCATTTTGGTGCACTAACTTCAGTTTGCATTGATGAAAGTCCTGGCACGTGCCCGGTGTTAGTATTACTGAAGCAGGTTCTTATGCAGGCTGTGTGTGACTGCTGTTGGAAGCTGTTTTGAGGCTACCTTTTAGCAGTCTGGGCACAATCATTAAGTGGAATTGTTTGGCATAGCAAAAAAGCTAACAATTCACTCTGTGCTGAGGATGGTTAATACTAAAAGAGTGTTTAACATTAGCTGTCCCTTAAAAATTACCAGGAAATCAAAGGCAGCTGTAACTGTGGAAGACCCCACGGTTTTCTGTTGTGGTATGGAGGAGACATGCGGTAAGCGGCTGCTTGGAGGCTCCCTAGAAGCCTTGACCCAGGAGGATAACCTGTACCATCACTCCTGCCTGTGAAATCCTTCAGAATAATGGGCCAAACTCGCTGTCCTAAATTCTTGGAGCTGGTGGGAAACTGAAATGCTGGAGTACTTAAATGTTGTTCTCAGTGGAGCCAGGATACACTTGATGTCAGTAGATGACAGCAAAAATTGTCCACTGAACCAGCTGGGCAGAATCTACAAAGGAATGTCTTGGAATTAGAGAACCAGTAACAGTTCAGTGGAAACAGTCAGCGTAACTGCTCTGGATTCTGGTTGAAAACCTGGGTCTGATGCTTTAGTCATTTGAAGTTCAATGGCTCCACTTCTGTTACAGGTGCCAATGAATAATAATAATTAAAAAAAAATGAATTATGCAGTGCTGAATCTGCCTAGAATTCTTATTATAAGTTTATAAAATAAACCCTAATGGGTTTTTGGAGAGGTTATGGTATATTCTGTCAATGTATATTAAGATTACTATGATAGCACATTGTCTTTATGATAAAAGCATGCAAATTAACACAGAAATCTGCAGGACTTTGCATATTTGCCTGTAACTTAATACAAACAGGTCCAGATTTATCGAATCACGTGCACAAAAATTGTGTGCACATTTTTGCATGTGCAGTTCTGACTTTAACCAAGAGAGACTTAGATGGGAACAGCTCACATGGTTCAGGTCTTCACTCTGCACTGTGGGCTGGGAATCCGCCAATGAAGCACAAGGCGACTTTTGATGGCCAAGTTAACCATCAAAAAGGTTTTTTAATGGAAATGCTGTCACACTCTTAACTAGAGTACTGCTGCCAGGCATCACATCAATAATGCAAACTTTGGAAGACAATCTTGCAAACTAAATAGCCAAGAATTCTGAAGTATTTCTAGGAAAAAAATGGAAAAAAAAAGTAACCATTATAAGTGGGGAAAAAAGCCATCAAACAAAATTTAATTTTGCATTCAGATTTATTACTCCTATCTGTTGTGAGTGCTGAAATGCCTGTTTACTTGCAAAGGACAGTTTTCTTTCCATAATGAATCATAGTAACACTTAAATTAAGCACAGTAAAAGAATGGTTAATGTCGTAACACGCTGACAATTTAACCTGGCCAATATTTTTATTGCCTTGTACAATAAACCTAACAGAGCACAACTTGCTTTTTGACTGGTGGAAAATCGGTTATGAACCACCAGGGAATGACCAATTTTTCAAATGCAGCCATTCAGTCACACTATAGCTGCTAATACTTTTTTTTCCTGTACACTATTGCTGTTATAATCTTTTGAGGATATTTTATCACGGCAATAACCTCCTCAAAATCAGTCTTTACTGCAGTTAATGACTGGACAGCTGGAGCATTAACTGGCCTTGGCTATGCCTCTAGCCATTAACTAACAAACCAGTTGTTATCTGCAGGTAACAACCAATTTCTTGTAGAATTTTCTTGATACAGTGTCTCACTGGATAAAAGTTTGACTTTTTTTTTTTTTTTCCCCTTCTTTCCTCAGCTACGATCTGTGAAGTGCAAGATAATATATAGGAAAAGAATTGCAGAGGAGAAGCACTGAGTAATAATGTGGAAAAAAAAATTATAAACTAAACCCCCCCAACTGTTGGTTGTTTGCTCCTGCGAGAATTGCTGTAATGTTAATAAGACAGCTCTGTTATGGTTATATATATGGTTATATATATGGTTATATCTTGAGCACCCAGTCCAAAGGCCAGGACCGGAGCTGGGAGGAGATGGCTCCAAGCAGGTTGTCTCCGCACAGCAGCTCCTGCCCCTTCAGACAGGTAAGGAAATGGAGGCATTTTTTAAGTGCTTCCCATCTTCCAAACAAATATGGAACGAAGGCATTAGATTAATTCTGTAAATGTTATACTTAATAAAATGGGTGTTATTTTTGAGGGCCCTCATAAAATTTTAGCCTCCATGCTTGCAGTTTGTAGTTATAAAATGTTAACCTCTGTTCTGTTGCAATGTTATTTTAAAAGTAGGGTTAGTAGATTTGGATTAAATTATCAGTACTTTACTAAGGGGGTTTAAATCAGATTCATGGCATTGTTAAGCAGTAACAGAATAAGTAAAATGTACGAATGAAACACGTATAAAAAGCTAAGCTCTACCGTGCCATAAACAAACAATGATGTTTTAAAACCGTTAATAGGCTTAATAACAATTTATTCTTTTAGCTTAACCCTTTTTAACGTCTTGTTTTTTTCTACCTTTTATCTTGGCTGTAATGAGCTGTTAATGTTACTTTTACAATTTTCCTCTTTAGGTATGTTTTCTAGGAGTGACTATGGAAGGAGGAGGGGAAAAAAAAGTCAGTGTAGCTGTGCAGTTACTAGTGAGAAGAACAGGAGGTGCTGTGTCTGGAGGACCTTTCAGAAAGAGATTTTGGGATGCAGATAGCTCAGCATCAGAAAGATGCAGATTTCTAAACTCATAAGAGAAAATGCTTAAATGACTAGGAGCTTGACTAGCAAGCCAAGGTTTCCAAGGTGTTGGGATTTTCCCTGTAGCGCCCAAGTTTGAGTTCTTGTCTTCTCCATGTACGTGTGCATAGCTTGACCTTCAGTCTGGATTTTTATATGCTTGTACAGGAGTCTTTTGAAAAATATTTGTCTAACAGAAATAAAAATTAAGGTGAACTAGAATTTTAACCAGAGTGTCGATTTCAAGTTGTATCCCATTTTGATATTAAACTGTAAAGACTTTGAGGATTCTTGGTAGTAATGAGTTCTGTCTTGTACTAGAAATCATTGCGTGTTTCATGCACACTCAGGGAACTGCTTTTCTCTTTGCTATACATGCGCAGCTGCCTAATGCTACTGGAGATTTCATTTGGGCATTGATGTGAGAAGAGACCCCTTTCGTTGCGTGTGTATAATATACCAATGTTATTTGTGACTCAAGCATTTCTAGCCATTTGAAGAGATGCAATGATTTTTAAATCATTCTTAATTTTGTAAAGCTAGTCCTTTAATCTCTTTCAAATTACTGAAAATGTAAGGCATTCTAAACATTTCTGATCATTCTACACTGCTTTGGCCCCATAAAGCTAATCTTCTCCAAAGTTAAGCACTTAAAAATTTGAAGTACTCCAATAAATTTAAATTGGCATATTCTGTGCATATCAATTTAGAATTATTAGAGCATTAGTGCCTAGGAGTGATGGCTGAGGGCATGCAAACCAGTTCATACATTGATTTTTAATGACTTTTTATTGATTCTGTGCTTTTTAAACTTGATACCCTTAGGTTGCCTCTTACATAGAGTTAACAGATTTGTGATGATACACTAAGTTTGGAAGAAGAGCATCTTTTTGCTCTTATGCTTTTTCTTTTCTCCTTATGGCCTATTATTATAACTTAGCACAGATGCAAATAGCAAACACACTTGATTTGTGGCTTTAAAATGGTGGCTGTGAATTCAACAGGGTACAGTTCCTCATATTTCCTCAGATTATCTGTAGAAGAGCTTTATGTTCAAGTCTTTAAGGGTCTCTCCTCCCCTCAGTGTGTGCACTCAGTTCTCACCAACAGTGACGGATGCCCTAGGCCTGCACTGACAGGAGGAACAGGCTTCTTAGTAATTTTTAAATGTCAATCTTAATTTGTTGGGCCAAGATATTGTAGGTGTCAGAAAGCACAATAGGAAAATGGGCTTTATTTCTTCTGCATTTGAAAATTAGTCATTTATATTATGAAACCTACATGTCCCCGATCTATATCTAATTCTACTGAACTTATTGATGCTTTGGAGTTGGTCTGTTAGCCAATTTGCTGTCTCAGCAATCTGTGTGGGTAGTTCTGAGGCAAGTGGGTATCATCCTGCTGTGCTGGCCTCCCTCCTGGGGTGAGGGAGAAGGGCTGGGAATGGCATACGGATGCAGAAGAAAGGTGTGGAGCTTCCAGGAGGGCACAGCATGGCAGGATCAGGCCAGGGGACCACCACAGGGCTGTGGTTAGAGCATGTAATGGTCTTAAAAGCCATTAATTGTTGCTAACTCTACTGAATTTAGGCTTCTTGTTGCCTGCAGGTTCAGCACGGGCAGGGGCTGTTCTCCCTCCTCCAGAGGTACTGCAACAAATGGTGGTTAAACAGCCCCAGGGATGTTTGGATAGACCTTTGCTGGTAGGTAGCTGAACTGAATTTCAGTTCAGACTGAACTTCTCAAGGTTTATTTACTACTGACCATTGGTTCTGCACTGTTACTACCTGTGATTGAGTTACTAACAGTTTATCAATGTGTGAAGTCCTCCCCTTCTCTTGTTCTTGCTATGTACCTTCTAGGATTCTGAGATTAGGAATGAGATTTTTTTTTTTTTTTTTTCCTAGAAGCCACTTGGAGCAGCAGCACATTACTAGTTTGGTTCATTTTTATGGATCTGATTCATTGCTTATTAAAATGAATGGAAATCTTTCCATTGTTTTCGGTTAGTTCTGGCTCAGAACTTCTTGATGCTTGACAGCATTTAGTGGGAGCTGAAAGAGCTGAACTTCTAAATCATCGTATGTTATGGTCTTGTGCAATGTCTGTTTTCTAATTATATACATAACCCCAATATCTGTTGTAGTATATTTCTGGCCAAGCAGTTTCTATTTTGTAAAATGTTCACATATATGGTGGTGTGAAACAGTTAAATAACATTGATATTACATTTGTCACAAATGAGAAACTAAATATTGAGATCAGTTTTATCCATTCATTAGTTTATGGACACCGAGTCCTCTGAGGAATGTCACAAATTCCCTTGATGTCCCCAACTGCTGGATTTAGCATTTGGATCTTTGATTTAACTGAAAGATACATTAAAATCTGATACAGTCAGACAACTCCCTGTGGGCTATACATCTATGTTGGCTTTTACGTCACAGTTATTTCAGTCAGGATTTGGCAGTAACTGGCTTTATCCAAAAGTCATTCTGGAATATGCTGAGCGACTCTGGTAACCACGTAGTTTCTTCTTGGATGATTCAGAACAACCATTTTCAGCCTCTCCATCTCGTCTCTGAGATGAACTTGTGCAGATCTGCAAGTAACCCCCCACAATCCTTTGGATGGTGGCACTTTGGAGGTGCTATTTGCAGCAGCCTATTTCTTCTACAGCCCTAAGGATTCCCAAAGCCAAAACCCTCTGCAGACGGGTTTGTGTTTTTTAAAAAACAGTTTGCGTAGAAAACAATGATTGCGTTTGGGTCTTCTGTGTTGTCCTTCCACAGATATGCCACTAACTGCCATTTCCCTTAGGAATCTCTACAGAGTCTGTGGATTTGGATTTCAAAACACTATTATAAAATATTATTGGACAATTAATTTGTAAGCACTGTTACCTGTCCTAGAAAGCAGATTCTGAGAGGAATTCTTTTATCCTGATAATTTAATGTATCATGCAATGAAAACTAATCTATGTAGTTCAAATTTGGACATTTAAAACAAGTTAAAGGGGTCAGTATATACAATAAATTGCTCCTTGCCAATTTACTCAGTTAATTTAGACATCGCCTTTTCACTTTAACTCATTAAAACTTTCTAGCCAAGTTTACTTATCTGTTAAGGGTACAATTAATATTGTAATTTTAATTATCCATTTGGTTTTATCTGAGCTAAAGTGTTTCCTAAAGTCTGGATATCAAAATAGAGCCTGTATTTTTAAGAAACGCTACTACTTTGTTAATTCCTTAATAAGACAAATACTTCTGTAGCTTTCTCTTGTTTTACTGTTTAAATATCAATAGTTGTGCTGTTTTATTTTCATAACCTTAGCATGACACACTATGAAAAGCTGTATTTTGTAATACTTAATTCTGTACCACTCATCCTGATTTATGGCATCATTTTGTTTCCAGCTCACTCCTTATCTTCAAAAGGCTTGATCCAAAACTCATCAAATTCAGAGGAACAGATCCCAGTGGGCTTTGGATTAGTCTAGTAGGGTGGAATTGTGGACTTCATGAAGTTTGTGTTACATGTGCAGATATGGAGTAGTGAGATTACCTGAAAGATTTCTAACTCAGGTTTTATTATTTAGGAGCAAGTTTCTGAGAATGTTGGTACTGCACTTGAAATTTAGGAGACCATTTTAGTTGCATATATTCATCCATTTTCTTACTATGACATTTGAGAATACATTTATTTGCCAGTTTGATTTTATCATTGTTATGGAGGACTCCTGTTTCTAATTTCTTCTGCAGGCTCTTGAATTGTTAATGTTAACTCCTACTGAACCCAACTTTGTTTTCTAACAGAGGGACAGCATTCTGAAATCATACCGATGCTGAGCTGCTCAAAATATGATCCTCAGGAATGACAGGTTTACAAGTCTCAGTGAAGTACAACCCATCACAAAAGGCTGGAAAAACTTTAATGTGGAAGACATATGGTAAATAATATCACATGATATTTATCTTGTTATTTCGTAGTTATAGATGTATACAGTGATATAGAATTATGAAATTGATTTAAGTTCCTCAGGAAAGCAGAAGCTGTTTTGTCATCTTTATTGTTCTTGCTTTTCTTTTTCACTTGACATTGTCAAATTGGAACATCGTGGACATATCTTCCATTATATACCAGTTTGAACATTACTGATGTTGGCCATTTATTTGATAATTTCCAGCATTCTGGCCAGTTATGCATATAGATTGCTGCACACCGGATCCAGGAGTGCATTAATATGAAGTGATTGTAAAAGACAGTACTAGATACCATATATGCTACAAGCTACCTTAAAATGCATTTTTGATATATAGCAGCATTCTCTGATTCATAACTATTGCACAGCTGATTAGCTGTGGTGAGAAATTACTCATTGCCTTGTATTAACTACACTGTTTAACTACTGTTTCCACCAATCAGTATGAAGTATGCCAACTTGGTTTAGCCTGTGCAGCACTTGTGCAATGATGAACAAGTAAGGCATAAAACAAACCCTCCTACCTAATCAAACATTCCTCAGAGATTTGAAAACAGAAACAAAGGGTAAATCCATTCATAGGTTATAATGCTAGAACAAAATAAAGTCTGACACATGTATATGGAAACTATGAACACATGATGTGGATAATTTTTTTTAAATAACATGCTTGAATTATTAATAAATGCAAAAAATATGTTTTTACACAATATGGAGCAATTGGAAGGATACATTTCTTTAGAATCACGAGGGTCAGGAAAGATCTCTATTGAATAAGCACACTGTACTTTTTTTTTTTTTCCTTCTTGGTTTGTATTTTAGCCTTTTCAGGTATCTGTCCCACTGTGAAACGCTGCCAGGGTTATAGGTGGGAAAAGTGTTTTTTTCATTCTTGGGCCTGCAGTATGATCTGCATTTGTTGGATCCATAACGAACAAAGTTTAACGTTCAGGGTATGAAACCCATTTTTTCTAGGTGTTGAGGACGGTTGATGAGCAATTCTGCAGGGAGGGCTGTACTGTTATCCAGGAAAAGGCTTACATTTAATTTTGTCATATATCTTTGTTGCCAGGTTATTTGATGCTAAGATAATTGATGGATCTCTTTATGGGTCTATTTTTTCTTAGTCATCAAGAAAGCTCAAAATACTTGATAAGAGTTATTTTATTGGAGAGTAGTAAATATCGACAAACTGAGATACGAAGATGATTTTTTTTTCTATTTTTTTTTCCTTTATCTCAAGATTTGAGCAAGCACAGTGCTTACAGATTTGATGGGGACCGTAATGACAGACCACTGTAGTCATTTTCACTGGTGACTGCACATTAGTTAGGGACCTACGTTCTGCCCTTTTTTACAGTTCTTATTGACTTTAGTGTCTGCCGTGTGAGCGGATAATGTATAAAATGCTCATCAACTTAAATGCCATATATAAATAAAATCTTAAATTGAAACCATCAGAAACAACTCAGAGTAAAGACAACACAATCTTTATCTTTGAGCTTGTAGGGGAAACAATGCATGTGGGAAAACAATGCCAGCTTTAACTTTGAAATCCCAATTGTGAGTTGGCTTGCACCCCAACTTTAACATTAATCAGAAGCTTTTCTGCATTTCATTTCCTCATTTACAAAAAAATCTTTGCTGAAAGGTTATATAAAACTCATTATTTACCTGAGTGACCAGAAAAGCTCTCAAAGTGCCATTCCAAGCTCTCGGGTGAATGCTTATTTATAGTTTTTTAATAGGCATTCATTACCTGATGGATTGGAAAGACTCTTTTTGGACCAGTTCCTGTCTATTGGTTAAATGCAGATTGATAACTTTTTCTTAAAAAGCTTATTATCAACCAGATAAGCTCATCACCTTTGGATTTCTAAAGTGGTGATTAGTTTTAGCTTCCAAGGGTTTATACAAGATTTTCACTAGTTTATCTGAAATTTTGCCTGGTGGGCCATATTCTGGAAGTGAATTACAGCAGTGCGATGCTTGCAGAACCCAGACTGCAGAAGTAACATCAGTAACACCATTCGTACAGAATAGACATCCTTCAAACCTGTGAAACTACTCACATTAGCCTACGCACAGGGCATAGAGAGAAAAGAGTATAGCACTTTTAGAAGGGACTGTGATCTTAGAAACCACACACTGCTGGGATATTTTAATATCTGAAGACATAACAAGACCTGTTCACACCTCTGTGCAATTTGCACTAGTCTGAGCTCCATTGATTTTGCGTGGAGGATTTTGGAGGATTTGCCTCTAGATGAAATTACTCTGGAAACAAACAAACAAAAAGTGCATTTTTACAAACGCAATCTGACCACGGGGGCTTAGAAGACCCATGTGAACTCCATGTATAGGAATAGCAGGTTAGGCTATACGGTGGCTCCCAGTCTTTCTGAGACGCCATCTCTCCCTTCTTCGCCGTTCCCCCTTGCTCACGCTATAGGCAGTCCTTGCTTGGCAGAGCTCCAGCAAGTGCCGAGCTCCTGCTCCTCACCCACCTCTGCAGCTGTTAGCACATCTGTAAGACCTCAGTGACAAGTCCTGGCTAAGGAGGTGTAAAACAACATGGTCATACATGAGCATGCTTTGTGATCCTTGAGGGCTCTTCCAGTTTGTAATCTGTATCTTAAAATGACACTTCTAAATAGCATCAGTTAAGGCTTAAATCCAACTTAAAGATGTAGTTAAGAAGAAAATCCGAACTTGCACAAGTCTCAATTTTCTGAGGACTGTCACATGATTCCTAATAGGTTTGCAACAAGTTTGGAACCTTCTTTGGCCTTTTTTTTTTTCTTTTTTTTTTCTGCTAATGAAAAGAGTGTAAAAACACCTTAATTTTTGGCTTTTATCCCTTTCACCTGCCAATGCCCTCCCAGCTATTTAATTTTTAACTTTGGTATTTCAGTCATGTTTATGCTTTTTGTCTTCCTTGGGCTAGAGATACGTAGCTAGAAAGAGGGGCGGCGAATACTTTAATAGACAGCGTAGTCCTTTCTATTCTTCCTGTCTGTAAGTACAGCATTTTTTTTTTTCCCTTTTTGACAACCTGAAGAAAATGGCTATGCTTTAGTGTTACTTCCAGGTTGTTTCAGAGTTGTTCGTATATTCAAATTCATCTATCTGTAGCTTCTTCAGATAGAGACAAGGTCCGAGTTTTTGAAGTAAAATGTAATGAGTCGGTAGGAAAGACTTTTTGGTTAGATTAAAAAAAAATAAATATGAAAAATCTTAAAACCTTTTAAGCTTTACAGAGATAAAGGGGGGTAAAAGATAAATGCCATAAAGATGATGTTCTGACATCACCTTAGCTATTGCACGGCCTTAGGGGAAATGATTGTCTTAAAGTATTATCTTTTAGGAAACCAGGTTTGCATTTCATTAAGAATTGATTAAAATCCTTCTTAAAATGATGTAAGCACAAATATTTATACTCTTTGCCTCCCTCTGCTGGCTGTGCAGACTGAACTAATCGGCTTCATGTTGTGTGACCCTCCTACTCCAAATAAATATGTCAATTATAGCAGCCTTCATTTTGAGCTCAGCTAGGAATAGGTGGAGAAACAGCTATAAATGAACAAAATTATGGAAGTCTTTAAGGACACAACAAGGCTTTATTTTTGAGGCTTAAAATTATTAGAAACGTGTTTGTTATTAGAAAAGGTCCATTTAACCTCTACTGAACTCATATTCTGGACCGGTTGAGGTGAGGACAGCAGAGTCGTGCGCGTTCCCTTTGAAGGAAGGCCAGGTGCTGAGGTATAGCAACAGTATTTTGGCAGGAAAACGGCAAATCAAATCCAACTGTCCAAGAGGGCTGGTTGTGAGCAGGGCTGAACAAGTCTCTGTGTGAGCGCACATCACTCAGGTGCTTTGCATTACACAGCGAGCGCTCCACGTCAGCAGCCCTCAGATGTTCAGCCCTGCACTGGTGTCCCCTGGTCCTGATGTGTTTCTCAAATTCGTATCTTGGCTGACACAGCCCTCTGCCCCGAGGCAGCTCGCTGGGGATGATGCCTACATCGTGTTCAAATGTGTAGCCTTCTGGTAGTGCTTTGGGTGGATTTTTTTGGTTTGTTCTATACTAGAAATGCGGAGTGCCCCTCTTCGGCCAGGTGCAGTGATGGAGTGCGCAGGCAAGCAGCAAGAGAGAACCAAGCAGAACTCAGGGCCTTTTTTGTTTAAGCTGTTCAGAAGTTCAAATAAAAATAAAAAAAGACGGAAGTATTTGGAATTGTTAAAAGCAAGTCTTCTGAAGGCAAATGAGCAACAACAATCTCTACTTCTCCCGCGCTCTGCCTGTGGCCCGCTGGCGTTCCCGTCCCCCTGCGGACGGCCTCCACGCGCGCCATCACTGGGCTCCCCCTTGGCGGTGGCTGCTCGCGGCGGCGCTGGCGCCCCGGCCTGCCCGGCCGAGCTGTGTGTGGCTGCAGGGCTGCTCCTGCCTCAGCTGCACAACCCAGGTGCACAAGCAGGAGTGGAACAACCTGAGTTTAAATGGCAGCTCTCAAACACATACAGCTGTGGCAGTTGCTAAGCACAACCCCAGGAGTTCTTTGGACACACAGCCGGCGTAAGGAGGGGCTGGCAGGGCACACAGGGCACAAAGGCACAAGGGGCTGCCAGCTACCCCAAGCTGGGGAAGGGCTGGGCTCGCAGCAGGCGAAGACGCCATTTTGTGAGGTGGGGTGAGGAGGGAGGGGCTATTTCATGAGGTGGGGGCGGAGCCATTTTGCAGAATAATGAGAGGCGGAGCCATTTTGTGAGGTGGGGCGGGGCTGGGTCATTGCTAACACCCAGCTGGGGGCGCTGCCTGGGGGCATTAGGGGCTTGGGGAGCGCAGGGAGCGCTGCCTCTGCTCCCAAGTCAACTGGGGCGCCTGCAGGTGGCTTACTGTTTGCCACGAATGCAAAACAATCATCATTCCCGAGTTGTGCAACTGCCAAAGCAAGGTATTTCTGTCTGGACACTGGTATCTACTGAGGCAGCTCTAGATGAGGGAGTATTAGAGTTTAATACACTAAGAATACATTGAAGTATCTATAGGCGAGGGAATATCCATTTAATACATTAAGAATACATTGCAGTGTCTATTTCTAGCAGCACCCACTGAATGATAGTTATTTTTCCAAACTGGAAAGAAAGCTATGTCTCTGCTTGCAGAGCGTACTAGTTAAAGATAAACAATGTAAATCACAGCCAGGCTAAGGCAAAGTCTGATGATAAAAGTAGCAGTGGTTTAATGGTTCTAATTATTGCAATATAGGGCTTAAATTATGGAACTATAGTTTATTGTGAAACCATAGTGTAAAAGGTAAGATATAGAAAATGTCATCAGTTTCTTAGAATTGCTATTTAGCTGTTAGTTTTAGGTGTTCATCAGTGAATGATAGCTCAGAGGCTCTGGGAATGTGATATATCCGTGTGTGTGAAGGTGGCACGGGCCGTCGCGGGTGAGATGCGGAGCCTGGCGCCCGCTACGGGCGGGAGAGGCAGCGAGGGCAGGACCGTGTGGGCCACGTCCCAAAGGTGGCCGTGAGTGCCGTGCGGAGCAGGGCGGCGTGCGAAGGGCGAGCGGAGAGGGGAGGGCAGCGGAGGAGCCAGAGAGGTGAGCGGGGACTGTTGGTGTCCATGCGCGCGGCGCTCTGTGAAGGAAAAGTGCCATGCGTGCCACGAGGTTATGATCATTGCGTGTGAAATGGGGGCTTGCCATGAATGTTGGGGCTGTGATGGAACCACGTGGGACAAGTCTAAGTGGCAAATATAAAAAGTGGTCTATTAGTTAATTATTTGGGTAAGAAGAAAGCTAACTGTTAGAGATACTAATTTTGGACATAGCTTGTGCTCAAATGGGTTGTGCTCTGCTCCGCTTTGGAAGCTGGGATTTCAGAGCCCGTTTTCCAAGAAGCTTTCATACATAACCTGTATGAGTGGGAAAACCTCCATCCACCTTCTTGGGTTTGCTGTGATCCTGCCTAGAAAGCTACCATGTTTGCTGTGATAGTGCCTGGAAAACTACTGTATTTGTAACAGAAATTCTGGAAAGGATTTCCCTTTTTACTCTGAAAGTGTTTTATTTATGTCGTCTTGAACCATGCTTCAGCAACTTTCTTGCTGGATGACTTGTGTTTTCACTGGCTCAGACTTCTATGTAGATTGCACCACCTGTTCCAGAGTTTGCTGAAACATTTACTCTAAGTTTTCTGAAATTCCTTATTTAAAGTCCCTGTTAGATATTTCCTTTTATGTACTTTTCCTTATCAATATTGAAGACCGAATACTCCGCTTTTCCTTGGAAAAGAGACCTCCTTCTTAAAGTCATTAAGCTTTCAGTGGGCTTCCGCAGCCTTTGTTAGAAGAATGCCCAGTTGCTTATCACCTCTCTTTTGGAAGGAAATGCTGATCACACTTTTAAAGAACAAAGGCAGGATTATTCCTCAGTCCTTCCTCATAAAGCAAACAATTTATAAATATTTAAATATATAAAGCAAATGTGTCTTCCCTCCTTGTGTGAATTACTGTAGAACTACTTGTATTTTACTACTTTCCTTAAAAAAAAAAATCAGAAAACATTGTTAGGCTTTTCGTTGGATTCATCAAGCTTGTGAAGTTTGGTGTTTCTTCTCTCTTGCTTTTGTCTGTCTGAAGTAGAGCTTCTGAAGGTCTGTTGTTTCACAAAGGTGGAAATCCCAGGGAACAGTAACGTTGCCTGACCAAAGAACTCAGTTTCCAACATTCAGTTGCCTTTTGAGGCTTGGGAAGCCTGTAGCTGATGGCCTCCAGCCCATGAGAAGGTGTCTTTGCGTTCTAAGGCAGTTCAAGAACCTTGCTGAGTAAGGCTAGCAATGTATGTTTCTTCTGTTCTTTCCCTTGCTTCCTCACAGTGCTTTTGCCTAGTTTTAAGGCTGCAGTATATTCCTGTCCACTCATAGAGGAGATTCTGGCAGGGATAAAAGCAACCAAAGAAGTTAGAGAAGTAGCTGGGGGTAGTGGAGGCTCCATGGTTGAAAGGGCACAGGGGCTTTGAAAAGAACTCTCTTGGGATACAAAAAGAAGAGAGGATCAGCATGGTAAAGATGAGGAGTAAGAGGGAATGCTGAAGAGTGCTACAAAAGTGCTGCTGGTATTTGTGTGTTTTGTGAATTCCGAGCAAAGCTCTAGCAGCCACCTTGAGCTCGTGTCCCAGACCTGAATCCCATCCAGCCTGTAGGCATTCGTGAGTAGCCTGAGACTGTCATGGAGCTAGTAAAATCTTTGGGAGAATCTTTGAACTTCTGTCTTTAACATGTCCTTAGCTTACAGAGCTGCATTAGCTCTTCAAGTTTTGCTTTGGGAAAGGTTCGCTATCCCAGTCCTAATGTCTTTGAAATCTGAGGGGGAAAGTAGCCTGACCTGGTAACGGTGTCCTCACCATTGTCTGACCAAAGTATTTTGCTCTTCCAGATTTTGAGAAGTCTTCATTAATATTTTCGTCCTCTAGAGCCAAGCTAGATGATCACCTGCTGACTAGGGATGGAAGAAAAACAAGCAAAGAAACAAACAAAAACACTGGACATTCAGCAGTGGTGGACCAGATCCCTCAGACTTTTGTTTCCTGGGAGATGGTTCTTATTCTGTGCTCACTTGCAAAGGGAGCTTTCTGTTCTCTCCAAAACAGAAAGGGGGTGGAGAAATACTTTATTTATTGCTGCGATCAGAGTCAAAGCCCTCATGGTCAGTCTTCCTTTCTACTACTGTTTTTGCAGTAGTTAGATGAACATCATGCCTTTATGTTAGAGGAACAGGAAATCCTAGCGAGATGCCTGAAGTTCCTCGCTTGACAGTTGCTATTTCACCTATCTCTAGTCAATATTCTTATCTTTGTCTCTGGAAAAAAGAGCCATGGGTTTTTCCTGAGCTCTCATTCTTCTGTAACTCTTTGTGTGGTGCTCTCAAATCTAAAGGTTGTCGATGATTTCAGGTGCCAGATTTGGCCCCTGCCTCTGAAATGCCATTGCCTCTGACATAGTTTGAAACATGAAGTTCTAGGTCATGGAAATCATAAGGTGAAATCTGGTATTAAAAAAGAGGTATAGCTCATTTTTTTTATGAGACTGCTAATAATGTTCAGCCTTGACAGGGTTAAAAGGCAACATCCATTTCCCCATTATCTTGTTTAAAAAGTGCCTTTTTTAAAGTCCATATGGCGACTTCCTTTCGACCTGCTTTCCCATCCTCGTCTCTTTGTCAGGGCTGTCACTTATAAAGAATCACTTGACTTACAATAACAAGTTCAAAAGAAGACAGAATATAATCAGTTGATCCACGAAGAATTGAAATAAAGAACACCCCCACTGCTCCAGTTATCATTCCCATAGAGATAGTGATATTATTGATGTGATTGCTATGCTAATTTCTATAGAAAAAACTTGTATTTTGGAATTTGTTCAAAGAGAATTTCAGACACATCAAATTGGAAAATGCAGAGTGAATTCCTAAACTTTTTATATAGGCATGGGAATCTTTTTTTTTTTTTTTTTTAAAAACATTGAATAGCTCTGAACAACTATTTATAAACTTCACTAAAAAAAATGAATTGGAAAATTTTAGCTAATTTTTTGGTTATTATAGAAAGTTAATTTACTGCAGTTCCAGAAAAAGGCTCATATGGTACCTATAAGATTATTAATACCATTCCCCAAACCTGCAGAAGGGGGACTGGACCACAGAATCCAGAAGTAGAAACTAGGGATTATTAAAGATGGGTACATTTAAGTCCTCTGTTTAGGAAGAGCTAATTAATCTATACCCTTCCTCTGCAATTTCATAGTCTCTTTGGGAATTGCCACAAACATAAACTTCT
>VZSV01000008.1:9459852-9502500 GCA_013398735.1 Nothocercus julius | reverse complement strand
GTGCAGTTTAAAATAAATCCAACAGGGGCCGTGTTTGCTGAGCTGATTTGACCGGTTGATACAGATAGCACAGGCGAGCCTCCTCGCTTATGTGGAAAAAGACTATTTTAAGTGTCATAATTAAGTTTAGAAGCCTTGTTTGGGCTCATTCACTGCTCGAAATAAAAAGGACTGGCTGCTTTTAGACCCTTTTTGAAGGGCTGGCTAAATGCCTTTGCACGTTCGCTTGGAAAAGAATGTTTTCTTTTCTAGTTTAATATTAGAAACTATATTTTTACTTGTTTAAACCGGATTTGATTATTCCTGTGGAGATTTCTCTCCCCCCTCCTATCACTCAAATCTTTGTTCATTGTTCATTGACTGTGCAAGGCTGCTTAAATGTACGAAGAGAGGGGGGAGGCCCCCTTGCTGGTTTGATGTTGAAATAGTAAACCTGAATGAGGAGGGTGGCTGGAAAAGTGGACATTGCAGCTTTAATTAACTTCAAGATGCTTCAGCGAGAACCAGAACGTAGTAGTGACGTTGCCTCATAAATCTGTCCAGTACAGTGTGTTGCATTGAACTATTACAGTATCACCGTCATATTGAATATTCACCACCTATCTGAGAGCAGATTTGCATAATTGGATCTCTTTTTTTTAAATGAAACTTGTCTGCAAAAAAAACCAAACAAAACCAAAAAAACAAAAGCCCAAGTGAAAACCGCGGCGATCTGCATGATTATAAAGGGTTCAAACATATCCGAAAAGTAAGTGACCTGCATAAGTACATCAATAGGTTAAGTGCAAATAAGATGAGAAGTGCTTCTGAAAGCTGTACATTCCCTATGTGGTCTCTTGGGTTATTTCTCAATAGCGGGATTTTTTTGTAGCCTCAGGGATTTTAGGTTTTCTGTCTGCTTTCATAACTTTTTCCCTCACAGTTCTTACACAAGGTGAGGCTTTTGTACAGTGTCTGTGTACCTGTAGTGATATTTTGTAAGAAAATAGATTAACGATTTGTAATTCGTGGTGTTTGACTTGTATAATTGCAGCTACTATGGAAAGGAAATGTGTATTGCTGTTGTGTTTCTGATCGTAGAATAGATGATCACTAAATACTTCAGCATATTCTGAGGTTGCGTGTGTGTCTGTGTTTGTGTATGTTTAAAAATTGACTTAGTTAACTAAGCTATTCTTCTAATCAGGGACAACTATTTTTTAAAAATGTGTTCCCTCCCCCCGCTTTAATTCACTGAGGATAAAGATTACTAAAGTAATTAAAAATGTTAGAAATGTTTAAGTGAATTTGTAGATTGTATGTGAAACTCATCCCTTCCTAACTGAGTGGCTGCTCGCAGTATCTTGGTTTCTGATCAGGCAGGTTTAGAAGTGTTTTGTGAAATAAGATTCTCATGTTTCAGACGCCGTAAGGACCAAGTTGTAGAATTTAAGGCAGTTCAAAGCCTTGCCCCCGAAGGGAAGCCGCGAGCCCCTCCGCGCGGAGGCAGCGGCCGCAGCGCAGAGCCCACGAGTGGCGCGAGCCGGGGGCCAGTCCCCCCCGCGCCAGGGCTGCCTTAGTTATGATGTCATGCTGATAGCGGAGAGCAAATGTCTCCTGATTCTACCATTAAACGCCTGGCTGATTTGCCTGATAATGATAGCATTGACGTCCTGCTCCTTGACAAATGCAAGCCCTATGAGCCCTATGAATTAACTTTTTTTCCCCATAGAGGAGAGCTGGCTGGCTTTAGGACTCATGCATGGAGCAGGACTTTGTTGATAGATTACTTTGAGACTTCTTATTTCTGCAAGGAAAAAATTTGCCCCTAAATACCACTTCTATCAGACTCCTGCTAGACCCCTGTACAGTTTGGCTCTGATTTCTAGAGCTGCTGAGCACCTCCAACTTACCCTGACTTGAGCTGGGGGTGCTTAGCACCTTGGAAAATCAGGCCCTGTGTTCAATCAACAGCTGATGTGTTTTTTGGTTTGTTTGCTTTAAGTTAGACAGCTAAAGAGGGCTCTAGGATTTGTAATAGTTATAAGAATATTCACAAATAGCTTAAAACATTTGCCTAGTCTGTTGTTTTATACTTTGTTAGGCTTTTTTCTCCCCCCCCCCCTTTTTTTTTTTAAGTTCATCTTGTAGCGAGTTTACTGTTAGTATTTTAATCTTCCAAAGAAAAAATAAATGAGTTTAAAGATTTCAGAATGCTGTGAAAAGAAACAACTCTCAGTTTGGGAACAAGTGCTGAAAGGGTCGATTGATGTTTCAGAACATTCGCTAGAGGAGAATCTTGGTTTAGCTGATAAACCTGAAATTGGGTACGCTTTCTCATATCTGCTCTGTCTTCTCGTTTTGCTTGTAACTTTGGATTTGTATGACTGCAGGTAAATGAGATTTAATTCAACTCTTTTTTTCTAAGTACTAGTGGCTTAAACTTTGTTTTGATTTACTGCCCAGATGATCATACTCAACAACGCACGTGTAAGAAAGGTTAGTTAGTCCCTGCATTATGTTTGCAGGAAGTCTTTTAATATTTGCCGTTTTGCAGAAGAGTTCTTGAAAACATAAGTTGTTATGATGAAAATACTGTTTTAAAGCACTTTCAGTAATTTGACTGTCTTTATCAGTTCTATAGAAGAAAACGGAATCTTTCTACAGGCTTTTTGATTTTGAACATATTTGAACTCTCTGATATTCAGCAAGCTGTCTGGCACAGTCTTCACTGAAGACTTCTATATCATGAAGAGCTTGATTGTCATATTTTTGTCCATGCTAGAGGCCAATAACCCAACCATTCATTACCAGAAGAGAGTAGCCTGGAAGTTGCAACATCAGTATCACTGTTTTGCTTGCAGCAATGAAGACTGTGCTGAGATCAGAAATTGTGATCCTCACTACAGAAGGCTAACACATTAGGTTGTTTACCCACTATAGAAGCTTAAGGTGACCAAAGAGATTTGCATTAGAACGTAGAAAATCCACTAGCCCATTAAAATGGGCTGCGCTTATTCCCTGGGAGGCGTAAGTTTTCTTCAGTGCAAGTTGTTTTTCCAAATTTTTTTTTTTTTTTTTTTGCTTAAAGTTGACTTTGAATTGCACAGGTGTTTTTACAGTGCTTTCCATTAAAAAAAAAAAAAAAAGGATTTGTATGAATTAAAAAAAAAAACCTCAAAACTAAATAGATTTATTTTTCCAGTTTGAATGAGGACAATTAGATGTTTTAATATCTTCTGATTTCGTGTGGTCTGACAGGACTTGTAAGTAAATTTAAATCTCTATTTCTCTCTCTTTTTTTTTTTTTTTCCCTCAGATTTCTGATTAGCTGTATTTAGGCTGTTCACAATACTAAAAGGAATATGATATTAAAAAGCCATTTTCATATCTTCCCATTCACACCTTGCATTTTTGCTGTATTCTTTACCTCATATTTTTTGAGGTATTTTGTGTGTCTGTTTCAGAGGTGTAAGCAGTTTGGGTTCAGGGAAGGATAGCATAGACTGAAAAAAAATGAATGTGCTCTCTCTTTTATAGAAATTTGAATAAACTTATTTCCAGCAACTGTGGGTGAAAATCCAAATCTCCCTAGTGAAGACATTTTGAGCACAGATGTCCACAGAACGGGGGAAAAAGGATGAGTTACTGAAAGAAAATATGTAAAATAATTCTGAAATGCTTAATTGTATGATCTTAGGGTTATTGTACAAATGTGCAGTTCTATTTTGAAATTGTATAACTGAATGCAGAGTATGAAGTTTTCATGACTTAGTTGCTGATCAGAATCTGACCTTGGGCAGAAACGAAGGAAAATTATAATGATCTGATGGATGTTTGTTGCTTAACGTAAAATAAATGTGTAGTGTCTGTCTAAATCTGAGTGGATCACAATAACTGCTGTGATATTTTCACTCCTATTGGCAGGTTAAGCAACGAAGCCAAACAGCGAGTGTGGCGATTCAAAGCATCATTTTCAGATGTAACAGAGACCCAGATCAGAGAAAGAGCATGGGAATAGGGAAGCCAGGGGGAGTTTTTGTTGCCTTTGCATAACTGCACCAAGACGGCGGCTAAACAGACTCCCAGAAATAAGATTCTTCCAATATTCTGAATTTGACACCTTTCCCTTATATTAAAATTCACTCTATTTTTTAGGTGCATCTTACTAGATAAATCAGATGCATTAAAAAAAAAAGAAAAAGAATTGTAGAGGAGTAATTATAATTAGACTAGTTTTCTGTATTTTTTTTTTTTAATATGTATTTGTAAGATGGGGCCTTGAAAGTATTTTAAACTCACTGTTTTTTAAAGTCTTTATCTAAATACACTATGGAAGATTGTTTTCTAAAGAGATGGGTTCAATAGGTCAAGTTGAGCTATATTAAAGACAAACAATTTTGTTATAATTTGCCTGTCTTTTAAACACAGATCAAGAAAACAACTAAAATAGCCCCAGCAACCTCAGTACCTGATCTTCTTTACATTGTACATTGCTCTGAGAGAATCGTACAACCAAAAGTAAAATTAGATAATTCCTTCCTAGTATTCATCATGTCATGAAAAAATGACCACTGTGTATTGCGGTAGAGCTTTAGCTGAGATTTCTGTGGGTAGCGATGACTTACAGTAATGATGACGACTTAGACAGCACTCGTTTAATGTGGGGCAAGCAGCAGAGCTGGCTCTTTCAAAACCAGCTACTCATTTTTTGGTACATTAGTGTTAAACTATCCAGCTGTAGGCATCTGGGACTTCCAAAGGGATTCGCTGCTTGCTGGGACAGTGGAAGTCAGAGACAGTCTGTATGTTCCACAGCTCTGAAAAATGGGCACTTGTCCCAAGTGGGCTGCTGACAGCGCCAGGGAAAGGCACTTTGGAAAATTCGACCCCGTCTCAATTTTGCGGCTGCAGGCGCGAGGTGCTCAGTGATGCAGGGGAGGCTGCCGTGCCTTGTGCAGCGAGAAGCCTGGGCCACCAAGGCTGTCGCAGGGAGCATTGCCCTCGGAAAGCTCATGATGCAGTGGGCCATAGCGTACCTGGGGTTTGTTGGGGTTCCTTATTTTGTAATCTTGTTTCAGCCTTTATGTTAATTTTATTATAGTTTGTTTTATGTCACTAGTTAACTCCAGTAAGTGCTGTTAGAAACTTTTCCTGATGCCCCGTGCGTGTACCTAGGCAGTCTTGGTGTTCCACCTGAGGAGGAGGGAAGTTCCTGGGAAGTTCATCAATCCTACAATGGGGTCAAGTAATGCAGGTTGCCCTGCCATGACAGTGTCTGTGTGTATGGCTTCCTTGGTAATCCTGAAGGATTTAATCTGGGAATTAGACCTGGTAACCTGTGCGATAGCCTTTGGCTGCATTCCAGAGGTGGCCTTACTATTTTTTTTTTTTTTTAATGATAGCATTATTTGTATTAACATTGTTTTATTTCATGTCATGAAATTGGTCTCCAGAGAATTGCAGACATTGATGCTGTTTGTCTTGTAATTGTAATAGTAGTGGTAGCTGTAGCGCTATGGCACTGTAAGCAAAAATTTAGGAAAGCTTGGATAAAGAGGAAACTTGGACAAAATTATTTTATGCAAAGGCTAATAAACATATGGAATAGGTTACGAGCAAGGAAGGGATAAATGACTTCAAGAGAAGCCTAGGTTGTTTCTTGAGAAAGAGCGTGTGAGAGCTAGGGTGAAGAAAGCAAGAAGGTGTGAAGTCAGGTTTCTGTTAGCAAAGGCTAACGTGTTGGGCTGTATCTTCATTTCCTAATATTTCTTTTGATAGCTCTGCACGGTTGGTTACATTTCATTTTCATGTGTGTGTGTGTTAACATTAGCTTTGTAGATTTACATACATATTTTCTTGAGAGGTCTATGGCTATGTTAAAACATAATGCAGTAAAAACTTTCTTTTTTTTTTTTTTTTTTTTTTTGATACGAGTTAGGGAGTGATGTGACAATGAAATATCCTGTGCAAGTGAATTATGATGAAACGTAGCCTGACATAAGCAGCAGAAACTGCCTTCTGCTGTGGAAGGAATTTTTGATAGGTATTTGCACTGGCTCAACCATATCAATGCCAGTACAGTTCTGAAAAAAATCATCCTTGTAGTTAAGCTCTCTTAGTTGTTTTTTTCAAGGGTTTTAGTCTATGAGATGTAAAGGTTTTGAAACTGAATTGTCTCAGCATAGGAAAGGAAAGCTAGTTTTGAAACTGCTGCTACAGGTAGCTTTTCATTAACTCTGTTTTATTGGAATGTACTCCACATTTTTGATTTGAATCTGTTCGCCAAGGTTAGTGTATAAAAGTTTGCAAAATTTTGAGTGCTTGTGATTTCTAGCATCCAATTTGCTTCAATTGTGGTAGGGTTGGGTGAATAGGTAAAGCCTTCCTTCTATGGCAGGTGAGTCTCCTGTGATTTTTGTTTTTTCTTTGAATACTTAACACAGCTACACTGGTTTTACACTTTCTAGTGCAAAGCCTGATGCCCTCAGAAAGAGTGTTAGATCATGATTAAACTTTTTTTTTTTTTCCCTTTTTTCATTATTTCAAGTACAGAAAGAAATCCAGCCTTTTGAGTTTAAAAAATACAAAGGTTATACCAACACTGAAATGTATAATAAAATGACTATTTATTACCTTTTAAGGGATCTATTCTTCATTGAGATTGTGCTGTAGAAGTGTAATTCCTCTTAGGGCTAATAAAATAGCAGAAGATTTGCAGAATCTTTATTAGTACAATAATACCAGCTAACAAAACTTCTCTGCTCTAAATATTACAATTCTTTGGATTTTACCATAAAAAAATTAATTTAAAATATCTTAAATATTTTAAAATATTCGTGTTCATTTTAAAGAACAAATGCTTAAGCATCTTTCTTCTACTTGAATACAAAAAGTTATATGCGTGTCTATATGATAACAAGCATTCTTTTCGGTAAATGAGCAGTAAATTAGTAGAATATTACCACTGCTATTACAATTACAAGACAAAAAAAACACTTCTGGATTAGAGTTTCAATCCATTGCTTGTTTTGGTAGCATCTTTGGCATGCTAACGGCTTTCCACATATAGATGTATAATTTCTGGCCAGAACTAGCTGGAATTTTCTTATTGCAGTTGAAAAATCCCCCCTCATTAGTTTGCAACGTACTGCATATTTGAAGGATTTCTCAGGTCCACAATTGAGTTTCTGTTCAAAATGAGAGTTGCATCTTTGCACTTCATTATGGATTGGTGGTTATGAAATACACCTGGGGTCACTGCAGACCTGGGTTCAGATTGTTCCTCTCATATCTGATTTGAATCAGTTTCTCACATCCCAGATGAATGCTTCCATAACCATACTCTGGTGCTTCCCAGTAAGTTTTCTTTAAGTTCCAGCCTCAGACTAGTCCGGTTAAATAGCCATGTAAACACTTGGAGGGCCAGGAAAAGGGCTGACTCTTGACTTTGTGTCCAGCTGGACTCACGTGTGATATAAGAGGTTGAGTCCAGCTGAACTCTGTTGCAGTCATATACTCTCCACTGTTAGGTATGATACAGCAAGAATGTCTGTTCTTAACACTTCCTTGCTGTCTCTTCCTTCTGAAAAATTGCAAAAAGTATCAAGTTAGTTCTAATGTAGAACAAGAAGAAATTCTGAAATCTTCAAAGTATTTGGTATGGTAAAATTGTTCCTCACTCCGCTCTCTATCTTTCTCATAGAGTTCACATTCTAATGACTGTAAAAGTCAGTTGGTGATGGACACTTGAAAATACAAAGAAATTGCAAGTTGAAGTGGATTTTTGTTGCTATTGCTTCATTCACTGAACAAAATTGATTAACTGAGTGCCAAGTGTGTAGCTGCTGGATGCACAACGGATGGAGAGTTAGTCCTTCTGCAGCAAATGCCTTGGAACTGACTTTTCTGTGTACAGCAGGGAGCTTGTGGATGGCACTTGGTCTAGTAGTACTCTGAGGCTGCAGAGGAATACCGTGTAAATGCCAACAAATGTCTGAGAGATGCAGGGGATACTGCATTGCTAATGCTCCTCTCATGAATATCGTCATGGGAGATATAAAATACCTATTGAACAGGTAGGTTTCTCTGTTAAAAACTCTTTAAAAAGAGGGAAAAAATGTTTGAATTGGTAGAAGGGGGATCTGCAAAGGGAGGAAACCCTTCTTAGAGACAGAATTCTTCCTGCCCATAGCTTCTGTCTCCTCTATCTTTCATTCTTAACTTATCTGGCAGCACAACTCTGGCAGATCCCATGCTGTATTGGTTGGTTCCCCTTCTGGCTGCTCTGCAACAGTGATGGATGGGAGCCAAGGGAATAAATATAGCTCCGAGTTCCAGTAGTAACCCCCTGCCAGACTTCTACACAGAGAGCTGGGAGGTCACTGAAGGGAGAGGGGTTGGGTGCTACAGAGTTTGGGCAAGCTTTGACTCCTCTAGCAGGGCATATTTCTGCAGCTTGAGAGGAAGGGGAACAACGTGCTGCAGGAACACGCTGTTGCCTTCGTTTCCATGCAGAACCGAAGAGATCTCTAAACGTATATCAAAAGCAGTTTCCATTGGCCGTGCAGTTTCTGTGTGAGTTTATTAAATGTGAACATTTTTTAATGTAAAAATAACTTCACTATTTTGTTATTTCCTTTTACGTATTTCACTCTGGTTGGAAAAATGAAATCAATCTAGTCAGCTTTTCATCAGTTTCTCTTTGGCTGTCATGCAGTTGCACAATGCTGCAGTGCTTGGCTAGCAAAAATGTTTACAACGAAAAATTGTTTTCAATGGGATTTTAAAAAAAGAATTATGGAAACATTTATATTAGTCTTCAGTATTTGTATAACTTTTATTTTTACAAAACCTAAGTGATATCAATGATGTCTTTCTAATTTGATCATGAAATTGAAGTGCATTTTAAAAATATATTTGCAAGGTATAGACAAGATGCTGTTGTCTGTTGAATAGTGCAAAAATGCTAGCAAGAATATTTTTAGGAGCTGGTTCAAAGTCAGTGGAAATCCATGAGTACCTTTCAGGTGACTTTCAAAGGTTTGGAATCAGACCCTTCACCTGTAGCTAAGTATGTGCTGTAGCTGGATTCAATAATCTTAACAATTTTGTGCTGGTCTGAGTAGTTCTGTGATCTAGTAATGCAGTGAGATCCGCAGCTTTCTGTGGCCAAGATGATTTTGGGAATATGTCTGCAACCCTTATACCTTTACCATTGCCATTGGCACCCCCAAGATTTTTCCATATGAAGAAAGTATAATATCAGATCCCTGATACCTTAACTGTGATAAAATACCATCAATAAAGTGTTGGTTAAGGGTTACTCTTTGAATGAAAACCCTTAAATACTTATTCAGAAAAAGCGTTCATGAGTGGTTAGTTGTGGTGATAATTCTTTTGTTCAGCAGTAGAATTGGCAAAGAGCTGTTTTGTGGACTCCTCGAATTTGTAGATATTGAAAGTTGCTTTATGAATATAGTGTCTGAGGAAGTTTGAGGAAGCATTGCATCTCCCCGAGGATCTTCCTGCAGATAGTAACAGAGTGGCCTTACACAAGCATCCCAAACATCCCCTTTTCTGCACTGTTTGAATTTCTATCTTCATTCAGTGTGCCACCATGATACTACTATGTGGAAGAGAAATGGGTACTTTTGGGTTTCCTTTGGAAAGTAAAAGCCTTTCTGCTAGTGAATCATAACTTTCTCAGGGTCCAGGCTTGCAAATACTTTTTCAGTGCTTTTATTATGAATAATAGTAATAGTCAGTCACTGAGTTCACTAACCAGAGATCTTAGGGAATATTTTAATCCCCAAGTCCATAGCTGTCCAAGACTTATTTGAGGCCAATCTTTCAAGTTCATGTTGCTTCTACTTGAAGTCACCATCCCACCATCAAAAAACGAGTGTTTTAGGGTTGCACTACCCCAGACTTTGACTCTGTCAAACATGGGCTGTTGATGGGCTACTTCACACTTCATGATGCTAACAAGATGTTGATGTTATACATTTAACGCTTAACTTACTGAATACAACTTTGGCAGCACGTTCACCATTCAGTTAAATATAAGTTGCATTTGTGAGATAAGTTGTATAACGGGAAAGAAATGAATTGTCCTGTAGACTTTTTTTTTTTTTTCTGTGATATTGAGAAAAGTATTGCAATTTACGATTTACGTTTTTTAATAAAAACAGATTTGGAACTATTTGCCTATGTATATTCTGTTACATAGCAGTTTTTGCTTTTGTGGCTACTATGAATATATAAAGTAGATTTGGTGACTGTAAAAGCAGTCTGGCTAGTGCATATTCTTCAATTGCATAACATTTGCTCGTGTGCCTCAATTCAGAACATAGCAATGTTTTTAATCAGACTGGGACTATTTTTCTAAGTATGCTTTGCTTTGAGGAGATTTTCTATTGGGAGACTGAGCTTTTGAAGAAGTGTTTCATATATCTGAGTTAAATAAAATATTACCTATCAGAGTGGAACACCCTTTTTTATGCCATTCCTTTACAAATACAGATTTACAAATAAGTCTTCAGACAGTTTTTATTGTTGCTTGTTGTTATGAAACATGTTATATATCTTTTACTAATTATACTTTTATCCTTGGTTTAATTATGTTTATTCTGAAACAAGTGGTTGTTTTTTCTTTTTGCTTGTTTGTTTTTTAAGACATTGTTTAGTAGTTTCTGATTTGTAAATAATAATGAAAAAAAAACCTTTGAATATCCCAGTTACTATTTATTTTATTTTATTTTATTTTATTTTAAGTGCCTGTATTCTCCACCCTTCTATCTGATGCTGGTGGTGGAGCTGAGCAGAACCAAAGCAGCCAAAGAGAAATTAAAGGAGAAGCTCTGGCTTTGTGTGCTTCCATCTACACATTTCTCAACCAGAGCAAGAGTCTGATGACTATTTTATTTTCCCAGGGTGTGTCTGGGTTGGTGCAGTAGTGAAGGATGTTGTTAGAGAAAGTGGGCTGGCAGATAACATGTGTTGCATATGCATTTTCAACCTGGATTTGAAAACAACTTTTCCTCGCTCTGTAATCTTCTCTAAAATATGAAAACAGTTTTAAAAAAGCACAGACAGGGAGGGGGATCCTCTTGCACTTTTTCATTCCTCTGTGAGAGTGTGCATATGTATCTGTGTTTTTAACAGATACGCTCAGAAAGCATTGTCTATGTAAAATGGAAGTTAGCCTTGTTAAGCAAAATGTTCTGCCAGGCTTGGAAGCCATTTGTACCTTGTTTGGACCCTAGGTGTTTCTCAGCTGCCTACTTGCAGAGAGCAGAATTTAGTCCCTTTCAGTCACTTCCATTTAGGGTTTGCCCCATGTTGAGATCATTATTTAGTAGTAGGACAGCTTTTACATGTTGAGTAGGGATCATTTATTTCTATAGAAATAAGAGGAGTTAACAGCAGTGCACAATCAATATGCAAAACCCTACTAAGATAATTTGTATTTAAATGCGAACAACATTAATTCTAAACAATCTTCAGCCCTTACTTAGTCTAATCATTGCTGGACATCTAGGTGAAGAAGGCTCTTCTAACTTATTAGTTTATTATCAACGATATTGCCAACACTTAAACCCTTCGATTAGGTAACCCAGTTACTTATTATTCTATTAGGACTTGCTGCTGCTTCTGTTTAAGTCCATAGTTAAACACCTACTGACTGGGAATAACAGATGCCCCCATCCTTCTATAAAGAAGTGTATGCAGAGTTGTGCTACTGCACTTGGAGGACATAAATAGAAATTATTATATGTTAGTATCTTATAGGATGCTTGCATATATTTCTTAAAACTGAATGTTATTGAAGGCCTATATAAAAGGAATAAATGTGCTTATCTTTGAAAGAGAAGTTAATATAACAAGAATAAAAGAACTTTAAATAGTCTCATTTTTGTTATGTTTCATCAGCCCTGTTTCAGATTGATAAACGTGACGTTCATATACACGAAAAGCTTGTCAGTTGAAGTTGTTTGGTGAAAAAGCTTACATGGTGCAACATTTTTGACTCGTCTGTGCTACTTCTCTTGATCTTATGCTGAACGTTTCTGTAGAGCATTTGATTTGGAATTAGCATGGACGCAGTAGTCCTGAAGCATGTATGTAGTAGTTTTGCTGAAGTTAAATGTACGGTGTTAAAGCATGTACTTCTGTGATGAAGAGAGGCCTCTGAAATCAGGAAAGGCCACAGCGGTGAAATATTCTGCTCATGGTTCCGTTAGTTTAAGAGTCATGATCTTTACTGCTGAATCTAGCTGTACCGGTGTTCAGAAAATCTGCAGAGCCATATTAGTTTTCTTTCTTTTCTGTATTTTTTTTAAAATATTCACTGCTATCAGTAGCGTATATGACTTCAAAAGTTGTGTGGTATCATAACTGTTTCTTATATTGGCTGGAATTTTAGTTCTTTTAAAGAAGTGGTTCAAATGAAAACTTCACCTTTTTTTCGTTGGAATCAATTGTGGTCTTGAACCCAGATAACGCTTTAGATATCAGTGTCTTGTCCCTTCCAAAGGATGGAGCCATTCCTATCATCCATGACTTGTCTTGGCTCTGAAGTTAACTAAGCTGGGTCTCTGAAGTGGTTCCCGTGATAGCCTGACTGATTCCTTACCGATAACAGAAGGAAAAGGTGGGGATGGCAGAGGGCTTTTAAGAGCATTTTGCCACTGTGCCTGGGTGGTGACAGACACGACAACAGGTCCAGTGAAGCTCTAACTTGGAAGCCCAAATGAGGAAGAAAAAGTTGGAAAAAGGATGGGAGTAGTTCACTATATCCCAGTAGAATGCTAGCGTCTGTGCATTTGGATCAGAGCGCTCCACAGCCATAGAATAGCTCTTATGCTCTGACAGGTTATTCTGAACTAGTATTTGCCATTTTAATTTTCTTTGCAGGCCTAGATATGAAAGTCTCTGCACTTTCCTTTCTTGCTGAAACTTTTGGTAAAATAATAATAATAAAAAAAACTCAAATATTTTAAAAATAAGTCTGACTGAATGAAAACCTAACTTGCTGAAAATCCTAAGTTAGACTTTAAACAAGCTACCATGTCATTTTACCACCCATGGCCAAGAGCAGTCTTTTTTCCAAAACCAGATTATGTTCTTCATCTCTCTAATGGCATTATTAGCAAATACGCATTGGAAGCCAGGACCCTATTTGTGATGCTATTCCCCCTTTGGGGCTGGTGTTGAAGCACAGGCACAATATAGAACTTCAGAAAGAAGGCAAATATCAGCTAGTTTTAGCTCAGGATTAGCAGTTAGGACTCTTGAGTGTCATCTGAACATTGATTATTTGTCAGATAATGCAATTACATTTAATGGAGGGCACTGCTCAGGAGTTGCATAGTTTAACTAGCACGTTCAGTTTTATGCACTGTTCCGTGTTCGCGGGCGCAATGGAAGCAGGACTGACATTTGATGCTTGGTTGTGTTAATACTTTTGCAAAGCAGCTGTGTATCGCAACACTGACGAAACCCATAAAATGCCTGTTCTCTGCTCTTTGCTACTACTACTACTACTGTGCTCTTTGTCTTGTTTATGCTCTCCCAGAGAGGCGAAGATTGTAGAAGAGAGGGGTGTTGGAGGATGGTGTCACCCGTTGTGTGTCTGTCAGTGAGCTGACACACTTGCTATTGACTGTGACATGTCACTTACATGAAGCCATGCAGTGCTGCTGCAGCTTGGGGCACAGCGTAGCTTATGCAGCAAATTGAAGTCCATTTTCATCTGTGTGACAGACCACTGAGAAAAGCTAGAAATCCTGAGCCATTAAACTCAGGGTTACCCTTCTCCCATAAAAAGAAAGAAAAGAAACATGTGCCAAATATGAAAACAGAAAAGAATCCTGTCCTTAACTGAACCCTGAAAATAATTGAGGAGGAAGAGAATGACTTCTTACTGAGATGCATAAGAAATCTTTAAGGAAAATTCTTGCTTCTGTTTTCCCTCTTGGCTTTCTAGTCTAACAAGAAGTCTCTACTCCATTGAGTCATGGAGAAATTTACCAATGAATTCACTGGAACCAAGATTTAATCTTCAGAAAGGAGCTGAAGAATTGTCAGCTTTGCTTCCTACGCTGGCTGTATGTTGATTCATGAAGGAGCATTCATCGTGGAAATAGCATCAGTACTTCTTGTGTTCTAAGACAAACCTCCCAAACTCACGCTGCCTTGTCCCATTTGTAAGACTGGAAAGAATGCTTCCAGCGCAGGTCAAAAATCCGTTCTGTAATAAATATTTGGAGACTTTTGTGTGTATAAATTCTGTACCAGAGAATTAGTTTTGAAATCCTTAGTAGGAAATACAGCTTGGGTAAAAGGTGAGGATGAATGCTGAGGATAATTCACATGTTCATAGGACTGTATAGTCAGCATGATACTAATCTCAAGCTCGACTAATGAAAGTATTTGTACCTAGTTCAGATTGCACTGAATCAGTTTAACTCTGTCAAAGGTACTTAGGTCTGGGTCCTTTCACTTCAGAAATCTCACCCCTTCTTACGCTCTTAGGTTCAGTTATCATGAAGAAGTGAAAAAGATGAGCTCCTCACAGTTGTGATGAAAGCCCATGGTACCTAAAGTGACCATCTCTGTGATGGCTGCTCCTGGGTGCAGTCTGGTGTGCTTGCATGAAAGAGCTTTTGAATCTCATAGCTGAATCGTTGTCTCAGCCTTCATAAGCAGTAACTAAAGTTCTGTGTATGTTTTATAGTAAACAGTGTAGCTTTACCCTTTTGTTTTTAATCTCTGTCTGCGTTCATTTGGTAACTACCATAATGGTACATAAATGAGTGTCGATTTCGTGAAAAAAGTTGTCCTTTTGTGAAAAGATTCTAAAATCATGTCTTTCATGAGTGCAACCTGATGGAGCACCATGCACATTGTACACATGGAAATGTGCTCCCCTCAGCTGTCAGTGCAGTATGCTGAAAAATGAGCATATGAAGGCAATTTGAGTGTTGAACCTTTTTTAATTCAACACATCATTTGGTTGCAAAATAGTTAAGTAAATTGTATTAAATAATTGTAAACATTCCAAATAGTCATCCAAAACAAATCATATTTTGCATAATCATAACTTAGGAACAAAATAATAAAATATAAATCAAGGGATAGAGTAAAAAAAATCAGTAAAGGATGACTGTATACTTCAAGTTGTTCAATTACTTGGCAGAATTTTGTCTTTTTAAGATAATCCTGAAATTTCAGAAACTGTAGATTAAAAGGCTTAATATATTTTGTTACTATATCACTTTGAATATCTATTTTCTGCAACTTGAAAGCCATATGCAGTATGACTTTTGCAGCGCAAAAGGCTTTTCATTCTGTAGAGTGCCTAGAACTTCATTATGTGATCAGTTACATAAATAGGCTTATTGTTTAGAAAGTGTTTAAAATGAAGCCTGTCCTTTAGCCATTTCTTTCTCTTATTAAATTTTTCAAGACACATATTTCAAAACCAAACATACCAATTCCAAAGGGGTCTAATTTTCTTCTGTTTCTCCCAAAATGTACAGTATGTTCTAACAATTTAGGCGCTAGTTAGACTAGTGGGGAGTCTTTCATTAGAAAGCACACTATAGCAAAGCATGTATTTTTTGTTAAGACACAGTGAATGATACAATAATTGTAAAGGACATCTACAGTGTAATGGCAGTTACATGTTTTTCAAAGAAACTGCAAACAATAGGTAGAAGAAAGTAAAATCAATAAAAAGACATTGTATGAATATATTTGGTCCATTAGTTACAGGGAAATCTATTCTGTTCAATCTGAAATCCCATTCAGTTTATGAGGTGGATAAATAAAAATGTTAGGTCCCAGTTATGTCATCCTTTCCTCTTTTGAGCTTAATGGCAACTTTGGATGAAATGGGACATCAGGATTAAAGCTGAAATTAATCATTGTGCAGCACAGTTTTCATCACCTTCCCTTCCAAATGGCTTGTTTCTACTGAGTAATGTCACGGGGGCTGTGTTTGTCATACACTTACTGACTGTTCCTGTGCGTTGTAAGAGAGGGAAGTCACAAGTGAAGCGTTGTAGCTACGGAATGGGCGTGCACTTGTGCTTGTTAAGTCTTGTAGCTGAGGAAGTGCCCCGGACACTGACTTATTTCACTTCCAGTAACTATAATTATAATATATTATTAAAAATATTGCGCAGCTTGGGGGCAAGTACTGTGAGAGGTTGCACGTCTGCTTTCCCCAGGCCCTAAAATTTGTAAGGGACAACTAATTTCCTCACTAGAATGTCTGATCCCTATGTGTCAATTGTTGGTAGATTAAGGTCAATGATGGCACTTATTTGGTACTTTTATTGACTTGGGTCATGTGATAAAGTGATTGATTTAAGCACAGGATTGCTATTTTTTTTTTTATTGTAGCAGTTTCTTCCATAAAGCCAGGTTTTACATTAACAGGAATTATTCATATGGTATTTAAAAGCAATTCAATTTTTCCCTTACAGGTGTCAGTGCCATTGTGTACATTCAGAATCACGTATTTCACTTTGGGAGAATGTTTTTGCCGATGTCAGATGTAGCCTTTGTTTCCAGAGATCTTTGGATACGCTGAGATTTCAAATAGCAGATAATAACATGCAGTGTGTATTATTGATGTTGTCTTAATTGTCTTATTGACAACTCACTTGCAGTTGAAGAGGCATGCTAATATCAGACATTTTATGAGATTGCATTTATTTTCATGACTGGAAGCCATAGCTACAGGATAGTTTAACAGGCACATAACTATTATTCATTAAAAGATGCATAATTTTTTTAAAATGCATTTTTTGGGGGTCTACATATTCTGCTGTTTGGTTTTGTTAATTCAGTCTTCCTGCCTCTTAATTTTCCTGTGCAAGTTCCTAAGCTACTTATTGATATTTGGAATTTTCTCCAAAGCAGAGCACTGTGTACTACTGCCATTATTTGAAAAAATAGCTTGTAGAGTAGAATATTGTAAGCCTGGAAGATATTGGAAGATAAAGGGAAAGAACAAGTCGGTTCCCTCTCTTGTAGAAGAAAAGAGGACTATAGAAGCAGACATGACTTTTGTACAGCTTAATGCGGTAAAATAGTTGAGAATATTTTAATTGTAATATTCGTTCTGCCTTTTTGTTGGAGTAGGCTTATTAAGATGTAGGAATAGTTCACTTACTGTTGGTCTCTTCTAAAGACCTGTGAATTAACTTGTGACATTGTTAACATTTCAAATCAATAAAAATAAAACTACAGTATGTATCAGCATGAGCTGACAGATGTAGACAAGTACTAAGGAAAATTTCTTGCTGAGAGTGATTGTAGCCTGAAGTATTTTATATATGAATGATCTAAGCATATTTTAGTTTTCTCCTTCAGAAAACCTCCAGTTTGGACATATGGGCCTCTTCGCATGTCTGTCAGTGTGAAAGGACCAATTGGGGATGTTATATTTGTCAGCATTGTCTTCTGGGTGCTTTTTTTTTTTCTGTCTTTCTAAGGACTGCATCAAGGACTGGCTGTTTCTGTCCCCATTTGAAATGTGAACTCATATGTTCCAGTATCACTATGAATCATGTTAAAAGAGAATTTCATGTAAATTCTAAACTTCGCTTCTCCCCCTTCTTTATTCCACTAATGTTGCTGGGGTGTTTTAGCTTGGGAGAATTGAATGCAAGGGGATATTCTTCAGATTCCTATTTTTCTCCTCCTCCTAGGGTGACTAATCTCTACAGTATCTTGCAGAAACACGGGTTTCTATCTAGGTGGTAAATAATTCAGTCCATTTCACTGATACCTTGGTATTCTTCTTCAGAATTTTTTTCTGAGCTAGCAAAGTGATTGTAGGAAACTATGAACTCATTCTGCAAAATACTTCTTAAAAATTGGCAATTATTCCTTTCTGTTTTCAAACTCACTTCAGCACGTTCTGCATTGCTTTTGCAATTAAACTTTCTCATGTATCTTTTTGAGACCAAAGAACTTGTGATCTCTTTTCTAAATGAGTCTTCCCAGTTAGACACTCTGTTAAAGATCTTAGTGACCTTTGAAAATTTTGTTAAATTTATACCGTATCCATTTCACCTCTGTAAACCAGGCCAAGATCTGACTCCTGGTATTTCTGATAAGCTGTCAAAGAAGCTTTGAAGAAGGTTTATATTATATATAAAAATATACTGTTGATTTTTTTTTTTTTTTTTTTTTTGTATGCCAAAATGCTCTTTTAGATCAGTAATATAGAATTTGTCCCCCAAAATCTATTTGGTAAATGTCCTCCTGCTACCAAAACGCTGGTGCTGTCTGACTCTAAAGGATTTGGAGATGTCTAAAGCTGTCCTATAGATCCTACTTGCAGATCTGGGCCTATGGCTTGCAAAAAGGTAGATTTTTTGGGACGCAGAAGTGTTGAACAGCTCAGATGTGACCTCTGCATGCCATTACCCTGCATTTGAAGTGTGCAGATTGGCCATATCTGAGGATCTTGTGCTTGATTTCTAAAATAGATCAAGTAGTATATGCCTGGAGCAAAAGGTGTCCATCTGTGAAATACGAGCTTGAATGACCATAATACCAGGAAAAAATGGATGGCACCTGAAAATTAAACTTGTTGATAGCACACTGGACAGAGCTCCATTCCTGAATCTTTTATTGACTTTCAGCCTGACCTTGGGAGATTCATTACAAGTTTGATTTTTGCAGGTGCTGAACACCTGTTGCTACTAATGAGTCCTGTGGGTACAATGGGGGCAATTATCACCTCTGAAGATCAAGCTGTCAATCTTCCAGTGCTTGCATCCCTGTAAAGCAGGTAAAAGGCTTTTTTGGTGCCTTTAGAAAACGTTCTGTAAATTGATGAAAAGAATAAGAGCATGCGTTTGCTTTAATAATTTTTCTAGGAAAATTGCAAGGAACCTGGTCAGGCTGATTCAATGGAGGTGGAGGAGTGTCTTGCCGTACACTTAGAGGAGTACTTTGGAGCGTAGGAAATAACCCTGAATCAGATCAGTGATCCATATATCCCAGTGTTGCCAGCAAGTGATACTATTTAGGGGGAGCCAAGTGAGCCTGGTTTCTGTGGCACTGTCTTATACCCACTGTTGTTTTAGAGATGTTGAAGGGTACATCATTGAAGGGTTAAAGCGTAATCTTTTTACTATCTATGTGCAGTTCTTCCATCTCTTTCTGCAGCCTCCTGTGCTAGCAAGTTCCCTAGCTCATGAGTGGCTGTGAAAAGGACTTCCCATGATGTTGTGAAGCAGCAGCCACCCTATCTCCTTCAGCATTTTATTTGTCCTTTCTGTACTCCCTCTAACTCTGCTGCCTTGTCCTGGAAAGGAAGGGACCAGGGCTGCGCACAGTGTTCGAAATGGAGGTGCACCAAGGCTTTCTGTTATGGCAAATTGAGACCATCTGTCTCGTTATCAGTACCCTTCTAAATGATGCCCAATGATTTGCTGGCTTTTTTGGCTGTTACTGCACGCTGAACGTTGATCTCGGAGGACTGTCAATTCCAAGATTTCTTTGCTGCATTTTAACTGTAATTTCTAAATCCAGTGTTGTTGTAGGTTGTTGTTCAGATTACTTGCCCTTCATGCATTTCCTCACGTTTTTCTGTGTTGATGTTCCTCTGCTACCTTTTTTTGACCGCTCACTGGTTGTGTCTATGGACAGATTCCTTGCACTAGGCTTCCCCTGCAGCTCTAGCCTTGTCTTTCATCAGAATAGCTCAGCCAGTGGCCAATCCATAGGCAAGAAGTTTGTCTTCTTGACCCTTAAGAGTTTGTTTCAGTTTCAACCTCTTCATTCACAGAAACTGTGCAGCAGAAGTTCCTTTCTGATACTGTCCCCCATCAGTTTTGCTTTTCAAAATATTCCTGACAGCAGGTTGAGCATCCTGATTTTGAAGAATTGAGCTGTAGGTGGGCTTAGGTCTTTAGTGCAGCACTCTTTGTAGCACTTCTAAAGAGGTATGTTGAGGTTGTCCAGATCTGATGCAGGATTCCCCTCGTGAAATGCTTTAGCTGTTAAGTGAGAGGTTGGTCTTGAGTTATTGTAATGGCTCTTTCTTTACTAATCCTAAAGACTGTGTGTTCAAACAGGCACAGAACTGCCTGATATCTCCAAATGCCAGAATGGGGTTGCTTGATCACCTGGGGTTGTCTCTGCTGTCTCTCAGGGCAACTGTGCTCCTTATTAGCAAGTGTTTCATTCATAGGGAGTTGCAGGTTGAAGCAGTTGCTTCAGGTAAAGAGCCAGTTGTGCTGTTCCGTGTCTGAGACCCCAAATTCTCAGATAGTAGTTACTCGGAAGTGGTTTTTTGCAGGGAAGCATATTAGGCAACCAGGTAAGAACTATTATCAAGTGTTTTTAGCTCCAACAGTAAATGCTGATGTCTCTCTAGTTGAGTTGCTCTGTGACATAAGAGTTAACACTGTTCTTTAAAGACTCTGGCCTATTGGAAAAACAACAAAACAAAACCAAACCCCAAAACGCTCCCTTGCAATATTCTTTGTGCTAGGAAATGGTGAGAGGGGAGAGTCAGTATTACCTGCCAGGACTGGTGGAGCACAACATGCTCCAGTTACATCATCTTCTATTTGTGAATTGTTACCTTGGTTGACATGGATTAGTGAAGTAGCACCCTCCAGTGCTGAAACCTTTAGTGCCTATAACTTGGGTGAAAAGACTAAATATTATCACTATTAGAGTTTTATGCTGATAGCTAGTGACAGCTAGTGATAACTGAGTTAAACTTTTGGATACTTGAGAGATGTTAGGGGGAGATCTCATCTGTCCCTTTAATACCATGTCCTGGTTTATTTGTGTTGCAGAAGCAGCTCAATGAAATCACAACATAGGCCTGTTTTAGGCAAACCAGAATTAAATGTTCAGAATACGCTGGTTGAAATTTCTGTATCACTTGTGAGAGCCATCCACAGAAATAATGTATGTTCCCTTCTGAAACTGGGCTGCCTTCCCCAGTTCCTCTCACCATATTTTCTATTGTATATTCTTTTGCTCTGGTTCATTATAGTGTAGATATTTTAGATACAAAATTTGCCATGAAAGTGGTAAAAAGAAAACTTAAGATTTTCAAAATTTCCTTGGAAGTAAAAGATCCTCTAAATACTCCCTTTTTATGTTGTTGGACTGCAGGCCCTTTTCAGTATATCCTTTTCTTCTCACAGATAGAACCTTTGGTTTCTTAAAATTGTGCAGCAACGTCTCCTTATCGAACTTCAACTGAAGCTCCAAGGCTTGTGAAGTATCCACAAAATCGTCAGCAGTTCTCTGGCCTTATCATCAGTGGAGTCAGACCATTATGGGAGTTTAAAGTATATTTAGAACAGTGTTGGGATAAAAGATACTTAATATAATTCTCCCAGTAGTGTCTTAATTGTTATCTGAAGAAAAGGTCTGGCAATCAAATTCTTAATCAGGTGGCCCAGCACGGTGGGAAGCAAGGATTTAGGTCCATGAATTCTGCATACATCTCTTGATAGTTGAGAGAACTGACTGACAGATGTAAAGGTAGTAGCTTTAGTGTGTTTAAGTTGCAGCTGCTGCTGTCTTTGGGGTATTTTGTAGCATATTCTAGAGAACTGATTTTACCCACATTTCATCAAGGCTGATGGCTTGGGAGTTAGTGTGTGAATAAGGATAAAGTTGAAAGGTGAATAAAGTGGGAAATTTAGAGGCAGAAGTTGCAATTAGGAAATGGAGCGATGGCAAGGACTTTGAAGGTGGCGAGCGTGTATCTCTGGCGGGTTGGGAAAATAGGGTGCCTGACGTTCTGGGGTAGGAGTATTTGCTTGACAAGAAAATGTTAGGTTCAGCCTGTTTTTGAGAAATCAAGGCTGCCCACTCTGAACTTTCTTGCCTCAGTTAAGAGTGTTAGAATGTGACCTTTAGCATTCTGAGAAAAGGAAATATTGTAACCTTAAGGAATTTTCCATACTTGGAAGCAGAACAGAATTCACAGCTATCTTCAGGAATTATCCTGGTCCTTCTAGACTACGAACCTCCTCAGAATTTACTGCTGTTGGACCGGGTTCCTTAGCAGCTTTAGTGGTTGTTTCGAAGGTTAGATAAATGGGTGACCTTTTGGAGAGCATTGTGTTATCATATAGACCAACTGAGTCTTTAGTGTGTGCAGGATGGATCTTCAGTTAGGTATCTTTGTGCAGAATTAAATTAAATGTGTCTTTAGTAGCTTTGACATTGCAGTTGGCATAGATGACTCCGATTTGGTCTGTCTTATTCTTGGAAAAAGAATCCACAGAGACGTAAGAGTTGAGTTCCTGAGCACAGCTATTGCTGAACTTTGAAATGAAAAGTAAGTATTTGTCCCTTATGGGAGTCATATTGTGGATATTTCAGATTTAGCCTCCAAAATTTAGAGCTTTTTTCTTGAGTATTAATGGTTAAAGAATAAAAATTAAGACTATTCAAAGTAGAAAGCAAATGTCCCAGTATTGCAACACACACAGGAACACACACTAACACAAAGCTAATATAATAGATTAGAATTCATCTCTGATAAACCTGGGAAATATGCACTGGAGAGGGTAGAGCAGCGTGTCTTCAAAGGTTGGTTAGTGCTTAAGGTGACAGAGAAAGGAAATGCACATGAATGACAGTTGTTCCTGAGAGAGTCATCACACGCGTCAGTGAAAAGTCTCTTGGACTTGAATCCCACTTCAGTTTAAGAAAGTTGTTCAGAAATGTGTGATAGAACAAGATGGGCGGTTGCCCCGGGTAGGTCTGAGGGTCGACCTGTGCCTCGCATGGTGGCAAGAAGCAGTTTTCCCCATTGCCCCTTAGGTTTAATTTTCTTGCAGGATGGCACTGGAATGGCTGAATCTTTGATTCCTTTGTCTTGCAGCGTTTTTACTTTGTTGGTAGATCTAGGGAGATTAGGAATGCAGGACACAACAGCACAATGTACAAAGTTTGTATCAAATAAAAGGATTCAATTTTCTGCCAAGTTGGGGTTTAACCTCTCCTAGATCCTGAGTTGTGCATAATTAATGTATTTTCAATATCTTTCGGCATTTGACTTTCAGAATTCTCTCTCAGAATTAATCTTAAAGATGTTTCAGTATTCTGCCTTCAGGAAGACAACTTGCTTTTAGCTCATGCCATAATTTTTGGTTTCAGTTTTTGGATGTCATGTATCACTCTGATTAAATGTCTTTTTTCTTGCAGAAGGCTATTCTCATAGGAAAAAAATCAAGCTATTATCTAACAAATGTGTGGCAGTTAATGCTAGCATGGACTAGTATATTTTTAATGGCAGCAATCTCTTCCATTTTGCTGCATGTGAACAAAGCCTCTTGCCTGCTTTATATCATCAAAGAGCTTGTCCAGATTTGGCGGTTTTAGGTTGGGTAACATTATGATAGACGAGTTGACAGTTCATTAAACCAAAGATTTTTTCCGTCCACAATAGTCTGTCTTCTGTATATTTACTATTATTAAAGTCTGCACAATAGCATCTGTAAATAAGACATGCCTTTTCTCTCCACTAGCGTTGACGACGGATGGTGGATGCCTCCTAACAGAAATAAAGCTAGAGTCCTGCTGAGCTAACTTTTAATTCAACAGCGCAGTGTGTATAAGTACACTAGTGCCATTGTGAAAGAATGGCTTTTTTCCATTAAAGCAATATTGCTGTCCCTGATACTCCTGCTTGTCAAATATACCAAGGCATAAAACATTTTTGTTTGTGTTAGTAGCATTTCAGGAACCAACTAGTAGTAAGCGCTAGGTGTGACCTGTGCAGTGCTACATGCAGGAGCTGGCTTCTAGCTCCTTGCAGCTCTGTCATGTTTGGGATGTACATTCTTTGAAGATTACTTCTAAAGAAAGGCATCCAAATTCTTAATTCAAGATTCTGTCTATTCCTGTGGTGTTTACATTCCAGTATGGCAGAAGATCTCTGAAGGGTCTGGGGGGTGGGGATGAAAATGCACTTGAAAAAGGGTTTCTCAAAACAGGAAACAGGTCTCTTTCAAAGAATGAGTTCTCCACCTCCTCCCCTTGGTAAAGACTGGGAATAACATTTTATGTAGGAAAGAGTATACATTGGTGAGCAACTTAAGTTACTCACAGTCCTGTGAGCTAGAGCCACACGGAGTGGGGCAGTGGGCAGCGTGCTCAAGGGAGGCTCTTCCGCTGCTGAAGCTGTGCCCTTTTGTGCTAGCACAGCTGCAAAGTTACTTGTGCCTGTTTTTCTGCACGTTATCTTGGTGCTTTTGTTTTTACTTGCTACTTAAAAACTACAGCCTAATCATCTTCCAGAGTGCTTCTTTCTTCTGCTTTTTTTCTTTTCTTTAATACTTTCAACGATATAATAAAGATCAAATATTTAAAATTGCTCACATGTTACTTTGTGAAATGCATTTGCAGGAGAATGGGAATAGTTACTGTGCGGCTTTCTTTTAGCATAGCCTCTTCCAATTGTTTAGTTTTGAATTCACTCTACTTAAAATATGCAGCATATTTTGTGTGTGTGTGTGTGTGTGTGAATATGGCGTTCATTAAAGGGACTAATAACAAAGGCTAAAGCTTGGCACAGTGTGGGTGTTATGCAAGCTTTCCCACACGCAGTTCTGCCAGTAGCCCCTATTCTGACCTGCAGTAAAACTCCTGCTATTCTAGTCCTGGGCCCTGCCCGAGCAGCGGCTGCAAACCCTGTCGCGTCATGTGTGTGTGATTCTGTGGCAGAAACAGAGGAGATACTTAAAGTCATTTTTACTTCTGACCTTTCAATGAGAGGTAGGTATTTTCATAAACAATTTGAAAAGTATTTTTGTAATAAACCAGGAGTGATGCCTATAAACAGTAGCAGTAAAAAGAAACAGGTGAACAATTTCAAGATACACAAAAACTCCTTATTTATGTAGCAAGGTGATGATTTAAAAGATTCGTATTGTGATTTTATTATTGTTAAATTTCAGAAATTTTAAGCACGCTTCTGGTGCAACTGGAATGTTTTAACACCCTATATGTTCCTAGCAAGTATTTAAGTATGTAGAAGTATTTTTTTTTTTTTTTTTCCACATGGTAATTTGCCATAATAAAAGTGGCATCGTGCACTCAGCCATCACTGTAATATAATATAACAGCAGGAGTGAAAGGACCAATTCCTTGAAAGGGCTTATGTCCCTAGAATTATAAGGGGGGGGTTGGAGGGATGTTAATAATTTAAGGTAACTTTAGCGATGATTTAGCAAGCGATCAGCAACATGTGGTATGTGAGCTCTTGTGGAAAGCATCGCTTTGGATGCAGACAATGCAAATAAGCATTCGAGCAAGCAAAACAGATTCACCTACACATATGCAAATGCTAAATCTTAGTAAAATGTTAATTTTAAGATAAAAATAGCCTTTCTGCAACCTCAGGCACCTATGTAACCCTGCTTCTGTCCTTTAAAAAATAGTTTTATGAAGGAACAGTTTAACCAAAATTGAAAAAAGGGGGCATGTAGCCTTTCAGGCTACGATGATTAGTATTAAGATGAGTTGCACTTTAGCTAGGCTGAAACTTGTTCGTAACAGAATGTTAAATACTTACTGAAAAGAAAGATTATGTCTATCTAGTTACACCATTCCTTGATATATGCACCATGTCAGAGTGCCATTGTCTCCTGGGTAAAGACTGAGAGTTCAAATACCCACTATCTCTCCCCTGGTGCTCCAAATGCTCTGCTTTGAAGTTTTTATAATCCATCTGTCATCTTCTAGCAGGGAGGGCACATGTTCTGTACCACTCAATTATAGAATTCTCTTTTGCCAGCTACAATGAGACAGGAAAGAATGTTATGGGTGGTTGAGAGAAACTGTCAGATATACTAAATTCCTAGGATTCATATGGATGATGTTATTCCAGTGTAGGAACACAGCATGTGTTATTGTTAAAATGTATTAAGAATACATCGTGTATTGTACAGTTTAAGCATTTTGATATCACGTAGTTTTGTTAATATTTGATTTTGATTTTAAAAATTGAAACAGCCAAACAGTCGGAGGTTTGATCATTTCATTTGTTTCAGCCAGCAAAAAGTAACCAAATATGCATAGATTTTAGAATATCAGAAATTACTGTGGTTTCTGTTACAACAGTAAAATGAAAAAAAAATGTATTATTTTTGTGTAAGGACTGTGGAACAGTGAAAGTGTTTATAGACCAGTACTATTTGCCATACCAATTGTTTGTATTATGATATGAACTGAAGGCCTGAAAATTATATGTAGTACCATCTGGTGAAAACAGAAGTAGCATTTCATTATGGGGTGCATATAAACAATGGAAGCAGTGTGTTCTGAAAGTATAGTTAATATTTTGCTCAAAGAAATCTACCTTACAGAGACCTAGCCTGTTTGATAGCCTGTTGGCTTTTCATGTACACAGTCTCTGAGGTGATTTAATTTGTTTTCTTATGTGAAATGAGTGTGATGATCTCAGCTAAGTCTCTATTGGATATTAGTTCACGGTGTAAGAGAGCCCACATAGTTCTGCAGAGACTGGCGTAATTTGAAAATTGTATTTTTTGCTTAGAATAGGGTCAGCAGGTGTTGTAATTGAAATTACTGGAATATATATATGTATTTTCAGGGACACTGTATGATAAGAGTACCTGCAAATGTTATTTTTTACATAAATGCATGGTCTGGTATGTGTCAAGTACCCACCCTCAAGTTCAGTCTTAAATATGCATCTTCAGCAGGTGCTTTTAAAACTCCTAAAAAGGACAAGCTTTGTGAGCTGAAACCTAACTTCCAAAATGTATCTTGAGCAGTTGTCAGGACGACCTCTTGGTCAGACTGTATCTGCAGTATAAATGCGGCCTTCCCTCCCGGAGAGGCAGGATCTGGAACCTGGCTGGTGAGAGTGCCTTTGTATTTATTGGCCTGCCATCAATTTGTGGTCCCCTCATGTTGAAGCGAGGGCTGCGGATGGTGAAGGGAAACGTCTGCAATCCCTTGGCAGCTCTTTGGTTGCTCTGCAGGGCTGTGGAGGAGAAGGGATCACCTGGTTCTAGATATCAAATCCCTGCATATGTTTGAGACAGGAATGGGAGAGAATGTCTGGGTTTAGTTGGTATGCAGTTGTTACAGTAAAAATTGAGATAACTGACAAAAGCCCCACTGGAAAAATCAAATCGGAGAGAATATGATGTGAGGCAAAGTGGTCCTTCCCTTACCGCCCGAGAGTGGAAGCTGGTCAGGATTCCTGGGAAGACAGAGGCTGGACTGTTGCACGTCACTGGGTTCCTGTATCTGCTCAGATCTACCTAGTGCTTGTGTCTCCTGCCACTTCCTGATGGCGTGGGCAAATGGGCATTTCAGGAATTAGACTCTGCTTTTGTTGGCCGTTGCTGTCAGCGAATGTGCCCACAAGTGTCCCAAGGAGAGGTGGCCACAAAGCACTTGGGCTGATGGGCATCTGAAGGGGAGCCCTGCGTGTGGTTGCACTGGAGATCGGGACCGTCTCACGACGGGGTGCTCTGCCCTGGAAGGACCCTGTCCAGGCTTAGCTCTCCTCTTGACCTGTATTTATATAGTAGCCAGTGCGAGTTTTGAAAAATATTTTATGAAGATTGTTTTTTACATTTGCTTTACACTCTGGATATGTTTATCTAACCTATATATGGCCAAAGATTTTAAGTGACAAGGAAGAATATTCCACTAATCCCCCTGTACTTTGAGAATGTATTTGTATGCAGAAGCAGGGCAGGGCTTTTTTAATCCAAAGTATTAAAGTATTTTCTAGTGTTTTGGTTACTCAGATATTGTTCTCTTCCTTCTTCCTTCCTTTTCTAATTCTTGTGTATTTCTGTCTTTTTTTTATATACTTTTTTTTTTTTTTCCTGTTTCTTCATACTTTCTCCTTCTCTCTTACATGTGTACAATAACAGTGGGAGGATTTACAGGAAGAATGGACTTTTTAGATCCTAAACTCTATCACTGTGGAAAAAGGAGAGAGAAGAAAGGAGAAAAAAAAAAAAAAAAGCTACTGTAGTTTGCAGAACCTAGTGAAACCTTGAGAACAAATACAAAAAGTATTTGCATTTACTTTCTAACTTCCCCTGAGTCTTAGTACTTGCACTCTGAGGCTTTTCACTGTATTTTAAGCCTGCTGTATCACTTTTTTTTTTGTAAATGTCAATAAAAGTAGCCATGCAGTTGTTGGTAATTGGTATGTAATAATGTCAGCAAATTTGAATTACTATTTTGACATAAATATTTTATATAAATTTGTATTTACTTCATCTAGTTATAAAATATATATATATGCATATATTAAAATACAATAGCGGTGATAGTCTTTACATTGACTCAGTCCGGTAAGAATATTTACCAGAATTTTCTGCATATGGCAATCTTAATCAACAGTGTACAATTCTGTTTGCCCCAGCAATTATTACTTTTGATTGGCAAGCAAAATATGTGGTTTTCTTGTAATTTATACATCCTACTCATGGTAAATAATGCCAAACAGATTTAGTATCTGGACAGATAAATTTTTCATTTTTGTTTGGAAGCCTGATTTAACATATATTACTCTGAGAAATACCACATTGAGATTTTAACCACCGTATTGTGCTACAGCTTATTGTTCTGTTGTAGGGATAATGCATTAATGTTTATTGAGTTCTTCATAAATGTATGTGTGTCATATGTAGTCAGAGTTTCCTTTGTGATCTTTTCTTTTTTTTTTTTTTTTTTAAGCTGGAAATTTAAAAAGATATGAATTTTAAACCACTAGTTATTAGGTAGCGTGTTGCAGTTGGGATTTTTTTTTGTTGTTGTTGTTGTTGTGTTTTTAAGCTTAATGTTTTTTACTGTCCTTTCTCTATTTTCCCAGGAGATTAAGGTCGTATTTTTTATGCATGTTGAAAAATATTCACTTATCAGTATGGGTGCAACTGTAAACAAGTGATAAAGTGACAACATTCACAACAGCAAAACTGACAGCATTTGCTTTAATTTTCTGCCATTTTTGTAATTATATCAATCAAGACCAAAACTAAAATGATATTTTAGCATGCTGTAAGAAATGAGGAACTCAGATCTTAAAAGACCATTACAATTAGCTTTGAAACATTCACCATTTTAACATAATTGTTTCATATAGCTTATACGTCTTCATTTACAGGCAAATATTCTGTTGATCTTTTATAAACAAAGTAGCACCCATCTGCTTCTTGAGACACTCCTGGCGCCTATTCATTGCAAAAATAATACATGTCCTAATGACTTCCACATATTTTGAAATCTCCCTTTTGAAATTGGTCTTGGCAGATTATTTGCAGGTACTTGAGTTGCATCTGTTTGCAATTTTGCAAATGCGGAAGACTTTAATGTTGAGCACTGCAAGAGGGCTATTTTAATCCTCAGATAACATAGGCTGTCATCAAAAGCCACATTTATCTTTTCGAAGGTGGGGCAAATGTTTAATGTTAAAAGACAGTAAAAGGTCAAGGTCAAGGCTGAGGTCTGAATATTTTCCTTTAATAAAATTGTATCTTCTGTCATTTACTTCTTGCATTTCTTTCATTTAAGTTTCAGCTTAGCTTCCCATTGCCAAGAGGATGTTTTGCTGATAAAATGAAAGATCAGGAAGAGAGTAAATCTGAAATAATTGTGAACTTCGGTCTGTTGTACTTATTATTACCATGTGGTTAGCAGCTGACCAACTTAAGCCGTTTTTATTTACACTACAAAACTGAGCAGCATTGTCCTAGGAAAGTTTTCTTTTATTCAATTGCTAGGCTAAATTAAAATGAAGTTAAGGGTCTCCCTTCATTTCACAGAAGCAAGGAGGTGAGGTTGAAATGCCATCCTTAATGCACCTCATTGGACCTTGTTATTGCAGCACATATGGTACACTGTGAAGGATTACCAGTTGTTAGAGGACCCCTGCAAGAGCTGAGCACCGTGGGGGTGAGTTAAGGATGACGTTTCAGCTTTAATTCCTCTCTTGTTTTCCATATTATCATTTGATTGTAAGCATTTTTTTTTTTTTTTTTTTTTTTTTAAACTAGCTTATGTCGCTTGACCATTAACATGTCCCTCCCTGTATGGAAAGGTCTATTTTAATGTAAAGGGAATCACAAACCAAAGGCTTTTAGAAACAGTGAATTCTAGGCAGCTAGTTTCTGTTCATGTTGTTATGCAGTGAGAATATCTGGAAACCCGAAAATGTGCCAGGGTTTTAAACACCACGAAGTTCAGTTTGGAAGAGGACTGAATGAATGTTTAGTGTATTACATGTTATTTTCATGTTTCTTGCTTATCTCTATGATTTTAAGAATAGTGTGCACTTACCTAGGGACTGTCATTCAAGCATCTTAAAGTTCTTTGCACTTAAGAAGTTTAACAAAATACCTGTGAGAGAGTTGTTTACAAGGTTTCCTACTGAACAGCAGCCACTGCAGATGTGGGACAAGAAGGCTACTTTTTCAGCATGTAGTAGTACGGAACAGGAATAAATACATCACTCAGATACAACTGCTGTGAGAACTTAGGTGGTGGGATGGTAGTGTTTAAGATAGCATTTGACCAGGGGTTACAACTTCAAAAGTATCTAAGGGAGCTACATGCCAGTGGCTTAGATCTTCTGAAGTGTATGGCCTTTTGGATTTTAGGTGCCTGATCTCCATTTTGCTGGGATTTAGGTGCCTGAATCAGGGTCAAGGGCTTGCATGCCTTTGAGGTTCTGCTCCTGTGTTTAATTTTCAAAAGGGCATTATGCACTCCCCTAAAAATGTTTCCCAGGGTGGTAAAATTAATAAAATCAGAGTGCTATGCAATGCTGTCAGATGTTTACCACGGGCAACCAGAACTCTGCTTTTCAGCCCTGCATGGAAATTGAGCCTGTGTATCAGACCTGTTTCTCACCATTATCTTGGCACATTGATTCCGTGCTGTCTTCTAGGGTATAGTGCCACCTCTTTATCAGCACCCTGTCTCCCCATTATCATTTAATTATTCATTGTTTCTATTGCAGAAGCTTAGGCCTGCTCAGTGAGCAGCTGTCTGTGCTGGGGTTGAGCTGGGTATTTGAGGAATGAGTAGAAGTAATTGTAGTAGCAGTCAGGATGGAGAAGTGGAAGAGTGTTAACCATTTGAAAAGAAAAGGCTGTTTCTTGAAATACAGTACAAGAGAAAAAAAAATGGAAAGTTTAGGAGTTATTGTGAAGTGGAAAGGAAATGGTATTGCTAATTAGCAGTGACCAAGAGAGTAGGGAGGGACTGGCAGGGCACTGAAATGAAAGAGTAGTTCAGTTTTATCCTTTCTTGTTTAAACTGGCAGCAACATAATTGGAAGAGGTGGTCTGAGATGCAAGCAAGTATCCAAGGCTGGGAAAGGAGACAGGTCTAGGGAATAGGCATGTGTGTCAAAGGCTTAAACTTGGAGGAAGAAGCCTTGTAAACCAGAGAGATCACCTAGACAGAGTGAAGGAAAAAAGAGGGAGTCCTGTGGTACTCCGTAGAAAACTAGAGGTGGGAAAAGGGTGTTGTAGGGAAAAAAAAAAAAAAAAAAAGGGTACATTTAGGAACAACTTTGTTAGGGGCAGGAGTTGGGAACGGTTCTTGAGGCAATGAAGTGATCCCAGCTGTCCTCCTTGCTTAAGCATTGCCACAGTTAAATTTGCGAGCTTCTCGGATTCAGTGGAATGGCAGCACAAAATGTTTATGTAGTCAGGAGGAATGGTCATGTTATTGTTCATTTGCTTTGAAAAACATATTGTGCAGTTACTGCAGCCAATTTTTAGATGATAACTTAGCCATTATCCTTACTTTTTATGGTACAAAATGTGAGTCCACGATATGGATTAGTGTTTTGCAAATCAACAACCAATCACTGAATGTTAATGTGTTCCTACGGTCCGGTGTGTGCTGACAGCCATATTAGATGATGCTTTTTACATCAAAGTTGCATTATCCCCATCTCCCATATAGATCTCTAATCAGTTGCCTCTGGCCTTCTCAGTTAAAGAAGTTCTGTAATCCTTTTTGAGGTTCACAAGGGATTTGAGTGATCCACTAGCTTCCTCACGCATTGGCAGTGGAATGTCAAGAAGCCATTGGTGCTTATACAGTGCTGCTTGTATAGGTTGGTGTACTTGGACTTTCTGTGTGTCTGCTCAGCAGTTTCTGCAGGCAGGAAGACACTGCGGGTCCCTATATCCTCTGCAATTGACTTTTCTGCTGAAGGTCAAAAAAAAGAGATAGTCTCCTGAGAATTTCTGAGGATATATGAATGAATAAGAGAGCTAGCATCATTCTAATGATGCTCACTTTCTTTTGCTGTTGCTTGGTCTGAATATACCTAACGATTCTGTTTCAGCAGCAAGTTCTATCCTCTTGTTATTTCCTCATTTTTGTTGTCTTTAGAGGCATATTGATGTTCACCTGCCCAGATATCTTAACAGCTCCTAATGAAAAAATACCTACATTAACAACATAGACACAAGCGTACCTTGGGATGAATGTATTATTTATAAAGACTTACCATCACACCCCTCACAGTTGCATTTTATGCTGCTTGTGGGTGTACTCCTGTGTCTTGTTGGCAGTGCAATTAGTTGCACTGTGGGAGATTCCCAGGTTCAAAGCCAGGCATGAAAAATCTATTTCACCCCTTTTTAATATGTGGGTCTTTTTGTAAACGAAAAGAAAAAAACCCCAAATCACAACACTCCTTCACAAACAAAGCAGAATAACGCTGTTTGAGAAAATCGTATAAGGTCTGATCCAGCCTCTACTCCTGCTTTTTACACGTTACAGCTCAGCACAGTTGTACTAGACCCGTACTGCTCTGCAGGTGGAAGTGTGAGGGCCATTGAACACTTTGAGTTTTTCCAGTGGATCACAATTACAGAAACATCTGTGCTAAATAACTTTGTGCAGATGCACTGTGAAGATTCAGTGTTCAATAGCCCTCAACATTTCTAATTTCTTACTTGTGGTGGTGTAGTTTAGAAGTTGCACGTTGAGTTGCAGTAGAAAGCATATTGGAAACATTTGCGAAGGGCCTTTTTAGAATGCTTATGCTGCAGTGAAAGTACTTCGAAGCGCTTTTGTTTCTTTATTTAGACTTACTCCACTTAAAAATGGACAAAATGCATGCTAAGGATGCTGTTGATGTAATGGTGCAGCAGAGTGCGGGGATCTGGTTATAATGACTGGGAAAGAAGCCTAAAATCTGTATTTTGGGGAAATCAGTAAATTAGGGACAGGAGGGAGACTGGGAAAAGCTGAGTTAAAAAATATTGAAAGCTACAGCAGCATGATGCATTTGAAGAGGTTGAATGCATGTACTTCCTCAGGAAATACGCTCCCTACCTTCAGTTCTTTCATCTAGGTGCTCTCAATCTTACAACAGCAGGAAGCAACTAAAATCTTGAGGAATATGGGAGTTATTCTGTGAATACTTTGGATGATCCCAGGCTTAGCTTCCATAGAACAACTAGAAGATTTAAGTGCAGGTAGCATTTTGCTGCTTCTCTTTATGGAGGTGATTTAATTCTTTAACATGATCCACAGAAGTACTTCAAACAGATCTTGTTTTCACTTTCAGCTGTGTCTGCAATGCGAGAATGATTTTCTGGAATCCTGGTCTGTGAGGCATCCACTGAGGGACCTTTAATACTTTTCCCCTTCATCAGGATATCTCTGAATTTGTCTGGACTGGAGTGAACTATGTATTTCAAATTTAAGCCTAGTCTGCTGGGATGGGTGGCAAAGGAACAAGTCATGCGCTAGAAGGAGTGTGATATTTATCCTGTGTTCCTCGTAGGCTCAGCTTATCCCACACCGTGGCAGTCAGCCCAGCTCAGCAAAAGCCATTTCCACTTCGTTTCTCAATGTCTGATTTTGCTTCCATTGAAGCTAATGGCAAAACTCCCACTGTCTTCAAGTGCAAAGGGATCAGATATTCAGAGAGGTTGGCTACCCTTTTATGCTTTCATCTACTTGGAAGTCAAATTCTGTACTTCTTTTCATCTATTGAAAACCTTAAGATTTGCTTATTTCTTATAGCCACTATTTCTGTAACCTCCTGTTACACACTTCAATGATTTCACCAGTTATTGAGACCTTCTTGTTACTATTTTCTGTTTTTGTTCGTATGATAATTTTTTTCTAATGTGGGAATAGCAATTTGTTTCTTTATGAGCAGATTTTGTTGTTGTTCTCCTTTAAATCATTTCAACCTTTCCACAGACTTATGCTGTTGTTGACAAAGGTCATAATATGACTAGCCATAAATAATTATTTCTGTTAATGAAATACTTGGCTGCATTTATGGTCCTTTTGGAAACAAGGATGAGTGTGATAGAGATAAATATGTTTTTCATTGTGGATTTACATACATTTATGGATTAAAATCGGGCATTCCTCCTGTTATAGTCAGTGGAGGTTTAACTATGTTAAAAGGTTTTTCTGAATATTCATTCAGACGTTTCTTTTGAAATAAGCTACTGGTTTAAGTTTTGCAGAAATTAAAAAGTTTGTAAAAACTGGGGGAGGAGAAGAGAAACAAGTTCAAAAGAAATGAAAAACTAAGTGTATTTAAGTTTTATGGCTTACAAACCTCCAAATTTCAGAGCTTTGCAAAATTAAAAGGTTAGCTATGAATAACCACAATCAAATCTTTTCTTTTGTCCATATTTAATTCAAATGAGATTGCTCCATATTGACTTCTAATGCTAAAAGGCCACCCATCATGGAATCCCTGCAGCCAATGAAGCAAGCAAGTGAATGCTTTCTTAAATGATGCTAATCAGTCCAGAGAGGCCTGCCCTCTATCCCCATCAGTATTCTGTAATTCAGATGTGCTGATAACCTGAAATTGAATGTGTCAGTATGCAGACATGTGAAGAAAAAAGGAAACTAAAAAGCAAAAGAGCTGGCTGTAGAGACAATGCCAGTAGGATATGTATTTTTTTTTTTGTTTCTTCCAAGTGAAGAATAAAAAGAATAGTTGGTAGTTCCTAAACGCTTACTGAGAACTGTATAAAAACATACAGAAAATTCACAAGTAGGTTACTCAGTTGACTTCCTGACAAATTGAAGGGAAATGTTTAAAAGAAAAAAAAAAAAGACACACAAAATAAAAAGATGTTTTTAAAAGTCCACAGTTTAAAGTGTTTGTGCCTGTGTAGTAGTGGTTTGAACACTTTCTAAAAGGGCTCTTTTGCCCTTGGAATAGCTAGCAGGAGGAGTCAGTTGCTATATGACTTAAACATCTTGGTTTTTCCAAACTTTGGATTTCAGCTGTTCTGTATCACATCTGGTTTAAATTTTGAACAGACACTTTCATGTCAGATGCAGATTTTCTTCCAAAGAGTGACATACGTTTGCTGTTGCATTAGACAGTGTTGTATCAAAAATAGGTTGATTTAATTTTGGGGTGATTTTTTTCATACTTTCCTTAAGAAATGATTTAACTTTATGAAATAATTTTTTCAGACACTTTGTGTCTAATTATGGCCTGTCATGTATTTGCAAGTGGCAGGCATCTGTATGAAGGCAGCTTTGGGTCTTTTGTTTTTAAAATGTTCTGCTGTGCTCCACAGTGTATGTTGGAGGTGGTGTTGAAATTTGAACTTGACCTCTTGGTCTTGTGCAGTAGGTCCCTCTCGGATTGATTCGATTTATTTGAAAAGAAGCATTGCAGTATACATTATGTAATTTATGAAGCATATGCTTTTTAAGCTTAATTCTTAGTAGTAATGTTCGAATAAAATTTTGGCTGTTGAGAGAAGGTAGGTTTATTAACCAGAGGTGCACATAGGGTTTCTTTGGGTGCTCTGTAGTCTGTGACACCATTCAAAACTATTGAGTATTTTTTTTTCCTAGAGGATCACGAAGGAGGCAAGTGGCAGCATCTCCATTTAGTAATGGGAAGACAGGGACATCAGAATGGGAACAACTGCTCTGGGCTGTGTGAGAAGGTCAGCAGGCAGAGCTGGGAGGGGAATGTGGTCTCCGATCTGCAGCTCTCCATGTCCAGGTCCCACTGTCACCCCTCCGTATGCTGCCCAAGCTCTTGCCTCTCCTCAGAGTGCCCATTGGCAGCCGGGCACGCGGCCCACGCAGAGCCTCTGCCCCTGGCTCCCAGGCTCAGCTGGCCCGCGCGTGTGGACAGGGCTCTGTGCTGTTCTGGTGGCCGTGGCGCAGCGTTCCACACTGAGGAATCTTGCCCAAAAGGTAGTGGAAGTTCCCGCCTTGGACACTTAGCCTTTCTCCCTACTATAACAAGGCACTTGCAGAGCTTGGTGCAGACACAATTCTTTAAAGTTACTGCGGAGCGGAGATTTTATTGTAGGTTGCTTTTTTCCAATTTGGGTTAAATTTTAGTGTACATCTCAGACCTGACTGACAGGATTTTAAAGGTTAGAAGGGCTTTGGTAACCATTTTTAGCCCCGCGAGGATTCCTGTATGCATTTTCTGCTCTTTAATGCTATCTCGTGCACTATTTTAATGTCTAGCATTTTTTGAGCAGAGCCGCTGAGGCTTTCACAGCTCATCAGCTCTGCTCATCACTTGGCCAGACAGTTCTGTCCAACAGTGGCTGTGAACAGGGAACCAAACTCATCCTGGGCTGTGGGAAGGTTCCCTTGACTGGTTTGTGTACGGCTTAACCACTGGTCTCATTTCCAGTGTGCTGGGCAAAAGCAGCTTGCGTTCATCAGTGGGGTCTAAGTGAAATTACCATTTACGAAGGGACTGCTCAACTACACTGCTGACCCGTCTTTCCCAGTGTGTGCATGGAATGGAAGGCAACCAAGAGCTGAACCCCATTCTCCAATCCGCCGTGTGCCACCAGGAGACGAGCAGGCCAGCCAGCCCTCGCAGTGTAGAATGACATTCGGGATTTTAATTATTTATCTCTGCACTTTCTTATATCTTCTCATTGCTTGGATATTTCATCTTATCTTAAAAATATTTATTTGAAATTGTCAGTGATCAAAGGCTGGGAAACAAAACAGAGCTGGATATGAATTTTTTTTTTTCTTCTGGAGGAAATTGGAGTGTCAGGATAATTCTTGTGTATGCAAACTTTACAAGATGAAGCCACACCAAGTGTTGCATCTTTGAGCTTCATAGCAGAAGGTTAAACCTAACATACATATATGTATGATCATTTTTACCTATTGTGAGAATTTACAGATATCTCCAATATCTATTTAATTCAAATTATTATTATTTTTTTACGTGATCATTTTGTACACGCACACACACACACACGTCTGTGTACTGAATTGATAAAGAAAGAACTCTGGTTAAATAATCCACTTTTGTCTGACAACGGAATCAGTTATAGAGGTGCAAATATGCAGAAAGCTATTTGGAAATGCATCCTCGTAGTTGTCAGGTTTTATTATGCAGGAAGGTGTCATGTTTGTTACGAAGCTGAGTGCAGATGGCAGAGTGGAAGAAATGGATCACTAATTTTAACAATGATTAATGAACAGAGATAGAAAATGAATTACATTGGACTATCGGAGGCAAGAAATATTTTTGAGAAAATTTTGACTCATCTGCTGTGCTGTTCTCTGTAAATTATTTTCTGAAATTCTATATGTTGTCAACAGTTGACTGCATTTTCCATTACTGTCTATTTCTGTTCTTAAGTACTTTTGTGTTATTAGAGATACATAATTTCAAAATACCAATACATTCCTGATTACTTAGAGCAAATATATGTAGCTATGAGTGTTCCAAAGACCTAGGCCACAAATGGCCTGTTTTATAATTCTCTTTCATTCTTCCACATTTTATCACGAATCTACGTTAAAAATATTTGGTGTAATTTTATTTATTTATTTATTTTAACTAAAAGAAGGTAGTTGGGACAGAGGAGTCATTCAGTCTTTGAAAAATAAGGAAAAATGTATATGCAAAGTTAACAATAAAATGTAGCCAAGTGGGTTAACGTGGTTTTAAGCTTACAGTGCTGATTTCACCATTTGTGATTTCACAGTCTAACTGGGAAAAACATACACACAGCTGCTTTTTAAATTGCTACCACCCACGTGCTCCCCTACTTCACTCTAAACTCTGTTGTCACGTATGTACTCCCCGCATTTACCCACATGCTCAGTGGCCAGTCTTGCACATTCTGGGCTGCAGGGGAATCGGAAGTTGCCACTAAGTTATAATTTGTTGTTTATCCCTGTTTTACAACCTGCTGAGATGTGCAGTCCCCCCAGCTAGCTGGGGTTTCTTGCAGTTCTGGTTTTAGAGCTGTGTGGGATTCACCCGTTCTCAAAGGAAGATTAGTTCTGCTTGGAGAGAGCTGTGTTCTCAGCCCCCCTCCCCTTCGCTCCAATATTAAAATATATATTAAAATAGAAGAGAAATGCAGTGACTGAAACAGAATTAAATGTTTCCATTATCAATTGTATAGAGGTCCAAACGCTGGAGTAAAACAGGGTCAAATGCTGGTTAGTTCTTCAGCAGTGGTGTGAGATATTTGCAAGGTGGATGAGGGAGTTGAGGTGACTCCGGCCGATGGAGGAGCTGGTGCTTGGTGTTGCAATGCCAGGACTACTGCGCAGCTGCCTGGGGTGCACAGGGGCTGCCTTAGCACGGTGCAGAGCCCGGCCTTTCCGGGATCTCCGGAGAGCGGCATTCTGATGTGTTGGAAGACTGAGCTCCATATGCCCTTAATCCCTTTGTACCGTGGAGGGCTTCTCTGGGCTCCCGTTGCTTTGAGGACATGGGGGTTGGATGGTTCCCTGCAGTGTGGCCAGGGCAGCTGGAAGGTAGAGGGTTGGGTTTTGTCTGCGTGTCTCAGTTTGCCTTTACCTCTATGTTCCTCATACCCATGTATATTGGTAGTTATTTGGACAATGGTAATTATATTGTTACTACTTGATACTAAGCACCTGGCAAAGCATAGACCTCTTTAACAGGTTCAGTTCCAGGCAGGTAAGTGCCTGTGTTTACATTTAAGCTGAATTTGGCCTGTCACATGTCATTAACCACGTGTGGTTGGTGGCCGTATCTCACTCCAACGGAGAGACCTTCTCTTTGGTGCTTTACGTCAACACAGTTGTCTGTTTGCTGTTGCTTAAGGACCTGATCCTTTTCCTTGTGTGAGGAGGTCCAAGAAATGTCGCTGATTTCAGGGAGACTGTGTGCGAAGGAAGAACTTGGTAGGTACTTGCCTTTGCAAGTACCTTTATTGCTGCCACTTCTCTTAAATATTGGCTAGTTGCTGTATAAAAGAAAACAACGTAATTCTTGAGGTAGATACAATTATGTAATAATTTTAATATCCTTTCTGCCTAAATGATCTCTGTTCTGAAATGTCAGGCTATGATAGAAGACAGAGATTTTTGGTGAGACGCGATGAGCTTGTGAACAAATAGCAGTTCCACATCCATTACGTTTATTTACAAACACTGGGCTCAATCCTGCTGCTGGAAGCATGCGGCAGTTGGCACCTTTTAACTTCAGGAGCTGTGGGACTACAAATATGCTTTGAGGACTTCAGACTTAAGTTTTCAGGAGTTTTAGTCATAAATGCAGCTATATAAGATGCTAATGCATGATGAAATTAATTTAAATTACGCCTGCATTTGCAGAAATACTTGAAAAATGCACTGCTCTTCAAAACCAATTGGTGAGGACTTTCCTGTAGCATTTTGGGGTTTGGAATATATAAGCTAACTTGGAATAATTTGAACTCCATCATCAGTTTGCATCTGGGGCCAGGGTTGATGATTTTGTCCACATTCTGTTTCAAGATGTGCCCTAGCGTTGCTGAAAAAGTGTTAGTGAAGATTTTAAATGACTTTATGAATGGCTCTAATTCTAGTATTTTGCATATAATTATGGTCCTGATGGGAACATACTTTAGAAAAACAACTACTGGAACAATGCAAGTCCTGCTCAGGTTACATAGCATATGCTAAACACTGAGAAAACATACACAGTGCTTTAGTGAACAAGGTAGGGGAATGCTCCGGGGAGCCAATTTAGAATGTGACTTAAGGCAAGCGTGCCTTTCTGTGCCTGTTTCTCTTGGCAAACTAGGAGGGAGCGTCAGTGGGTGGAATTCTCTTTTAAGCAGCAGAGGTTGCCGTGCTTGTACAGAGAGCAGGCTGTACGTGGACCTCTGTGAGGCTTGGTTTGCTGTAGCCCTGGCTGTTATTTCTGGGAAATTAGTATTGCTCTCATAGACTCCTCCTCGATCCTGCACTTGCATGGCAGAGCGGAGCATGGTATGTGGAAGCAGGACAGGTACATGGCAAATAATGAGGCTTTGGCAACTGTCTGCAGCTACTGCTGTAGTACTGTTTTCCACTTCAGTAATGAAAAGTTAAAATGCTTTTTTTTCTTCCTTTTTTTTTTTTTTTTTAATAGGATCAATATGTATGCAGTGAAGTGGCTGTGATCAATGTGCTGATTTAGGTTTTCAAAATTTTCTGTTTGATACTATAGTTGTGCTCATATATTTTACTATATAAAGACATGGTGTTTGAACCTATTGAGACATATTATTTAACTAAACGTTGGTAACACTGCATCCAGGCTAGAAAAGCATAAGGATATGGGTGTGAATGAAAATCCCCCGTGGTCCTTCTTAGACCTCAAGTGACGCATCTTAATTTCTTATGTCACCTCCCTAGTTTAAGCTAATGCAAGTAACCATCACTGAATTTTGCCTGTTTTATAGAAAGAAGGAAGCATAGTTAAAAATTGTATTAAATAAATTTGCTCTGTGTGAGAGCTGTGCACATACACTGCTAGTGTTTCAAAATGTTTGTAGGACTGACTAATTTTCACCACTTTGTTAATTTAAAATACTTGTACAGAATAGTTGGGTCTGCCTTGACGTTGATTATCCATCTGACTATTTGTATACACATGATAATGTATTTTTTGAGCATTTAAAACATTTACTTAGTATATACACGCAAACAAAGGTGTATGTGTATATGTTCTGATGTATATACAATATTAATATAAACCATACCATGAACTAGAGGGTTTGCAAGAGGCCTGTCATACTTCTCGTACTTCAAGTAAATAACTGATTGACCTTTGTGGTGTGCTGATACTTCACTAATCAGAACCTGAAATCTGTATAACAACACTTCATTTACTTGATAGACAAAAGAACAATTGCACTTGAAGTAATGTGATTTCTAAATAGACACTGCCTGTCAAAAATAAATGCATTAGAAGTAAAATGTAGCTCAAGGAGACAATTAGCAAACAGAGGTGACACTGTAAACAGGTGCACCCATTATTCCCAAAGCTTGTGGCAATATATTCACATCTTTTAGACTGATGGAAGATCATGTGACAGTTTGGTGAATTATCTATCTGTATCATCTGACTGATGAAGCCTGCTGCAGTTGCAGATCATTTAAAAATGCATCTCACAAATTACATGGTAGCTGGGAAAAAACGCAGGTTTTTCCGAACAATGCTTTTCTAAGGCTATGTGCTGGAATACCTAATTTTTCTTTGAAAGGATGTAGACCATTTCATTATGCTATGTATACAGTCAGTTAAGGTTGTGCAAATTCATTACAATGTTTGTTAATCTATAAAACATTTTCTATTCCAGTTTTAGTGGCATTGAATATTTTCTTATGTGCTATTTCTGAAATATTTTTTCCTATGAGCTGAAAGGGAATAACACATTTTTTTTTTTTATATATATATAGGCTTCTTAAATCTCTACTTATCAAGGAAGATTTGAGATGAGAACATTTGACCTACATCTTTTTGTGGGTTATTGGATTTTTTTTTTTTCCTACGTAGAAAATGTAAAACAAGCAAGAAGGAATCTATAAACAAACTCCTTTCTTTCCCTACTAGACTGTGAGGGGAGTATTATCACTGGTGAAATGTCCTCTTATGTGATGTGGTGAAAACTATTTTATATGGTGCTTTGTAGCTTGATGCACTAACAAGGTAGGAATGAAAAATACATTTTTTTCCCCAAACTATTATTTTGTAAGTATTCTGTATTTTCTTCTCTTTAAAACTGCAAGTTGATTGTTTCAATAGAGTGTAGAGTTCTGTGTCAGTGCATAATTGTTCCTGAATACAACTGGGCACCAGTAAAAGGATATCCTTAATACCTGACCATGTTGTTGTATCCTGATTTTTGTATTGCTACCAACTTCAAACGATAACCATGATTGAAGAACTACTGTGAAACTAGATAAAGTGTAAAATTATCTTTTATTCTTTGGCATGCGCCTGTTCCCAGCATAGGTGCTACTCGCATGTTCCAAAATAAGAATTTGAGAGGACACTTTGGTACCGGCGTTCAAACACAGATATTAGCATTTTTTGTAGCATTTTGATAGTGAAAGAAAATAACTGGGGCCTCGGTCAGTGTTCATATACCCGTGGATGTTGTGCTATCTGTAGCAGACGTACTTTTGCTTTTTGTGGTTGCATTTATTTCGTATTTTTTTTACTGGTTGTTCCTGTGTTATCTCCAGGCTGCTTTTACAACTTGTGCAAGTAGATACAACTTCCTTTGCTTCAGAGTAGTTTTGTCTTTTCACTTTGTTTACCAGAAGTAAACTTGGTTTATGGTCCTGTAACATTTTTGAGGGGGAACACACCAATTTTGACTAAATTCTTGTCAGGAATGGTAGGTT
>VZSV01000008.1:9442352-9454852 GCA_013398735.1 Nothocercus julius | reverse complement strand
CTCACAGTCATGAACTGGAAAGCAGATTGCAAGAGACATTGACATGCTGATCAATGACACGAAGCCTCCAAACAAATCAGTACAGGACTTTAAGAGATGAAGCTTTACTGTGTTCTGTCTGTCATCAGAATTTATAAAGCATCTTAGCGAAAGCCCCTTGAGAATCATTCTTAGAATTTTGCAAGTCATGAGCGTGTATGTAAAATCTGATTTTTTTTTTTTTTTAAAACACAAGTAGCCTTGTAATAGCATAGCAAATGTAGTCTGCAACATTGGCGTAGGAGTACTAAGAACCTGTTTTAGTGAGATAGCATCTTTAGAAACCAACAGCTTATTATCTCGTTTCTATTTCTTAGCTTTTTTGCTTTGAATGAGGCATAAGTAAACACTAAAAAAGTGTATCTTGAGTTTTAAGACATCAACAACAGCAAAAATTCCAGTCAAACAAGCTGTCACTTCTTTTTAGACGCTGAGCAATTGAAAATGTTAGATGGGACCTATGTTTATGTACAGCAGTCTAAGAATTTGTTTTTCTTCTCTGTTCAAATATTGTAACCAAAACTTACTTGAATTGTAACATGATATGGGAAAATTCCAGTATGGGTAAATTCTAGTTGTGATTTCCTATTAGGGAAACGAAACATGGTAAGAAAGTTTTGAAAATCTTTTGGTTAGGGAATTAAAATTACCTTCCAGCAACACTGGAGGTGCTGGGCTGGACTGGTTTACATCTCATATAGCTGGTTACACCTGTGAAAAAAATGAGATACCAGAGCAGAGTAATGATTCACACTTGCTCAACACCCATTGTGCTCTGTACTGTAAAAACATGTAATGGGGCTTTGCCTTTCAGGGCTTATAATTCAAGTATAAAAGCAGAGACAATTGACATACAAAGGAAACCAGGCATGAGGAGAGGGCAAAAAAGAGATGCGACGCTATGCATGAGAAGGAGTTGTGATGGCAAACCAGATGTCTATTGTTGAATTTTGATAGTTAACTGTGGAAATCTGAGTTATAAGGAAGGGTTGGAAGCCTTTCCTGGTGTGGTTCTCCTTTTGGAAAGGAGTAGGATGGCAGAACGTCACTTTGAAAAAAAAAAAAATGCAGTGCCTGATAATGGCTGGTAACTTTTGCAGGCTGAAGGAAGGAGGCACTCTCAGGAAACATTGTGGTAGACCATAATAATGAAAATAAGGAGTTCTGGTCTGGTGTGGAGGAGGCAAAGGAGCGAAAGGAGTGGGTGGCATGGACCAAGTGGGATATTTTGCAGTCACATTTTATATCTCGAAGTCTGAGAAGACCTTAGAGGATTTATAAAAGGTCTCAGAGATATTGCACTAGTTGAAGGCTGTAGTGCTAAAGAAAACAAAAATCTGGTATTATTAATAATCTTCTAATTTGAAGAGTTCCTTAATACAGTTTTAATCATCAATAGAAATCATCAGAATTGTTGTTTACCCTTCAAGTCAACAAGTGACATTGTCCAGCATGGTCCTGCCAGTGCCCACTGACTCAAACTGAACAAAATAAGCTGGCCAAGCCCTTCACTGCTTTGAGCAGGAATTACGGGTCAGTTTCGTGCCCAGTGACCACTGTGACAGCCCCGGGGCTCCGCAGAGCCACGGGAGCAGCCGCTTGCCACGTGGCTCGCAGGCGAAGCCCGCGCGCTGCAGCACAGGCACCTGGGTTTTCACAGTTGGACCCTGCTGTATTGAATAGTTCGGTTGATGTAGGTCTCCAAAGTGTATAATTTGGAGATGGCTTTCAGTTTCATTTGTGAGACACGCATAGGAATAAACATTCTCGGTCATAAATTCTTCAGATTATAACTTCAGTAACGTGAACTTTATTTTGCTCTAAGAATGCTCTTTGTTTTGCTTACTAATGTAATGGGCCTAAATTCACTACTGACAAATACTGTGGAAGTATTCTGGTTTGGCTTTTACTGCTGGCTCTTATCTCTTTTAAGTGGGGTTTATTAGATGAGATCATCTACAAAGGACTTATTTCTGTTATAAAATGGAATTAAAAAAAGTAAAAATACAATTAGTAGCTGTTCCCTTTTTGCTCAGTTTGAAAGATTAGAATATCAATGTCAAAGAGAATAACTGGGTTTCTGGAGTATGCTCTGCAACTTTTGTTTTATCCTGTTTTGCCCTCTTTTGTGGTACTGTCTAGGGGAAAGGATCAGAAGAATTTCATTCTGTTCCTTAGCATTATGTTAAGGAGAAGTTTTCCCTGTCAACACAATCCAGAACTGAAAGAACTTTTCAGTTCCCCCAAATGAAATGACCACCAAACTCATACATTATAAAGATTTAAGAAATTAACAATGTTAATCCCATTAATACTATAGTTTTCAATGCTTGCTGCTGCTCTCTAGATTGTCTGCTTGAGTTGGCATTGTAATATTTTAACACAAATGTCTGATTTAAACATAAAGTTTTGACATTTTAAGTTTCTCACAGGTTTTATTTTTGCAGTTCCGACCTTCAGTACCTATCTCGCATCTTTTAAGAATCTCCTCAGCCAGGGAACAGATTCGTTGGTTTAAAAGCAACTGGTAAGAATACTTACTTATACTGTATAAATGACATTGTCTCCTGCATATGGATCTAGGGTTATTTTTTTTCCTGATCTTAGGTTAGTTTTCCCATATTAAAATATATATGTGAAAATGAAGTGTGTACATGAGATTTTAAAATTAGTTTTCATGTTTTTTAACACCTTCAAAAATATGTTTATGTTTTTAGAAAAATTCTGAGATGTAGTGAGCTGCAAACATTATCTTTCAAGAAAAGATCTGCTTGGTAAAATCATGAGCATTCATCTTATGCAGTTGATATCAAATAATTGTGTTAGAGATGAATCATCATTTATTACTTATCAACAGATTGCTGATTAAAAAAAAAATCCATGACACTCGTGATTAAATTCATTTTATCACTTTTACTTTTTTTTTTTTTTTGCATATGTTCAATAGAACATCTCATGCATATTATTAAGAACCATATTCTGTAGTCTATTAGCATGAGAAGAATATCCATGAAAATCAGTGGGTGTATGGATAATACTACATTATATATATGATTTTCCTCTGAACTATTCCGGTACAGTGGAAGAAAAACTCTGTTAGAGGAATCAGATTGGTGTGGAAAAAATTGGTGTGAAATCATGGTTTGGTTATTTGGCCCTAAGTTTGAAATAAAAATCTAGCTTCTTTGGAAATAACCAATAATTAATTCTACGTTCTACATGTGTTAATTGATTCTTAAATCAAAATTTCTGATAGCTTCTGCTCCCAAATCAAATTCTTATGTTATTTCTTTATTATAATTATACGGGATTGTGCACTCATTTTTATGTCATATGGGTCAGTAGAAATTGTGTGATTTGGAGGAATTGTACTGATTTGTAACTGATATAAGAGAGAGAATATTCAGGCGTATTAAAGTATCAGTACTGCAAGTGCATAAGCAGGTATTGAATTACTGATGCTAATGGAATTACTCACGTGAGTAAAGTTAAGCATAGATGTAAGTGTTTTCAAGATTGATGTCTATAGTTAAGAATTTATTTCATTTAAGAATATGGTTCACAATTCTTAAAACTTACTAATCAATTGCGAGCTACTGGATTTTATTTTAGACATTTGACTCAGAGTTACGGTGAATTGGTCCTAGAAAAATTCTATCAACTTAAGTGAAGATATGTGGATTTCTAATGTTGTGTATAAGGGTATAGTTTGACCAGTTTTCTTCACTGGTCCCTACTAATATCAGGAAATATTTGCCAGAATAAAGCAGGAGCACAGAAGTGGACAATTAGTAGTACAAATGGTTTCAATCAAATGGTTAAATAGCTCAGCAAAGACGTAGTTTGTTTTGTAATAGAATTTGTAACCCAAATAAAACCATCTGAGAGATGTGCTGTTTGTTGTGATGTTAATACAGAAAACAGAAAACTCTCAAAATGCCTTGAAATTCAGGGGAGTGTTGTGAAGGCATAGGTTTAAAAAAAAAAAAAAAAAGGCAAGCAAACAAAACATTCCAAACCCACATACTTAAAACACACATGTATAAACTCATACTTGATTCTAGCTGCCTTTCTCTTGACCATACCCCTTACAGGTCATGATGTAAACAGCTTAAATTGATAGCAGTATTATACACCAAGAAATTAATTTCATATTGTATACAATTTTTATTGTGACTTTATCTTGTTTTAAAAGTGCTTACTTTCTGATTTTGTGGATATTACTACTGGATTACTTTTATTTTGGTTTTTACACAACAGTTATATTAGAAATTTGCTGTTTTATTCTTACCTTCTTAGTAAAAATCCTTTTATCACACAATGGGTAATTTATATCCATTACCAGCCCTTTCAATCCTTTTCAGTGGTGCTGTCAGTGCCTTTGGCACAGTAATGATTAATGTGATCTAATAATAGTGTGCCATTATATTACCTTAGTAAAACATGTACCAACATCCTATTCAGATCTACCAAATTCATAGCTTCCTATAATATTTTTGTTGAAAGACAGGATTACTATTTTTCAAAGCTGATTTTTTTTTTTTTTTTTTTGCCTTTAACATATTTAATGAAATTCACAGTTCTTTGCCATGGTAATCTTTGTGCATGTATTTGGGCTTGATGGGTGAATTTTATATCATTCTGCATTATTATGATTTGTTAGGCAAATTGTTTGACATGTAAAAAGAGATATGCATTACATTGTTTTGAATTGTTAAGGATGCGTCTGAAGCATTCACTACTTCCTGATTATTCTCTTCTATTTATCATACAGGATATATTTAGATTACAATATGTAAGAAAAGGCATTTGGGCTAAAATACGGTTTTATTTTTCTGCATTCTTGCCCAGGTACTGCCACATAAAACAAGAGGCAAGTTGTGCGCTGCTCTGCTCTCAGTTCCTGATTTTGTTACAGTGGCTTTACTGAGCCACTGCTCTCTGTCCTGGATTTCCTTACTACTTTGACAGCAGAAGTAGGCAGAATTGTGCCTAACTGTGAGCTGGAAATCAGAATTGTGCGCTCCTATATGTGTTTTTTAAATCCAAAGTGTGCGTATACATTGGAAAAAAACAAATTCTTACTTAAGGACCGTAAGTGTACTTGAGATTTAGATGTAGTTTGGCTTGACCCCAAGCTCCAGTTGTCAGATAGTACCAGTTCATCCCAGAAGCAAGAAACTATCCAGAGGATGCAGAGAATAGCGGTGCTTGGTGAAGTTGCTGGATACCTACAACTGCCTGCGAGTCGTGCCAGTCACTCGTGGATGCAGTGTGAGAGTTTGCTGTTCTCCTTTCTCTGAGCAGGGACTCCTCCAGCAAGGGTCTTTTGTCAAGACAGTCTTCCCAGTGTTGGATATTGGGTTCATCTCTTTAATGCTGCTCCTAATTAGCATGGTTTAAGAGTTTGGGTAACATTCAATCTTCACAAAACATCTTAAATTTCCATCATGCAAAAATACCATTATTGCAGTTGGGGAGACACACACTTAACAGGGTCTCAGTAAAATCTGAATGAAATGGCATGCTCACGTTTTAACTCTACTTTGGGATGTTAAATACATATTGTTTCATCATATCACAATAAATAATGAATGAGAAAAATATTTTAATGTTGTAAATATGTGCAATGTCTAAGAACAAGGAAAGTGTGTGCATGCATTTATTTGGGTTCCTTATTTGATTTAGCCTAAGCGATACATCTGTAACATGATTTGAAATATGCAATCAATGTAAACGAAGAAAAATATTTTGAATGCAGTTTATAAACTGTGTAGACATATTTTTACGAAAGGAAGAAAGATGATGATTGTCATGCTATATAACAATAATTCTACTGGAAATATATATATTTTCTTGGTTTATTTTCTTGGTCACAATAAGGATGATCTTGAGCCTTGGTCATTTAAAACAGGCATTCTCACCGCTTCTGCGTAGATGAGTCTTTATGACATAATAGGAAATGAAGGGGGAAAAGGAAGCACTGTACCCAAAAGGTTTAAAGCAAATTCAGAAAGATGCTTCCCTGTTTTACTAAGAAATATATAATTATTAATCAGAATCCTTTCTTAAAAAACACTGCAAAATCAGTTTATTAAGGGAGATAAATTCTGTAAAAGCTCCAACAGATTTGTACTGCCCTTGAATTAGGGATGCCTCAGGTTGCGCTGTGAGTTGCTGGACATTGTGCAGGTTGCATTAAATCATGTTGCAGTGCTCCTTGTGCATCCTGCAGCTGTGCTGGTCAGAGAACCAAGTCAGAACGTAGGCCAATAGTTTCCTTTTTTTTATTTTTTTTTTTATTTTTGTCTAAAAATAGAATTAACAGTGAAATATTTCCTGTTCACCTCTTTACAACCCGAAATAGCTGCACTTGAATTTTCCATGACCTAAAGCATCTTCAGGCCCTCATTGGTTGTTGATCATGTTGTTCCTTTCAGTGGGTGATTATCAGAGGTTCATGAAGGTGGTTTTGTGTCTAATTTAGGTAAAGTAACATTAAAATTGTGTGAATTTGCGAGATTCACAAAAATCTCTGCATCTTTCCATCCTTGTTTTGGTGGGATGGGGATTTATTACATAGGAGCTTATATCATCTTTGTTAGCCCAAGGAGTACGGCTGGTTAAGAGAGAGAGAAGAGGGTCCTGATGCAACTGCATGTGCTGTTAAATAACATCATTACAATTCCCTGCCCTCTTTTAGCTTCCTATGTATATTGCTGTATTGTAATCTTTAACATATTTGGGTAGAATAAAAAGTGTTTTCTTTTGTGTGACTCTAAAAATTAAAGGTCTGCAAGTAAGCAGAGGAATAAAAATCAAATAATAATAATAAAAAAGTTGCCCTAATTCTTGAAAGATAGCAAAGCACAAGAGGAAAGTATTTTTGTCTTTTAAGGCTAATTTTATCTCCTGTGAGGCCACCAGGTCAATGCGTAGAAGTGGTGACTGGTAATCCTTGGCTTATATTACTAGCCACTGAATTACTCTGTGACTTTAGTAATGAAACATAAATGTTCTCTCTGTTCCCCAGTGGGCATAATACCATTTACCTATCTCAAAAATACTTTGTAATTTAATTAACACTTGGAGTGCTCTTTGAGTTCGTTAGATAAAAGCAGGTAAAATGAGTGAGTGGTTATAGAAATCCCAATTTATTCCCATTTAAAAAAAAAATTATACTTTGTCTTGACTTTTGCAGACCTCACATGGTGCTTGATAGGAGTTTTGGACTTTGTCCTTACTGGTCCTTAGAGGCACTTATATCTAGTGATTTGTATAGGTGGAGTGTAGGTGTTACAGTTGTTTTCGACTGACCATGAACTACCATAAACTACTATTGGGAGTCTGTTTCTGTGGATTTGCAGAGTAAAACAGAAAAGTTCAGGTTACTCTTGAAGAGATGCTTCTTATTTTTTAGCAGAAAGATTTCACATTTCAGTTGTGTCCCGGGCATCATAGCTTGTTCCTTATGTCATCAAATATGCCAGGATCTCGGTGATAAATTACGCGTGATTGTCTTATTGTAGCGACAGCTATTTAGCAGGCATACATGGTTACCACATCTTGTCGTCGACAGGTCACTGACCGATGACCAAACCAAGTATTTCCATAGACAATCCCCATCTGTAACTATGTGCTAATCAACCTTTGGACTGATTCAAGTATATCTAGTATATATATTATATGTGTGTGTGTGTGTGTGTGTGTCTATTGAAGTATATATACTTCTGTTTTAACATTTACATTGGTAAACCAGCTATGTTGTGTCATTAAGAAGCATACTGGATTTTTTTTTTTTTTTTTGCATTTTCCACCAACCTGCAGTAAACCTCTTTTGGTAAGGGGAGCAGAAACCCTTGCAGCCAGTAGGTTGCAACTTCAGCCTGTCTTTGTTTTCTTATCTTAGAAACAGCCAAGCGCATCTCTCTTTTAGACTCACTAAAGCCACGTTTTTTGCTCCTAGATGCCCAGCTCATTCTTGCTTTTTCCAGATCCTTAGCACCTCCATGCATTCGTCTGGGGTTAGTTGCCTATCACTCAACTTTCTTTTCTGACGTTTGGAAGAAGTGCACATGTTCTACCTGAATTCAGCTAAGCTCAAAGCAAGGTCGTCTGGGAAAGGATATGAACTTACTTTCTCTCTCTCTCTCTCTCTCTCTCTTTTTTTTTTTTTTTTTTTTTTTTTAATCTATCTGCCTTCAGCAACTATTTTATTTTGACTACTCCAGAGGAGTTTAAACTGTCTTTTAGATAAGCAGATAATCTGACCAAGCATCTAACAGCTAGTAGATAGTTCAGATAACATGTTGCCCACTTGTCTGTACACATCTCCAAGTTATGCTAAGTGAGTCTGCCATTCCTGTCTGGTATTAAAAGGGCTGTTACCTTGATGTTGTCCTGCTTCTGCAGTAGCACATAATAGCACCTGCAGTGGAGTTTATTATTCTTCCTTTGTCTGCTCTAGCAGTTGTTTCAGAATGACTTTGGTTTTACTTTTACAATTTAAGTAGACAGTAGTCCACTGCAGGTCTGACTGTAGCTGAGGGCTGTCTTTTTTTTTTTTTTTCTTTTTTTTTTAAGCTTTACTGGAGATTGGGAAAGAACAGTAATGCTTAAGTTCCTTTCCACTGCTTTTCAAATATTTTAGAGAAAACATGCTCCAGTTTTTAACATTCATTTCTATCTCTACAGCTGAATTTCTGTCCTATCTTTAAGTTATATTAATCCTATTTTTTACTGTATTTCACCACAAATATTTGGAGAGAAAAAAAGTCTGTAAAGTTACTATTTCTGCAAAGCTGCAGTGACTAGTAACAGCACAGGAAGAAGTGCAAGTGCACAGTACTCAAGTTGACATCCGTACATGTATAAAGGACTTCCTGATAGTAATTAGCTTTGAGAGTGGGTAAAAATGTGTAACCTCAATCCTTAGACAGTGATAAGCTTCTCTCCCTCTTGCCTCACATACAAACTTCCTCTGGAATACTACATTTTTGCAGAAAGTGTGGCTTCATCAAAAGAGAGCACATCTTAACTTTCTAAATACGGATCTCAAGTTTTGCCCAGAATGGACATTGTCATGTGTGCAAAACTCTGGATGAAAATTCTTTTTTTTTTTTGTGGGTAACTGCACATTGCATCGCTGACCAAATATGCCAAGGCTATGGAAAAAGAAAAGATGGCAAGATGGCTATTTCCCCGAAACAGTAAACACACATTGTAGCTTGGCTTCTTATTTGAGAATGCAAGATTTTACTTTTTGAATAACTACTGTATTTTAACAATGGACATCAAGTGGTTGCTATGTGATACACAACAGTGTTTTTCATGAACTTTTGGCTGCTGAATAAGCCCAGCAAATATGGGTTTTACCCTTTTAGTTTTCTGGGTCAATTCATTTTGCACAAAGGAGAGAATGATAATTTGAGTTGTAGGCAGAGAATGTTTCCTTCACATATTAGAAAAGATGAAAGCTGTTTTTATTTGATTTCTTTGTAAATTAAAAATTACAATTCTTTATAGAGTAACGAATAATTATCTTATTACTAAAGGCATCCTGTAAGCTTGTTACAGAGTCTTTCTCTGTAAAATAATTGCTGATTGTCACTGCAAACTGAAAGTGGGGGAGAAAAAGGGAGAATGTTGAAGTACAAATACATAGAGGCATACATGTACTTTCTATTTATTGGGTGGTGGCGGCTGATGGCAGGTCATGAAATGTTGTTTTCAGAGATGCTGTTCTCTTCCATAAACGCTCACTCTTTCCCGCTCGTGTGTCAGAGAGGAGAGCATCTGTCAGATCTAGTTGGTTTCCTGATCAGACACTACACGAGGGCTGCTTTTATGTTCTTATATCCTGTTTTTTCATTGTCAGAATCCCATCAAGCAAGATTTCCAAGATCTGTAGCCTCGGTCTGTGTATTTAAAATCTGTGTAAGAGCAGGGGCTGGCACGTGATGATGCAAGGAGGAGGAGGCAGATGAGTGGGCAGATGTCAACAGCTGCTGGGAGCGCTGCTCTGAAGCAGAAGGTTAATGGCAGTATGCATAGGAGGAGGAGGAAGAGGACTGTAGAAGCAGGGATGAGGGAGAGAGTGCGAAGTAGGGAGAAGGAGGCCATTTGAGATAGGCAAGAGGAGGGAGAAATGTTATCTCAGGCTGTGCAGGGATATGTATGAGAATCATGCAGAGATGTATGAGAATGTGTAACTGTCTAAGTTCCTTGATGTCAAGATCTTATCTTCTGGAGAAAGTGTGATCATGAGGAAGTTCAGGAAGGCTTTGGGGCAGAAAGGTAAGAAGAAAGGTTCTTGGTTGACACGGGGTGAAACTCAGAAGAGTGGGGTTGAGGAGAGATATGTTGTATTGAGAGAAGAAAGGTTTTGGACAGGATAAGTGAAGAGCTCAAGGTTGAGGATTCACGGATGGGCAGGAGGTCAGCGTGTTCTTCTGCTAGACGTTTCTAAACCAACACCTGTGCCCTCAGATATGCGGGAACCTTGTCTTGCCCAAATTCATAGAACACGTAATGGAGTGGCAGATTCAACGAAGCCTTGGAGCGATCTGCTGGTGTTGTGCTTGCTGCTGTTGATGTTACACTGGATCTGCAACAAGAACATACAGTTGTAATTTCTCTTATTTTTGCTGTGACAGCAACCATCAGAGACTTGTGAGAGCATCAAAGTGTCATAATGAGATATAGTTGAAAATCAGAAAGACATAAAAAAAATCGCTTGTGTGCTTTGGCTTTTCATTATCTAAGGCAAGTTTCTTAGTCTCTCACTGACTATGCTGCTAAAACACAGCCCTAAAGCAAGCTCCAGAAAGGCTCAATATTGTACCATCTTTCCTCTAATCTGGATGTAATCTGATTGGATTATCACAAAAGTTGAAGTCCTCCACTTATATAATCCATATAATTCCATTAGAATTTATAAATTGACACTAAATTGTACCAAGCACTTTCTTTTGATAAGGTTTGAGGTGGTGGTGATTTCTTCTGTTTTTCTTGGACATAATCAAGCTATGTCTGTTGGTTGTCACTATGGCAAAGTTTTTTTTTTTTCCTCTTTATCTGTCTTTAGGAATGAACATTTCTGCTTTCTGAGAGCATTTCCTTCCAAAGAAGATGAATGAAGGAAGTTGTAGTATATCCCAAGTCATCATGTCTTGACAGTCTTGAGCAGATTCTCTGCTTTTTCCTCTGTTTGTTCAGTTGGTCTCCTCTTAAATACACCTCTTGCCTCTGTTCAGTTAGGCTCTTTCCAAAAGCAGTTTTGAATGCATAGCTTTTCTTTCTCATATCAAACAATTCCCCAAAAGATATGATAATAGTGATTCCCTCCTCATAGAAAAAGAAAAAAAATCTTTCATGGATGTCAATTTTTAATGTTATCTTTTCCTTAGAAATTCCATGAAAAGCATTTATCAGTGGGATAATTTTCCTTCTCAGAGTCATATCAGACACAACACTGTCTTCAGGGCTATTTCTTCTAGTTCAGTGGACAGCTGTTCTGCCTGAAAAGAAAGAAAAGATCATATATCAATCAAAGACTTCAGGAGAATTCTTATGTTGTTTAACTAATAGGAAAATCCTAACTGTGCGTTCCTGATCTTCTGACCTCTGCTTTTTTCAGTTCGGAGAACTGCACTGATATATTTTGCAAGAGTATCCGTGTTTTTTTACATTTCTTCTGTGCTGCTTTTTGATGCTTGGAGGGTGTTATAAACTCATCTGCACTCATGAGAGCCACATCATAAGCAAACGGTTTTCTTACCTCTGTGACTTGACTGATGCTCTTCTGAATGGCACTATGGGCAGAAATTACTGCTACTTAGAAGAAGCAAGATTCTTGGCGTCGCGTAGCTTTACTGGCACTGGGCTAGAGTTTTCCACTGAAAGAGGAGAACTAAAGGGATGAAGGATATGCCCAGACTGCAGGCTTATTAAACTGGTGCGGGTGTCTGTATATACTCATCATTGTGCTTTTCTGCAACTTCATTGCACTGCAATAACTGACAGGCGTTAAATTCTTTTTTTTGTTTTGTTAATGAAATTTTTACCTATTATACATTTATATACTATTCTGTGATGTTAAAGAAAACTTGAAGTACATAAAAAAAATTCCTTGTTCTTAAAATGAAATATTTTACTCAAATCAAATTTACCCATCACTAAATGATGGGTATGTAGAATCATAGAATGCTTAAGGTTGGAAGGGACCTCTAGAGATCATCTAGTCCAACCCCCCTGCACACGCAGTGTCATCTAGAGTGTGTGGCACAGGGCTGCGTCCAGGCGGGTTTGGAAGATCTCCAGAGGAGACTCCACAACCACTCTGGGCAGCCTGTTCCAGTGCTCTGTCACCCTCACTGTCAAGAAATTTTTCCTTAAGTTCCTGTGGAACTTTTGGTGCTTCAGTCTGTGGCCGTTTCCTCTAGTCCTATCAGTGGCCACCA
>VZSV01000008.1:9431359-9442217 GCA_013398735.1 Nothocercus julius | reverse complement strand
TTCCAGGCCCCTGATCATCCTTGTAGCCCTGCGCTGGACTCTCTCCAGCAGCTCCACATCCCTCTTGAACCGGGGAGCCCAGAACTGGACACAGTACTCCAGGTGTGGCCTCAGCAGGGCTGAGTAGAGGGGCAGGATCCCCTCCCTCGACCTGCTGGAGACGCTCTTCCTAATGCACCCCAGGATCCCATTGGCCTTCTTGGCCACGAGGGCACTGCTGCCTCATGGTCTACTTGTCCACCATAATGCCCAGGTTCCTCTCTGCAGTGCTGCTCTCCAGCAGGTCAGTCCGCAGCCTGTACTGATGTTTGCAGTACAATAATACGTACAATAATAGCAGTTAGTTCAGCATGCATCCTTTCATCTGTAACTGTGAGGTGTGGCACATGAGTGAACTGGGATGCCACACTAGCAGTCATCATCTTCCAGAATGAAAACCACCGTATTGATGACTGATCTTCTATCCTCATTGCAATGTGTTCAGTGTTGGGGCATGTCTGCACGGCACAGAACAGCACTGTGCAGATACACAGGAGCTGAGCTGAAGGCTGTCCTAGGGGCATAATGGTCCAAGCAAATTATTAAGCTTAGGCCTAAGCTTCTGGACATCTCCACATGGAAGAGGGAGTAAGGGGAAGAAAACGCCCCAAATACTTTCTCATCCATCTGTTGGTGCTCTTCAACGACATTGTTAGTGGTTTGTTGTATGTTCATGCCATATTAATATTTGATTGATGGCATCTTCAAGCCCTAGTCAATACAGCCACGGCTCAGCAATGTGGAGATGCACAGCCTTATGATGCGGACACTTGCCGAAAGGAGTCTTGGTTCTGCAAGTTGGTGAAGCCTTGACTTTGATAAAGCTTTAAAGGGCTGGTTAGCCTTGATAGCTTTATATAGGTTTGCAAGCAAAATGAAGACATGATACAGTTAATTATATGGTGAGCAAGAGGTATGAGAAAGGAATGACATGCCAGCATAATTGCTGTAAATTTTTGTATTTACGTATACGTAAAGTTGCCTGATCCAAAATTCACTGATGGAATTGAAGTAATCGATTTTAACATATCTTGGACTGTAACACCTGGCGTATGGACTGTCAAGTCCCATTGTTTATGACCAGATGCAGAAGATTGAGGAGGATAGAAGAAACCTGTGATCAGTCATTATACGATATACTTCTCTTAAGAAAGTTTTAATTGTAAGCAAGACACATAGATACTTTGTATAACAAACCAAGGTAAAGGAATTGGGAAGACTTAATTCTCTTTTGCTTTGAAATAAGGAAAGATCAGCTTTATTTAATCAGTAGACTTTCTAGGATTTGATGTATGGATGAAAACTTACAGTCACTGAAATAATATTTCTGATTAAGCACTTTTCATCAGGAACTTGTTTGACCTGTGGGCTACTTCATTTTTTAAACTTAGATGGTTTTACAGAACTTCTAAAGATTGTTTCAGTGCCAACATACAATCTCTGTGTGTTTTAATAAGGATGCATCTTGTAGGAAGAGATAAACCCTTTTCTTCGTACACAGACACATACATGATTTATCAAACATATTGTATTGCTCTCTCTTTACAACAAAACATACAGTGGATGTGAATTACTGTATCTGTGTAGGATTAGAAATTCTGACATTCTGTCTTCTATTCAGGAAGAGGATTACTACATAGATAATGTGCAGATATTTTACTTCTAGTGAGGCGTTGCAGCTTAAGGACAGCAGAAACAACTTTATTGTAGTAAAAGGGAAAAGAATTGGCAGGGAAAGTACAGGGTAGTTGACCACTCACAGGAATTTCAAGATAACATCAAAAATATAACATTGTATATTAACTGAACAGTCTTTTTTTCGGTCATCCTAAAATGGTCATTTGATTAAAAAAAAATTCTTTGTAAATGCTGACTAACATGCAATTCACAGCTTTAAATGGACGTATACCATAGGCATTAAATGCCAACAGCTCATTTAAATATGAAACATTTATACATTATGATTTAGGGACTTTTCATCTGTTGATTTAAAAAATCTGAGGGTTTTATGAGCCCTTGTGTGCATAGGTGTATATTACTTACATGCAAAAGCAGTCAATAGTGGAAGAATAGTCCTAAAAATGTGCTGTGTATGGTTTTGTCACTAAGGTACCAAATGAACAGTGTATGGAGAAGGACACAATATGCATCACATTTGATTTTTAGGTGTGGCAGTAGCAATTATGATTTCCTAACTGTGGGAGTAATATGACAGTTCAAAAGCACATTGAGAATATTATGTTCTTTTTACACACAGTAATGTAAATTCTTAAAATAACAGTATATTTTTTATATTTCTTGCTGGATATCAGGATAATACAATTCAGAACAATTTATTCTCAACAGGTATGGTAAAAATGGAAGATATATCTTTATGGAGCATAGTATAATATATTAATTTTTGTGAATGAATTATGAAGATGTACAACTCACAACTTAAGATAAACGTAATATTCCTTAATTAATCCACTACGCTATGGCACATAAATGCTATTCTTATTACCTCAAATGAAAAACCTAAGGAAAAAAAAAAAAAAGGAAAAGGAAATCGCTGCCTTTTTTTTTTTCCATCAGAAAACCTGTCTTCTAAAACCATAAAAATGTAAAATCTAGTGCACCAAACAGTATTAATGAGTTAAACATGTAAATTCCTTCAAGAATTGTAAGATAAAGAGCCATCACTCCTGACAATCTGATTTAAATACATTCTTCAGCTCAAATGTTTTACAGCTTAGGGGTGCAGTTTCCACATGTCTAAATGGATCCAGACCGCTTAAATTGCAGCTAGAGAATGCAGGTGAGTCTGTGGTTGAGAAACAGTATAGAAGCAGTAGCGGAAAATGCGGAAAAAACCCCAACTATCTCCCTCTTTCATATTGCAAAATGCAGCATTATAGATATGTATAGTTTCTGCAACAGCCCATGCAGATCTACAATAAAACTTTAACTTACAGGTGTTTTATTGTAGCTTTCAGCCAAGATTTTTCCCTTCTGCCCCATCATAGCAACTATCATGTAGTAATTTAAATGACAGGAAACTAAATCTCGAGAGGAAGGATGGCTTATTACCTGCTTCTGCTTGACTCCACTGGCCTCACCTTGGAAAGTTATTCCTTTGTCTATGGGTGTGGATGGGTGTCACATGTAACTGTATTAAAACAGAGCTCTCTTTTTGGAGGAGAATGGATATCACTCTTGTAATAATAAATATTTTGCGTTTACAGTAAAACATCTGCAGGAGATTCCATCATGTGTTGATTAACGAATTAAAGCCTCGTCACTCTCCTGATAGCTAGGTAAGTTGTATTAGCCCTATAGATCAGATTGTGATTTAGGAAGTTGGGGTGATTTTCTTAATATCCGTCAATGGCAGATCTGTTATTGGCACATCTTAGAGTAGACTCCAGATCTCTTTCTATTCTATCCTCAACACAAAATTCTTATTTGACTATATATAGGGAGACTATTTTTCTGAAATGTGGCATTTCATCTCATATTCATGTAGTATAGCTGGGTACTGAAAGCATTACTTGCCTACTGAACTATGTCAGAATTTCCTTATATCAGACCTATAAGTTTAGGAATATATGTTTTGTGTGCCCAAGAGCAATTGATCTTTAAGACATGCATGTGAATACATTTTAATGTGATTTTACAGTGTTAGCCCATCTATCACTGCAATTTCACAGTCTCATACTAATAGGATCCAGTGTTTGAAAAATAAGAATAGACATAATATAAAACCAAACACTTAATGAAGAAATAAAATTAGAGATGACTGTGTATTAAAAGCAGTAAACTAGATTTCCTCAATGCATAGAAATATACTTTTCTGCTATCTCAGCATTAGAAGCGTTGCTTTTCTCCATATGTCTGTGTCACCAGGTTGTTATTTCTTTTGTTTAGTCGTATAAAAGAATGTGTTGAGACATTATCCTCAACTTGTGTAACACTCTACAAATACTGATTGCAGTTTGAGCTTGTTATGGAAAAGTATTGCCCTGTGGATTGAGAAAATGACCAACGGCGGACTATAATCTATGAAGCTGAGAATAAAATTGCCAACTAGAGGTCATTTTTCAAACCAAGGGGCAATAGTTTTCTACTATAAACTGAATATTACAGTCAGTATATGTTTTATTAAACCATTTCAGAAACTTGGGAGCATTTTCATTTAAACTTCTTGCTTGATGTGGCTCAAAGAACAGCCCAGGGCAGCTCACAAAAGACGCTTGGCATAGTCTCTATAATAAATATTCTGTATACTCAGTAATTATGAAGGCTTTAGGGCCTTAATGGTGAATGGCCATATTCTGCCACCATTCTGCATCCTTAGCAGCAATTGAAGTCATAAAGATTTGTGTATAAAAATCAGTATAAGACTGTTTTTCACTATAACAATATGATAAACCAAGACTAAACTGTACAGGAAAGTCAATTATGACTATTACAGTCTAAAAGATTAAAAGGAAAATACCTTTTCCCTTCTGCAAAAGCTTTTGTATTTCCTTCCTACCGAAATATATAGACAAATAATCTTTTTATTGACACTTGTATGGGGGTTATTGCCTAGTGCCTTAATCAATAAGAGGATTTCCGTTCCGGCAATCCTGTGTGTCATGCAGTAACCTGCCATGGACAAAGTGAACTCTATATCCCCTTTCTTTAACACATTTCCATAAAGAGCCCTGCCATGGTGTGACTTGGGATCAGAAATACTTTTTGTAGGTATTGCTGTGCCTGAGTGACTTCCATCAACACAGTCCAAGTAGATACTAGTATGTTGTTAACAGCAGGCAGACTAAGTTACTGCACACCTATGTTACAAGCTCAGTTGTCACAATTATGCAATACACTGTGCATTCACATAACCACAATTAGGTATTTCTACCTGCCTTTGCCAGATTAATGTATACAGTTACAGTTGTAGCATTGCCAAATTAGGTGCAAAAATTACTTTTATACCTTGCATATTTAGGAAAGAGATCTGACATCCCTGTGTGTATGAAATAGAGACACAGCCAAAGTTTTCTTATGGATGTAATTTTAACTTTTGAAGTTTTTAAGTTTACATGAAACTTTGCCCCCTGAATAAGGGTGTAAGATTGGAATAATAAAAATCAAAGCAGCAAAAAACCTGTTGTACATCTATCTATCTTGTCTCCTAGGATTGTTTCCTACAGGATTGTTGCTTATAGCTTGTTCAGAATAGGTTTAAATGTCCCAAGTAGTGAAGTTCGCACTAAAGTTTCACAGTTATAACTCTAATGTTTTTCTGACACTCAAAGTCATCAATTTACCCCCTTCTGTCATCCTGCACCTAACACTTGTATCACTGGGTGGAGTGTTTTCCTCCCATCTTGCACAAATAAAGGCCACATGAAGTTGACTCTGTTAATTTGCTGTTGCATGTATTGTATACCTGTACATGGTATATAGAGATTATATAACTTTTTTTGTGCATTTCTAGGTAGATGTTTGTCTACCTGTCTGCAACCTGTCTGGGCACTGTAATTGTTTTGGGCACTGTAGAAACATAATTGATACCATTTCTAGCAAGGCTTAGCACTGTGGAAAGGCTGTACAAACACAGGGTTGTTAGTTTTAGGACCCGTTTTTATTATGCGCTTTCTATTTTGATGGACAACCATTAGTATTTTAAGATGACTAACCAAAACTTATGCTGCCAGATAACGTCAAATAGAATGTATGCTAAACAAGCAAAAGCATGTGAGCAGGGTAATATTTGTTATGTAGTTACATGGCAATGTGGGTAAGAGACTAGAAGGAGAGTTGTTTTGCAAGAAGGATATTTGGTATTTTCTACTCTTTAGAAATACAAGCATGCAACTGACCTTTGCACCCTGTTTCTTTAGGGCAACAGGGAGGTTTATCTGTGGCCCTGAGTGGGCTATTCCTTCGAGGTTTCACTTGGTTTTCTTTTCTCTTCAATTGCCGGTGTAGGAGAGGAGCAGGTCCCTGTGAGATGCATTTTATAATTCTTGGAAGCTTCTGCTTCACCTCTTGATAGTATTAAAGCATTGCAGCTCCAGCCAGGGTTGGTACTGAGCACTGCATCCCCGGTTCTTTTCCCGGAGAGCTTTACTGCCCAAGTGGACCAAAGACCGGCGGGGGAGAGGCACAGTCAGGAGAGGTGAAGTGTTGCTCAGTATCAGAGTTATGAGGAGAAGGATGGAACCATAACATGGATGACACTGTGACCAAGTCAGGTGCTAGTCTGTCATTTGACAAAAATCACTAGTATGATTAAGTACTGTTCTTTTCTCCAGAACAAGGAGAATACTTAGTATGAACTACATGCAAATTTGCCATGTATTTCTAGTAAATATTTAATATAAAACAATTAAGGGCAGGGCAAGAGTTACACGGTTTTTGAAAAACAACCAATAAACAGATTTTTTGTTTGTTTTATGATGGAAATCTCCCAACTAGAAATACTCTGAAATTCATGTTGAAAATAATAATCCGGCCTCAGACTTTTGTGCTTGACCTTTTGTGTATTTGAGCCAGATCTCGATTTTGAATGGGAGAGAGATGTGAAAGCAGGTATAACCAGTACTAAGTTAATTAGGATATGAATTCTTATACTGTGTGAAGAGTTAAATTGAAAGATAACTTTGACATTAATCAAAAGTAGGAAGACCTTTCTTTTTAATAATTTTATTTCCGCTTGCATTTCTTTTCTGCAAAAAGCATGTAGCTGAGTTTTGTGGTAAGTTTGCCAGGCATAAAATATTTTAGGCAGAGGACTTGGTTTAGATTGTGTACTGGGAGGAATACAGCTGTGTTAAACTGATGGTCTGCTTGGCTAATTTATCCCGAGTTTGACCATGCTGGAATATTTTAATAGACCTCTGTTTAGTGGAAGAAAATCTGAACAAGTAACTTCAAATCATTCTTGGGTTTCTTTTTAAACAAACCACCAACAATAACCACTTTAGTCCTTTGCACAGTATCAGCAAGAAAAGCTGCAAAATCACAAAGTAGTGTCAGCAGACAGTTAGATTTGGTAGACTTGGATTGACTGGAGTAGGGAACAAGAATTAGTTGGATTTGTGTGTGTCACCATTATTCACTCTTTTGGATAAATTACTTTTTCTAGCCATTAAGACAAAAGATATCCATTTTGTTTGTTTTTTATTTCTCTGTGAACATGCTTTTACCTACAGTACCTGAACAGGCTGTTATGTAGCACTTGTAAATGTCTGTAGTATATACATCTGCTGATGTCATTAAAGAAACATCTTAAAAATGCTTTTTATTAATCTTGACTGGTGAGAGTGCTGAAAGTGCTTGCGGGAGCTGTATTTATGAATAGTAGCTCTTGATCAAGATGGTGTGCCATTGTATGTGACTTACTTGTGGGAAAATTGTTAGCAATCCTATTACCACTTTATATTCTTATCCCTTTGTCATACCTATGGTTCATCTTTTCATCTTTTAGGGACAACAATATTCATATTTTAGGATGTCTATGTCTAATGACAGGTTTCACTTTGAGCAAGCAGTGCCGTGTTACGATGGGATGAAGTGTCTTGATGTCTTAGGTAAATAAGCCAAGAGGTCAGCATGAGAGATCAAAAAACTTCTTCTAGTGGAAATGGAAATGCAGAGAAAAATTGTTGTGCCTAAATATTATTAAGAAAGAAAGGTTCCTGTAGGGTATAATTGGAGAAATCTGCATCGTTTTCCTAGTTGGAAGAAGAATGTTTGTAGGAGGGATACACTGGTCGGGTAATCCTTCTGGATTTTGCAACCACATTTCCTGTGTGTGTAGTCTGGCAACTGCCCAGTGCAAATGTCAATGCTCTGTTCCAAGAACTGGGCAGAATTGTTTCAGGAATGTTCTTCAGTGATACCTCGGCTGCTGTCTGACTTCACTAGGGTCCGCCTTGGCTTCATCTGGTATCTTCTTTGTCTCCCATGAGTTAAATCCAATCTTCAGTTCTTGCTTTAGGGATACCATTAATGGGAGCTAGAAACACACCTCAGAGACTATGGAAAATATGGATATGATGCATCCATGTATTGTAAATGATAGCTAGGCATAGTAAGGGAGCAATGCATTAATATATACAGTATATTTATTATACAGACAAGAAGAAAAAGTGGATGTTTTTATCAGTCTTTTTTGGTGTTTCTATCTTTGACTGATACAAGTATTTGGAATCTAAACATATCTCCACAATACTGTTGTGTCTTTGTTCTGGATTTCTTTCATCTTAACTTATCAGCGCAGTATATGAGCCATTTTATCCTGCAGTGTGATCATCATCCTAGTGTGTGTTTGCTCATTAATGTCAGGTTAAGATCTGAAGCAATATGAAAGTAGGAGTGAAAATGTTTCTTAGTGTGTACTAATTTTGTATACTACTAATAATGGAAATAGGAAGTCTACAGTACTGTGGCTTTGAAATACAAAAACCTGTATGCACATTTTCCCCCACTGTTATATTGCTCCCACTCTTGTGTTGGCCTAAATATTAATATACAAACATGACCTTAAAACAAAAAGTTTAATAGTCTCTATAAGGGGGAATAACAGTTTTGGTGTTTATTGGAATAATTGAAATATTCTGAAAGCTATGGTAACAAAACAAGAACAAATACGTATTTTTTATCTCTGTATTTTTTCCACTGAATGGAATTATTTTTTTACCTGTGTCCATTGCATAAGTTTGTGAAAAATCAGTAAGGTCTGCTGTTTTTTTTCTTATGTATCTGATACTCATAATGAAGAAATTTGAGAAGAAAAAAATACCAATGACAAATGTAAGCTTGTTTCAGACCTAATGAAAATTTTTTTTTTTAAATCTGTTTTTGATTGCAAACCGGGCCTATGCTTATTAGCTGAGCCTTTTTTTTTCTGAACAGAGCATTACCTAAGAGTTTTTCAAGACAATTTTTGTGTATTAAAAAAAAAAAAAAAAAAAAAAAAAAAAAAAAAACAACTTTCTGGTTTTCAACTAAAAGCTGAAGTTTTCTGAAAAGGGTGCAAACAGAAGAGGAGGAGGGGAACGTGCAAGTGAGGCAGGGAGAGCACAATTTACACATCAGGGTTTGGAATCCTCTAATTTAAGGTGTTGAAGCTGCTCGCTGTTGAGGCTTGCTTCTCTCCACTGGCTCAGCTGAGGGCCAGAGCAGTAAAACACCCCATCGTCCGCAGCAAAACCCACCAAGCAGCAGCAGGCTGTGCTGGGACCGGGTAAGTGCTGCCCCCGGCAGCTCCTGGGGGGTGTTTGGAGGACGGGTCGGGGGCCGTGCCCAGGCAGCGCGAGGCTGCAGCCTCATGCCCACACATCCTTTCAGGGAACTCAGTCTGCTTGCTGGAGTGCTTGGATGGACCAGTCTCGCCCGGAGCTGCTCTGTTTTCAGTTCACTTTAAACATTCAGCTATTTACATGGTTGATTTTTGTTACCCAAACTGTTCAAACTGTTTTTTTTTTTCTTTTAATGGGGACAAATTATCACCCACGTGCTTAGAAAAAAAGAATTAAGAGTTTGTTGCATGTTGAAAGCTCTTGATTTGCTGAACATGATTTCCAGAATATATTATTTCTACTTATAAAATTTTCTGGGGAAAGTGTGAATGCTGCGATGGAGTGGAATTGTCTACTTTATATTTGATGGTTTTAGATTGTTGGGCTATATTGTAATACAGCTTACTAAAACATAATTGATAGAATAGAATAGATAGAAATGTTTTGACTTTTGCTAAGTAAACATTTTCATATTGGAATTTCAATTTTGTCCTGTTTTGGGTTGGAACCAAATTATCTGCTGAAAGTTTCATTTTTAGTAGTCTACCTCTGATAATGAGTTCAGCAGCTATGGCTCTTTCATTTCATTCCTTCCTGAGAATCACCATCTCTGTCTCTTGTTGCGCTATGATTTTTAGGGTTCTTAGTCCCCTTCAGACTCTTCAGCCAATATCAGGAGGCGCAGAGATCTTGGTGCTTTTTTCTGCATTCAGGATGAGAGACAGAAAGAGCCCCACAATCTAGATATTGGGTAGGTTTACTGCAGTAAGCTGGCATTGCGGGGCACAGTCTTCCCAACATCTTGATGCTTTTAGCAAGTCTTTTCCCATAGTCTAAAGCTGATGCATTTTGGCTTCTGTTTAGAGGAGTCGAACAGTTCTGCAACACTGGTTTGCACTCTGCTAACCTGATTTCAGCACGCTTTCAAGAACTTAACAATCCCATGTGAAATGTTGCATCTTTATTTAAAATATTGGGCTGCTTTTCTTTTTAAACTGAAAGCTATACCTTCCAGTAAAATTAAAAAAAAAAAAAGTATTTAAGTCAACATTAGCACTAGGCAGTGCTAATGCAAATATGATATATTTGTGTAAAGACTTGTGATAGAAAAGCTCCAGAAAAGTACAAGAAAATGAGCTCTCAGGCATTTTTAAAAATTATTTTTGTGTCCATATTCTGTGTTCATGTGCATTTGAAGTTTATAATATTTAACTGTGTTGAAATTTGCGGGATTCTTCAAACTTGTGGATCAGAGCTGTTGTTTATTTACCAATACTTATTTCAAGGGACTGACCTTCTTGCCTTGGCACTAATGCTAAGAATATCGGCGTAGATCCCAGTTACTGTAGTACTGACTTTTTTGGCAGTTTGTCCCTTTTTTTTTTACGCTTGTTACTGTATGAGATGAACAAACTTAGTGCACAGACATTCTGCAGGGTACAGCCTGTCTCCCTGGAAGTAGCACCTCCGTTCCTCCCCCTGGGGGAACAAGAATTTTCTTTTTCTTCTTTTTTTTCCTTCTTCCCTTTTTTTTTTTT
>VZSV01000008.1:9403859-9426359 GCA_013398735.1 Nothocercus julius | reverse complement strand
AAGAAAGTCTTAACAAGTAAGTCCTGTTTGTGTAAAAGTGCATATGCTGATGCTCTGTGGATGTGAGTATAGCTTTAAAATATGACAGAAATATGAAATGTGAAATGATGGATCCAAAAGAGGATTCATACACTATACAGGGATTTGGATGAGTTTAGATTCCTAACTCTTTGACTGCACAGCTTATTAATATAAAAATCTCTAGGCGCTTGGGCACCCTTTTCAAGCAACTGTCCTTGTAGCTCCCTGTAGCTTCATATGTCCCCAGTACTAATCTCTCTCCATGCAAATTTCCAGGTTTTCCAGGTTTTGCCTAAGAGTCTTGGGTCCTAAGATGGATTTCAGGTTCTCAGCCAGGCACCTAACAGATACTGCAAGACTCAGCTCCTAAATGAGTGCAATACTGGATGCAGCTAGAAATGCTTTAGGACCGTGGCATTCTAGGAAATTCTAGAATATTCGTATATGTAATTCATTTTGTTTCTATTCAGGATTGCTGAGTCCCCTAGGTTAGTCAATTGTGAAATACTTAGCAAAGACATCACTGAAAGTAACATTTCACATTTGTATTTTCCCATAAGCATATTTAACTGTTAATGAAAGCCAGGGGACTGAAAGCTGTTGAGACAGAACTCTTATTCAGAAGGAGACGAGAGCTATAGTGCTCTCTGACTCATTTGATCCTCTTGTTTCTCCTCTGGGATTCAACCATTTTTAAAAGGAATTACAGATAGCAATAAAAGAATCTCTCTGTCGCTGGCTATTCAGTCTATGGTGTTTCATCACAGGGCACAGATTAGTGTAATTTATTGTGTTGATTTTTGTTTTCTGGACATCTATTCAATACACCCAAACTCCTTCTGTGTGAGGCTCTGAGGAGCCATCAGTTGGTAACAGTTGCAAACACTGGGCTAGATACTGGTGACTTGAAGGTAAAACTCCTTATGCACTGGATCTCCAGTGCCCTGAGCTATCCAATTGCCTGTGTCAAATAACCCCAATGTGCCTTGTGTCAAGTATTACTGATGTCACTATTGACATTGTGTCAAAAAATGTCATACCTAATGTCTGTCACTGTAGAATGGTGCTAGAGTCGAAATTTGACAAAAAACACTTAGCGACAGATAGTGAAAGTACCGTGCATCTCCTTTCTCTCAAAGGGAACTAAATAAACGGTGAGTGTCTGCTCAAATTGTTCTATGCAGCACACATTTATAGTTGAATATTTCTAGCCACAAAGGTGATTGTTTTAATTTTCTAAAAATTATTGGTAAGCAGGTAAAATTAGGGAAAACAAGTTTGGAATGACCCAAGTTAGCACAATTGGTATTGAGTAGCTGGTTCCATGTGTTCATCCAAGGCAGAAGATAGTTTTGAGTATATGAATGGAATTAAAAAAAAATAGAAAAGGTACATGGGAGATACTGGACCATGAAAACACAATGAAGAAAACAAATTTGGTTAGTCTTGCTATGCTTCTCTGTATATTATTTGAAAATATTAAAGCTTTTTTTTTTTTTTTTTTAAGTTTGGAAGTGACGGTCATGTATGATAATATTTATTGGTTTTGCTGGGAGGTGTTATTTCATATCCATATAAATTAAAGTTCACTTCGGTTATACTTCTCAGCATGGCTCAATATGGCCTAATCCCTCTAGGTTTTCTCAAAGTATTCTACAATTTTGAGACAAGGATCACACACCCTTATGGTTGTAGCTAAAGAAATATTTTATGAATGTTGACAGTGAGCCAGATTTTCAAGCCTTTTGCACTCTTTGGCATCTACCTACAGTAGTCCCAGAGGATCATCATCTTGCAGTAGATGACAGTAGAAGAAAATTCATGATGTAAAGCAAATCTGCACATGTCTGTGCCAAGACCTGTAGCTCCCTCTGAGTTGATAAATGTAAAATGGTATATGAGAGATGACTTGGGTAGGAGCGTATTGAGGCCAGGGAGAGGTGTGGATGAAATGGAGATCCGCTCCAGTAGCCCTGTAAGATTCACTAGAAAACTTGTGTCAGGGGCTGTTTCATTAGCACCCCTGTTGTTGTGCTGGCAGCCCTGAGAATCAGACCATCCTGGTTGCTTCTCTAGTGGTCTTCTCCACCCTCAAGCTGGCTTGACTTTTACGGAATCATTCATGCAATAAAGCAGTATTGAGCACAAGTAAGCATAGCACAGCCAGGCTGTTATTATTTGAGAATGCCTAATGGTACCTGCAACCTTTAACCAGCCTACTGCTAAATATAAAATAATAAGTAATAAATTTGCATTAGAGATGAGTCTAAATGAAAATTCTGGGGTATTTAAAAATACCCACATTCTGTTTTGTAGGTTTTCTAAAGTTTTCAGTATTTTATTTTTAAAGTTGGCAGTATGGGAGTCCTTGCAGCTTCCTGAGTCAAGTTAGTTCCTATCACCTTCCAAGGTAGCATCATGAAGTTTGCTGGGCTGAACTGCGGGCAGCAGCATCCGCAAAGAGTTTGGCATTTGCAGATTTCCTTGTTGAGAACCTGACAACTCTTGTAATTCCTAAATATTTATTTTAAGTGAAAAGAGAAAAAAATAAAATAATAAAACAGCATTCTACCCTAAGACAGCTACCCATGGAAGTGTAGTTTCCTGCAGTGCCGAGCTGTGCTTTGATCACATGCACTGTGACCTACCTGCAGTGACTGATGCTGTTTTGGAGACAGTGCTGAGAATTGTTGGAAATTTCAGTGCATTTTTCCTGTGAATCATCCAGGGCCAAGGTCCTGTTTGGATCATATTTTTTTAAGTGCTGTGAACTAGCAGTCCTTGTATTTTTTTTGCTACTGAAGCATCTTGGCCTAAGCAGAATAACAAATAGAAAATAGGATTGCCTCAGATCATGAACAAAAGCTGAATGATAGGAAGCACAAAATTCTCCACTATAACTATTCAGGAAGGTTACTAAAACATAAATTGGACTAGTTACTGGAGGAAAAAAAAAAAAAAAAAAGGGAGCTTTTACAAGCTGATGAAGCAAGTTACTTTTGGCTTCTGCTGCAATAATTTGAAATTATATATTAAAAAAAAAATGCACCCAGTCCTGTGAAATTTACTTCTGAAATATATTGTACTTAACAAGTTCAGTGCTGCCAACTTCTCTGAAATTAGTGAAATGGCTCAGGTGATTTTAGGATTGTTTTGTGTATAGTGAAGGAATAATCTACTTTTCAAACTCCGAGTATGCTGAAATGTGTTTGAAGCTCTGGGTTAGCACATCTGGGCTTACTAGCAGGTTGTCATCTTCAAAATAGCAAGCAGGAATCTCCTGAAGTTTTCGCTGTAAGTGTTGTGTAATCTAGATCACATTCGTGGAATATTCCTGCCCGCTTACAGGCTTTCTGTGCTTTCAGTGGCTCATGTTCCTGTATCCCGAGAGAGCTCCTGTGTGCGGCTTTCACAAGTGTGCCATGTTTGAGTTAATGAATAATATAGAAGCTGCTCTTGACCTAGTCTTGGCCTCCAAGGTGATTTGTGCTTAGAAGCAGAGCAAATGAAGAAAGATGCTCAAAATCTACCTCTGTAACATTTCATGTTCCAATCTCAGTCATGGGACAGACGTAAAAGGAGAGTTTTCATCCTGTAAATTTTGTCAGGAATTAGAAAGTTCTGTTTCATATAGTGACTGGCCAAGAGTGTTCAGGCTGCTCTGTTTAAGTAGAGTGAATATTTTGAAAGAAATGCTAGAACTCAGCCCTTGTAGCATTCACTTGTAATGCTGAAGCTTCTACGTTGAATGCCTGATCCGGTTAAGAAAGTAAAAAAAAAAAAAAAAAAAAAAAAAAAAAAAAAATTCAAAACAAAAGCAAAGAAACAAAAACAGAAAACAGAAACAAGCAAACAAAAAAAACATAAAAATGATCTCTGATAGGAGTGTGTGAATGAAATAATTTGTTAGAATAATATATAGACTGGTGTTCAGGATACTCCTGTATGTAAAATATGAAACTAACCCCCTAATCTGCTTTCTTCTGAGCCAGACCAGAATGTGAACCTCCCCTATTCCAAGGGAATACTACCCTTATTGCACCCCTTTGTAGGATAGGGTGGGACTTTTTTCTTCCTGGCCACTGCTTTTACAAAATCTTCATAGTACAAGTTTGTTCTGTCCTATGTAGACCTTTCTGCCTCTGTGTGTTTTCTGTATCAAAGGCATAAATCGTGAATTTGAATTCATGATAAAAATGTTAAATCTCATAAGAAAAGAGTTAACGGTTAGACTTCCAGCCTTTGATGCAACATTTAGTGGTAAAGTAGTATGATTAAGTTTGCTTAATATATAAATATGTTTCCTTCCCTTTAGTTTAAAGTTCTGTTTCTCATATTTAGCAGTTTACCAATGAGAATACCTGTGTAACATTAGTGCTTTAATAGCATTTACTAATATAAATATTTGCTTTCTAGAAGTAATGTTACACAAAATTCCTGAACTGCAGTCTAAGCAACTGTTGGAATGTTTGAGGTAAGAAACCTGACCTTTGGGAAGATCAACATCACGAAAACAGAGTTTCCACTGTTTGTAACTTGTGTCCATAGTGAGGGGGCTTGGAATGGCAGGAGGGCAATTGATGCAGGGTCTCTTACTCCTGAATTCCAGAGGAAAGTTCTTGGTGTTATAATTACATTGGTAACTGAAAATATTTTACATAAATTTCAACATATGCTTGTATGCTTAAAATAGATAATTTGGCAAGGTCTTTCTTGAACAGATAAAGGAAAATAAATAGAATTTATTCTAAATGCTGCGAGTTGCAAAACCTGACTGGAAACGAAGAATCTTGAGTCAGCTGTGTTCTAAATGCTGATGAAGTTATATTAGCTGCATTTTGAAAACAGAACAAAAAATGTCTTCTTTAAGACCATCCTATTTTCCAGATAAATTCTGCTGCTTCTCCCTCAAATTATTTAGTTGCTGCTATTATTTTCAAGTGTTTTGATTCGACACAAATCATAAAGTGTAGTACGTGCTCCGTATTGCTTGCTTAAGTGACAGGCCCGATATGCAATCAAACCAGCTTAGGTTGAGCGGACTGATGAGAGTCAGCAATGGACACAGGAAACAGTGAAGGTGGCAATTTTTCTCCCACTGGAGATTTTTTCCAGACTGTAGGTGAATATACTGAAGCCTTCTAATATAAGAAACCTACCACTAGTTTATTTTTGGGAGTGAAGGAATTTGCCCAATAATCAGGTGAGCATTTGTATTAGAACTGGGGCAGTCTGGAACAGCAAAGTAGTAGATTGTTTTTCCAGGGCAGGCTTGTAGTTGGATCTGGAAGGAAGAGACACTTGAGTTAGTCAGGATGGTATATCTTTTATTTTCATTATTTTTATTTTAAGGATTTATTTGCAAGGGGTCTTGCACTCCTTTATTTTTTTTCCTTAGCAAAGTAGTCCTACTTATTTATTTTTCAGCTTTAAAACATCAGCATTTTATAGATCTGAATTTCACAATGTGAGGATGATTGCTACGTACAATTTGCAAAATTGTGATTAACCAGCCCCTGTTTCGAGTCAGTTCTCCCTAATTCACAAAAGGCTTCCAAGAATAGTCTGCACAAAATTCAGTGTGGAAATTGTAGGGCAGATTTTTAGAGGGCAGTTTAAAGAATGAAGTCCTAAGGGTTTTATCTATATTTATATCTCTTGTTAAACCAAACTCTTATGTAAATGTTACAATCTGTAAATAACAAGCTGAGCAGCTTTCTTAAAGGAAAGATTGCATCTATGTTTTTTGAGATTTGGCAAAATTATTAACTTGCACAATAGACTAATATACAAGTATATTTGGAAGCAACTAATGCTAGTTTGTGTCCTCAGCTGTATTTTATGGATATTTAAAGGTTTAAGATTACTTAGACCTTTCGTTTTGCAGAAAAAATTGTCTCAAATTGAAAAACACTGCCCTTAGTGATGGGTTGAAAAAATGGAGATAGCTTTTGTATACTTTTACTTTTTATAGCCATTAATGTTGTAGTAAATCTTGCATTATTGTATACAGTCTAGATTATTCTTCATTCTTTTGCCTTTGGACAGGAAAGAAATTACTGGCTTCCATCAGTGTTATTGGCAATCCCCATATTCTGACATCTGTTCCTTTCTAAACATTTTACCAACCTTGATGAAATGTAGTTTAGTGTTAGAAGCTGACTAGAAGAAAAAATTGGATGATAAAAAAATAACATTGATTAAACACCAGAAGTAATTTACCAATGACTATCAATATTTTGATGGCCACTGCAGTTTATTTCAGAGAAGCTAGACATCTAGGAATTTTAATCATATTTAATCTTTGAATTAAGCTGAATAAATGAATTCTCATTTTTTAAACGGAAGGATGAGAGACTGATTTTGTTCTATTTTAATCAAACTTGTTGCTCTCTGCTCCTGGGAGCTTTGGGGGTGTATTTTTTAGATGCCACACAATGTGCTTGACACCCCCCCCCCCACTTGCCCTGTCTCGCCCCCTGAAAAGAAGCCCGACCATCCTGTGTTGTGCTCCGGAGGCCTCATTCCCTGCGTGGCCGTCGGTGGGGCTGGAGCGGGGTGGTGCTGGCTCTGCATTTGCTGGAGCTTCACCAGGAGACCTGTTGGGGTCCTCAAAGGGGCCAAAATGCTGGTGGTGCCAGGTGTCCCAGAGTCGTCACATTTATGTATGCACTAACCCTGTGGTTCATTAAGATAAAGCAAGATAATGATAGATAAGCAAGATTCTACTCTCTGTGGTACCAAGCACAGCGCAGTTTCGATGCGTCTTTGTCCACACTGTGGAGTGGTGGGCTGCAGGAGGGACCTTGCAAGGGATTTTTAAGAGTTGGGGCCAAAGAAGCAGCAAATGTTTTATCTCTAGAGATTGGAGCACACTATAATTATATTGTGAAGGAGTAGGGTATGAATAATACCTTCCTGGAAAGGAGGTATGAGGGAGATAAATTGAAAAGAGCTTCTATGGAGTATAGGTTTTGATGTAAAAGGCAAGTGTACAAAGATCATGGGGAAGAGAGTTTTGCAGGTGTGATTAGATTTTTTGGGGAGTGCTTAGAAGTGGTCTTAGTTTGTGTTGAAATCCATGGGATTTACTACTAATGAGGAGAGATGGCAGCACAGTTTAGGCTGTCCTAAACTGAAGTCCCGTGTACTATGGGTGGATCCTCCCTCAGCCCTTTTCAGTGAAACTTTTAATACCTCATTTCTACCAAAAAGGAGAGAGGCATCTCTCTCCTGCCCTGCATGTACCATTCAGGACAAAATGAAATTGCATCTCTTGATGCCTTCACTTAATCATACAAAGATTGTCAAAGGTGGAATTAGTCCTCTAGCAGGAGCTCTCTAAAGCTGTTTTTTGATTCGCTTAGCTTTGAGAGCAACTTAAACCACTGAGGGTTGAAGGTAGTTACTTGTGAGGCTATTTGAAGTGAAGGGGATTTGAGGGTTTTGCTTTCTCCATTTTGCATAAAATTCTAATTTGAAGGAATTTTTTTCTAACATAAACATTCCTTAGAAACTCAGTATTTGATGTGAAAACAGTTCTCATTTTGTTTTAGGTCCTAAAAGTCATGCCCGGTAGCAGAAGCCGAATGGTCTAGATTGAAGTGGTGTGTAAGCTGCCAGATTTGGGGTTTAAAACTATGTGGGACTTAAGTGCATTTATGTGTATATCAGGTGTTTACCAGGTGTACAGTCTGGTGATTAGGAAACTGCCCTGGGAAATGGGATGGACCAAGTTCACATTTATGGCATTGCTGAGTCTTGAGTGACAAAACAAAATCAGACAAAGAAACAGAATGGGAATTTGGGTCTCCTTGACTGTAGGTTCTTGATCTATATCTATCAGGAGACAGAAACTGAGATCTTGAGTCTGTGTTCTTCCAACAAACTGAAGTCAGCATCTAAAAATAGTTGTTTCAACACAGCGTTTTATACAAATTAAGAATTAAAAAAAAAAAAATTCTTCTTGAAAAAAAATTTCAACCCCCCAAAAATAGAATTGAAAGAAAATTGTCATTCTGTAATCCTACTGAGCATCTCTCATTCATTGATGGGGAATTGGAGAGAAGGAAAGACTCAGCCCTTTGCTCTAGTATCACAGGACTAACTCCGCAGGAGCCTGACATAGGGCCCTGGAGTCCTGACTAGCCAGGGCAGTGTTACAATCGGTAGACGTAGCCCTCCCTTGTCGGACCCGTATTGCCTTATAGCCTTCGCATTCCAGCCACAGTCTCCCTTTAACATATGGTTCCAAAGCTGTTGACGTTCACCTGCTTAGATATCTGTACAAACTACTAGTAGGAACTACATAAATATCTAACAGATGCACGCGTTCACCCTGGGATTAATGCATTCTGGACTCGGACCCGTCAGCATCACACCCCTTCACAATCACATTTTATTTTTTCACTTGCTCATGTGGTGTACACCTGTGACATGCTGGCAACGCACTTGCTTGCAGTAAGAGAGCCCCTCAGGTTCAAAGCTATCCTTATATCTTTGTTCCCTTATGCGTGAACCTTTTGAGGTTTTCCCTTACTGTTCAAAAGGCTCGAGCATGGCATTGCATCTTTAAAACCTATTCTGACCCTTTTTGGAATATGCTGAATATAAAAGCAGAAAGAAAGGAGAAGAACTAGATAAATAGATGCAGGGAAACACCGTAAGAAAAAAAAAAAAAAAAAAAAAAAAAAAACCAGCTCCTGAGCTTGCCAGTATTACTTCATGCTTTTTATTGCAAACCTCCAAACTAACAATAGACCACCACCTCACGCAGCTGGGCGTGCGAATTGAAGGTGCACTGAATGTGTGGGCTTTCCAAATGCAGCACAATAACAGGAACACCTGTGCTAAATAACTTTGCACTGTTTTTCTTTTTTTTTCTTTCTTTCTTTTCTTTTTTTTTTTTTTTTCTTTTTTTTTAAACAATATTCACAGTCCTTCCATTTTAGAGTTCTGCATGGGGGAAGAAATGACTCTTCAGCTTTGCTTTCAGCCATAGGACTTATCTCCCAAGGTTCAATGGAGGATTTATATGCACAAAACAAATGTAGGATTGGATCTTGAAAAGGAAGAGATACTGCTCGTCTTCTGGACCCAGCTCTGCTAACGTACCTTGGCTCTGGCTAGCAGTCTCCTTGCTGTTCAGTCCTGGGTTATTTTTTGAGGAGCTGATTTTTCAGTAGCCAATGGCAGCAATAGAAAGCTTAAGCAAAATACTAATATTTTGCAAATGTAAATCTTAAAGTACAAAGTTTATTTTTAATTACTAGTATTAGGTAATGTGTGATTGTTTAATGAAATTTCATACTAAATCAGCAAAAATAAAAATGAGAGAATTTTGTCCTTTAATTCTCATCACTACAGAACAAACTAGTTACTATTTCTGTTACTGTTATTTGGAGTCATTGATCAGGATTAGTGTTGTATGTGATGTTAAATTGCCAGGAATGTACTATATGATTCTGGACTATGAATCTTAGAGCCATAAAGATGGATATCACAGGGAAATATAAGCTTACTTTTTTGTCCGTTTGTCATCAGTGTAAATGGATTGAAGGGTTCCTTCAAGGAACAGCTTATCTATATATATATTATTATATTACATTATTATTATATATTCATATAATTTATATTTATTTATATATATATTTTTTCCTTCAAGAATACCTGAATTTGAGGTTGTCTTTCACCTAAGTATATTGAGATATGTAATTCCTAATAATTCTGTATCTCTTTCTTAACACTGTTGTTACTTGAAATGGAAAATATTTATTTACAGTCTAGCAGAAGAATGTAGAGCTTGCTGTTGAAGCCTTGTGCTACTTCAATACAATCATACAAATGCATTCCCTCTTTGTGATTAATGTAATTTTCCTTTTGCTTTCTCATGGGGTGTTGAGACCCTTCTCAGGCTTGCCTCGTCCCTGTGCTCCCAGAGGTTATAGGTGCTCCTCAAGCTTTTAAGGGCATTTTGTTACCTTTTAAATCCACAGGAGCAGGCTCTGTTGTTCTCCTTACAGTCAGGCTGGCACTGCAGAAGGTAGGTTTGATCTGCCCTAGCTGAAAGCTGGGGCTTTGGGGTACTTCTGTAGCAAGTGAAGATTTTGCCTGTGTGGGAAACATGTCATCCTCCAATGCTGGGGAAAGGAGAAAAGTTTATGGGCCCAGTCTGCCTCCCGTTGGTGTGTTCAGGGGGCAGATAGAGCTGACGGCCACAGAGCTGCTGCTCACCCACTCGGGAGGAGGAGAGGAGGCCCACTGGACAAAATCTTCTTCCCAGCAATCAAGGGAAGATGGGAGTCTCACAGCAGTAATGTGGACTCCTGTAATTACCACTTCCAAGTTATTAGCATCTGGAGTCCTTTTTCCCGTTCCTCTCTAGCAGTTACAGAGTAGGTAGATTAACATGTTGCAGAAGCTGTGTATGTACTAAGTTTCTCGCTGTTGGCGTTTGGTTGGTTGCTGAAATTGATGCTTTCAGCAGAAGTACATACTTTTTACCTGGCATCGAATCCCAGGCTCTTTTCTTTCATAATGATGTATGTTCAAATACCACCCAAATTATTTATTTACTTCTCTGCTCCCTGCCCCCACCAAAGAAAAAGCAGCAGATCTTAAAAAGCCAAAGAAAACCAGTCAGACACATGTTTTGCACATGAAGAATCACGTCTATAGCAAAATGGAATCCATATGTGTGTTTTGGATGCGAGCATCAGCACTCAGTTTAGCTTTGCCCCCATGCCAGGGTGTGTGTGCGCCGCTGCCGAAAGCTCAGAATTTTCTTGCTAAATCACACACGAAATTTGAACTCGGGGTTGCATGTAGAGTCATATGTTCATAGTTTTCTGTTACTTTTCCCTCCCATGTATAGTATTCTTTGTTTATAACTAAAATCCTCTCAAGATTAAACTTTAAAAAGACTCTGTGATTTAATGGACTTAGGATCAGATTCTAACCTCCTCTGTGAAACAAGCCTGACTGGAGCACTCCATAGCAATACTGGATTGTTTGCAGTTGGGAAGCAGTGACCGCCAGATTTTATTAGAAAAAAAAAAAAAAAAAAAAAATGTTGGGGCTAGTTTTTGCATGCATATAGTATTCAGATGAATGTTAAAAGACTCAGTAACAATAGATGGTGGCATACACAAAGGGTAAAAGAAAAATTATTACCATTCCAGCATAGCACTATAATCTTTTTCAACCATAAGTATGTTAGGAAAAAACTTTGTATAAAGAAATACGTGAACTTGAAGCTATCTTCTGCATATGTCTTGCAGAAAGATCTGGGCAGATGGAAGGTTGTCCTGTATGAATCTGTTTGCAGTTTTAACTTTTATAAAGATAATTGTTTTTTCAGTTCATCTTCCAAGTTTTTGGCTTGTTTATGCTTATACATTAATTTTATTCCTTCCTTTCACATTCCCCCCAAATCAAAACAATCTTGTATGTTCAAGATCAGATCCTTGCTGTTTCTCAGGTACTTCTCTGGTAGTGGAAGCATCTGTGACTTCACTGGCTGCTAGAAGATTTGAAATATCATTTCTAATGGACTCCTAGGAAGCAGCTGCAGTAGCAACCGTATGTCATGCCCTTTCTCTCTCTGGGACCATGCTTAGAACAGAGGGACAACCGGATTAGTTCAATGCTGGTAAAAACTGGTTTGGCTAGAGAACAGTTCTGAAGTTTATTCTATTGTACTCCAGTTTGTTGGATAATTTGAAGATTTTTTTGAAGCACAGTGGTATTCTGCCATCATATCTGAGCTATTTTGAGGTCTTAGGAAATAAGGTTCAGATATTACATATAGAAGGATCCTTCCTGTGTGTGCACAGACCTTAACTGGTTTGGAGGGATTCGTGCTATGGAATATAACAAGTATGAACGTAAGTAATGCCTCAAGAGAAAGGGAAGTGAGGATGGGAGAGATGCCTCTGTAGCATTAATTTTCTTCTGCCTTGTCATCATAGTCTTGCAAGCTGCTTGCTACTGGCACTTCATTATCTGCAACTATTGAAACTTTCTACTAGGGCTAGATGATCAATTATTTTATAAAGAAAATGGGGTGTTTTTCAAAAGCTGTGTTTTATTTTCATTTATAATTATCTCCACATAAGTCTTCAATTTTGAATCTTGAATTGGATACATATGCAGACTGACTAGGATGAAAAAAGCTGTGACAGAAGTCACATGACATTTCCATACCATAATTATTCTCTGAATCGGACTCAGGGACCTTGGGAGTTCCAGAAAACTTGCATAAAGCTGGTTCGAGTTTACCTGCAGGGCTTTGAGCTCAGCTCAGGGTTTTTTTGGTCATGGGTAATCTCCTTCAAAGGTATTGTAACTTTTCGTTAGGTTATCTTTGTAGTAGAGAGAGGTTTCTTTAAACAGTAGAACATAAACGTGACACCATCAGCTGGAGGTTACTTGATGTGAGTGTTTTTGTAATTTGTGCTTGTGTCTTCCCTTGAACGTTCTTGTTAAGTTTTGTGGTGTAACAATCATATTTCTCAGATTCTTAAATGAAGTACATATTTGACTCTCTTGTTGTGTAAAATCCCTATAAAGATTAGATATTTTTGATCACATTAGGAAGGAAATGGTTAAGCTGATTTTACCAAGATGCTGTTGTCTGCAGAAAGTAAATGTATAAAATACAGAGAAATAGCTATCAGGCTACCTGGGTATCTTATCTGTAAAAATGTCATTTAAGAAATTTAGATAGATTTTTTTGTCTTTAAGTTGATCTTTTTAAGATCCTGTCATGTCTCCATAAGAAACTCATGCTGCTTATATTCCTTAGATTTCTGTAATCTATCTTTACAAAAGCAGTTGATCCCACAGAGTTCTTTGAACTGTGCATTTCAGCATTTCAGAAATATGATCGTAAAGAGCATCAGAAAATAAGGCTAAAAGAGATCGGTCTGCGTAGTCTGGGTGACATTAAACTCGGCAAGGAATAAGATACCCTGCCTTCTCCTTGGGGGAGCCTCAGGTAGGAGGCCCTTTCATTTTGATGAGCAGCTACCTTATTTGCAAGAGTGTTGTCCCTTCAGTTTATGTACCAATCCACACGTATTTCTCCAGAAATACAGAAATCCATGCTGGCACAAATGCACATGTGAAACCTGGGTTTTGTATCATCATATAGATGGTAACTGCCATATTGTGAACCACCGGGACCTCGCCGTCAGTTCGCAGAATCCCGTTGTTGCGCCCGCGCAGCCCCGGCGTTGCGGAGCCTACCCGGAGCAGCGCGCGCTGTCGGAGGACTACATCAGCAAATCACTGCCTAATAAAGACAGGCAGCAACAGCAGCAGCAGTGCTGGCCTTCTCCACAGCAGGGTACCACAGATGTTTCAGATAACAAAGTGAGCTTCGCTGACAGAACATGTGTGTAATATATAAAATAATGGGAACCGAAAGAAAAAAAACAGGGCCACTCCAATCCACCCATGTAAAAATATTTTTTATTTATAACTGAGCAGCTGAATACAAATGTTGTTTGGTTACATAGAAGCAAAAAATAGCAGGCTGATGTGGATGAGAGACTTTGCATGGTTTCTAATAAAATAGACTGTGCATTGAAATCTCTTCCTTGTCCCTAGGATAGGTCTAGATCTACAGCTGGAGTGAATCAGTGCAATTTTGTTTCCTAGCAATTATACTTTTTACCTCCTCTGAAGATCCGCCCGTGCCGTGGTTGTGATGCAATCTCCTGGCCCGAGTTCCTGTGTACGCTGGGGAAGACTGGGGAATTTTTGGACGGTACCAGATCTGTCTACTGGTTGCTACATTGGGGAGTTGTGTGGGAATGAGCTTGGACGAACAGGAACCTGCAGTGGCAGCCCCCAACTACCAGGAAAAAAAAAAAGAAAAAAAAAGCAATTCAAACCCTAAGCAATTCTTAAGTAAGAAGAAAGACAGTTTTCCAGGAGCTGGAGGAACTACAGCAGAGAGCCCTGTTTTGGGGATATTGTAGGCTTGCCCTGTAGTGTTTAAAGGGCACAAAGTTGTGTCCCAGCATCATAAAATGGACCCCAGAATTGAGGTGTTCAGGGGTGCTGGAGGTTTTCAGGGTGCCTTCCTGCACCAGACCCGATGCCATGGAAAAGGAGCACGAACCCAAAAGGGTCACTGGGCCTGACATGCACTGCTACCACTCTAGGGCCCCCGTGATTGTGTCTGAGGCCGGCTGGACAAGAGGCTGGGAACAGAACCAGGAGACGAGGACGAGGGACGTGCGCGTGCCCCTGCGGGCCTTGCCGGCCTCGCCTGCGCTCAGGGCTCCTGTCCCACCACCGAAGGGCAGGGCAGGAGCGTGAAACATGACAGGCTGCTCCTGCAGAGTAACAGGCACTGGGATTCAGCAGGATGGACCAGGAAACCCCTGTGGATAGTAACGGTTCCCTTGTAAAATAGGGAGAAGCTTATGTGAGTCCAGATACAAACTGAAAGTAAGGCAGCTCCCAGAGGAATTACTGAGGTAATAAATGTACTTAGTAGGCCAGTGTGTGCCAGAGTGAGACAGAAATGGGCTAAGACCAGAAGAAAATTAGAACCTCAAGTGTAAGCTGAAGAGGAGTGGTCAGATGAGATTCAACTCTTCCCTCGGAGAAGAAGGGATACCCTGGTGGCTGACGTGATTGTCCAGGATTGGCATGGCCAGTGAAGGGAACAGCAGTGTTCTTGAACGTGGAGTGTGGTAGCCAGCTGAAGGAGGATTTGGCTCTCTGACATGCACATGTTTTTGTACAGAGATTTTACTGTTAGGCTAAGCCTTTATGAAGGATCAGGGTCTGTTCAGGTATCAGAATATTATGATATGTGAATCAACTTTGCAAGGTGGCTAAGATCGCTGAGACAGGCCCTTGGACGTGTGGTTTGGCCCTGCACCGTGCTGCTCTGCACGTACTCACGTGTTTCACCACACGCACAACACAGTAGTCTCAATTGTGAGGGGTGGGGGACACATTTATTCACGGTGTGATCAACAGGAAATCAGAGATGGGTGATCTAAAGTAGTCATCCATGAAGCAGAACTATCTCTAAATAGAGCCTAGGCAAATTGCTGTAAAAAGCTTAAGGCTATATGTATATAGTGGTCTCTCTAGCAAGGTCAAGGTTTATATTTTGACTAGTCCATTAAAGCAGAAGTTACCTATTGCATTCCTTAAATGAAGAAAGTAAAATAAATCCTAATTTTTTTTTTTTTTTTTTTTTTACTTTCTAAGCAGTGTCTTATAATTGAGATCCACCTTGAACACTGCAAGGTCACAATTCTAGACGCAGAATGTACTCATCAAGCTGCCCACAAGATACCTTTATTCAGCCAAATTGGAAAACTTGTGTGTAACTCAAAAGATCAGAATAGAGTCCTTATTGAGCAAGGTTAGGAGGGATAGAAACAATCGGCTTATATAGAGTATTTTTACTTCATAGGAATGTGGTTCTGATTGCTGAAAATGTATCCTCTGCATGAAGTACAAGCATAATCCTATGCCTACTTTGCCCTTTGAGTAAAAGTATGCTTAATAGCAATTTCAGTTAAAAAAAAAAATCTATTTAAAGCCTGTTGAGCAGAATATCCACTTCTAGAGGGAACCTATAAGTGAATAATGTTAATGGAGTTCTGTTTAGTAAAGCGCATAGGACAACTAATAGAATCAAGCAACTATAACAGTGGATGATTGAATTACATTTAAGAGAGTATCTAATTTATGACCTTTAAAAACAGTTTTAGAGCTGTCTGCTTGATTTTTTTGGTTTTTGTAAATCTTAGACCTCTTTCATACAAAAGTTTTAGGAATCTCATCTCTCACTTTATATTATGGTCAGAGGACCTTTTGTGCTATTGTACGTCAGTAGTTCCATTAAAATATTTAAGTAGGCTAATTGCTGAAAGAAAAAATTGCTCTCTGGAGAAAATTATTATACCTGTTTATTAGTGTGGGCAGAAGTTCTAAATCTAGGAGTAAATTTTGAACAATAGCAATGAATAATGACCAGGTGTAGGACCTCCAGAGAAAGAGGAATTAATTTCTATAAATACCAATTATGGAATTTTTTTCCCCCAAGCAGGAAAGTTTTTGTTGTTGTTGTTGTTTATTTTTAAGTTTAGTTTAGTAGAAATTTCTGCCCAACTTTCACCAATGACTGGTGTGTTATGTGCTAGAACATGAAATTTTATACTCTATCATTTTTTCCTCCCGTTTAATTTTACTGTATCTGTTTGTTTTATTGCTGTGCAATTCTTTGGTTCAGTGTCATCTTGTGCAAGTGAAACCCCCAAATTAACTACACACTTTATTAAAACTCTTTTATTTTTATGAACTTTAAACATGTCACTCCTGCAGTCATTTGATGCTGTTTTTTGTTTCATTCTTCAGGAAAGTAAAGAGAATTGAGACCCCTTTCATATAGCATTGGGTTTTATATACAGATTCTGTGTATGAATACCATTTTAAAACTCTCTGTTAAGTTTTACATCATTCCTTAAAACATCCTACAGTTTTGTTAGCTTTTGTGCTGCAAGGTTATGCCTACTGTGGTCTCATTCATTCCTCACCTTAAAAGCAGGCAGAGAACAATGGTGCAATAAGCTGCTCCTCCTCTGGATCAGCCAGACGTTATTATTTGATGGTATATGGAGGCTGAAGGCACCAATTCTTGAGGGCTAGAGGTGTGGGAGAGGGGCTGTGAGGGTACCAGAATTGTTTACTTTCTAGCATCCTGGTTGCCAGAGCGCTGGTGTGTCATGCTCTCTTAAATGTGGCTGCTGCCTGCTGGGTGCAATGGAGCTCTCCATGGAGCACCACGTTTCCAGAGAACTACAAATGGAATTGGCTAGTTTAGAATGCACTCATTTGATTTATTTTTTTAAAGATTGATTTAGCAAGAAAGACTGTGACAATGTATAGGTCTTCCTTGGTCACTGGGAAAACGCTGTGTTATAGCTGTGCCTCAGTTACTGTTGAGATAACCTCAAAATTACTATTGCTGCAGAATCAGAGCTGAAAAGGATGGACTGCATGTGTACAGTTATGGAATAAACTGAAAGAAGTCAGTGAGATTTTTGTGGTCAATTGTATTTACAGTTCTGTATTTTATAATGTAAAGTAAAAATTGCATTGTTTTACAGTAAAACTCCATTATAGGTCATCCCTTGTCTTAAGCAGCCCCTTGAAAGTGGCCCCACTTGACTCCCAATGCAACTTACTCTGACCGTTAGTTAAGGACCATTGCTGTTAGGTCTGTAGTGTTTGCAGCTCCATATGGCAGTTGCTTAAGGCTGATTTAAGAGTAAATAAGAACAGTGTTTCAATCATACAAAGGTATGGAACTCAATCTACAAAAGCCAAGAAGTTCAAAGCAGGGAAAGTACGCTGTATTTTGCACCAAAAGTGACAGTATGCAGCACGCTGCTCTTGTGCCTGTTTTTGTCACTCTTCCTGGTTCATTACCATACCTTTTCCAATGTAAAATTGGGGACTTTCTATTGCTGATTTTATTACTGCTCTTCTGAAAATGAAATTACTACACAGTTCCTGTGTGTTCATTAGTTGTGAGAAGGAGAGATTCTGGCGTTGCCCCAGACTGGTTACAATCTGAATACTTTTACAGTGAATGTCTCTGAAGTAGTGAGGAACATTTTTGTATGAGAGAAAATGTCAGGCTAAAGCACCATAAATAATTTATACTTTTCAGCTAATTGTCCTGTGAAAGTTTCCAGTGCTTCCAGTTTCTTCCTACCACCCTTATTTTCAGCTATCATTTATAGAATCTTGACTTAATATTGTTAATTGCATAGTAAACAGAACAATATTGTTTGCCCCAAGACAGATTACCATTTCTCATTACAGAATTCTCAGAGACCACAAATCATTGATACCATCTCCACCAGTTATAATAAAGTTTATCTTCAATCTGATAAAAGCATGTACTGAATAATAACTGTTGCTCTTATTGTAAGTGGTTTAAAAATACTCATTTTTAAAAGCTGGGTAGTTCGCTGAAGCTATCACTCTAGATTTCTAGATCTCACCCCTAGCAAAGAGGGGTGAGAGTTGTGGACATAAATGGTGAGATTTCCAAGCACATCCTTTGTTTGCGGGTGCAGTATGTGTGGTTGCACTTGGCAACTGTGGAACCTCTTACTGTTGGCACACAAAAGCCATCAGGAAAGCAGACAGACCATCACAGTTTTCTTATGTTTATTCATGTTTGTGCTTCAACCTGTTGTGCAGTGTGTGACATATTTGCATCCTTAGCTTATTTATAGAGAACTAAAGTGCATTGAAATGCTTCAAGAAGGCTTATCCTTCAATTCAAATTTCAGAGACCCTCAGCGGTCTGGATGTTTCCGGCTCAGTATCAAGATGGGTTGTTACACCTGCAGAATTGCAAGCCTAAAAACTAAGTCCTGACCAAGAACAGTCTGCAAAAACATTCTCATTTTACTTACCATTTCCTAAATCCTTTCTCTTAACGCTAATAATGCCTGTGCTCAAATAGCTGTTTATCTGTGATCCCTTTCTTGCCTTGGCTTCTTTTAACAAACCGGTTGATAAGGAGGTTGTTCATAGTGTTCAGCTTGGCTAGGTCATGAGTATTTATGCACCCACTCACAGATGAAGAAGAAATCATTTAGTGACCACACAGACTACCAAAAATCATAAAGTCCATACTATGACAGAAACGCATATTTTAAAGCTTTTCAACTCTTCTATCTGTTGAAGGTAGGTGCTCTCTGGGTGTTTAATCTTTTGGCCCTAAACATTCTCATATTGAACTATGACAGAAGCATTTTCATCATTGCATGAATGTCGTTTAGAGCTACATTGGCCTGAATGTTATCAGTCATAACTCAGCTTTGCATTTGACTGAATGTTTTTGTTGAGAAGAGGGTCAGCCATGAAGTTGAGCTCTAAATACAAGTTTTTTCAAAGTCTAGTTTGCTCTTCTAGTTTAGTGAGAAGTTTAAAAATTTGGAGCTAGTTTTAAAGTTCAAAGACTTTACAGAACAACTGAAAATAATGTGCAAGTCCATCAGCATTTGGACCTGGGTGCATGAAGTTGTGGCTGAATCAGGTTCTAATGTAATTCTGTGGGGAAACAAGGATTGGGCAGGATTCTTTCAGAGTTGAACCCCAAACTCATTAAAATGTTACAATAAAGTAATTAATGTATATGGCCACTAGACACTCTTAAAAAGTAAATTTCACAGCTGTAAGAAATTAGTCTTGTTTAAAAATAACAAGTCTCAAGTACAAATTACAAAGAGCCTGTAAAATTTCAAACTTGGTTTTAAGGCACATCCATTTTTTTTTACTAGATCATTTACTTTAGCACTGTTCTTCACAAACTGAATTCCTTTGGTGTCTTTTGCCTCTGAAGTTTTAGTCAGACACCAGTGTGAAACTGGGAGGTTGGGAAGCTAGTTTGCATTTACAAGGAACCCAGTGACCATGTTTTGAATACAGAAGCCTGATCCTGGATTCTTGAGCAGTCTCACCAGTCAGAGTTTACAAACATGGACCTAACTATAATGCAAGAATAGACTTTGCCTAACTAATGTACATTAATGTACATGGGCCAGCAGTATATTTGAAAACAAAATTGAAATACAGGAATCTGTGATAGCTACTTGGTGAACCAACTTCATGCAGGGATCTTAAGTTGTGGAATAAAGAGTTTCAGGCAGAATATGTTTCAGTTGAATCCTATTGGAGATCCATTTCCAAATTTATGCTATGTGCCTAACGATTAAAAGCTTCTGAATATGACCCCTGTCATGTTTTTTTAATGCTACTTTTAAAAATATAATTCTAAATAAAATTTGTGATATGAATCAGACAGTAGCAGGCTGGAACATTCCAAGGACTGCCTAAAAATTAACCCTCTCAAACTTCATTAGTTTTTTCAGAAAGAAGCTGCCAGGGGATGAACTGGATTTATCCACTCTGTCTTGCTAAGTGCTGGGTGTCTTCTGTTTTCCAGTTAACTCAGGATTGTTCATCTTTTCCTGGGAACTCCTTTTCCATACTTTGCTTTTCTTTCTTTGAGCTTAAGCAGAAGACATTTGGCTTCACTTACACTTGTTCTTCTTTCTTTTTTCCTTCTTTGCCATAAGTAATTTTTAAGATTTCTGAACACTGAAGAACAATCAAAAAACTCTTAGAAATAGCAGCAGAGATAGCAGCAGTCATAGGCAAGAAATGCACTTAGTAATTGTGGCTCCCATTTTGCTCAGTGGCACTGTCTGCCTGGGTGAATAATGTGCTTCAACTGTGCGCTGGAAAAGAGACCAGAAGAACACAGCTGACAGGATATAAGAATTCTGCAGCACTGACATGTTTTCTTAAAGTAATGTCTACCATGTTTTGGTAACTTTATATTATTTATATATATATGTGTGTGTGTGTGTGTGTATCTCTTTTTTTTTTTTCCTCAATATTTGCATTAGATATAACTTGTAACTTGCCTAAAAATGAGCTAATCAACAAGAATTCCATTTTCCATTTCTGTAAAGGTACTTTAAGGAAAAAAAAAAAAATCATTGGGTAGGTGAACGAACAATTCATAGTGAGTCCTTTTTGGAGGTTTTCTTTTCTTCAGAATGTGCAAAGTATTTATTCAGTGATTATTTACAGAATTCTTCAGTGAATAATACATTTAAAAAATCTGTATTCTTAGAGTTTTTGTTTAGATTATTTATAAATTTATAGTCGTAGCTGGTTACCGAAATCGTGTTATTTTTTCTGTTCTCTGATTGTATGAGTTATGTAATTACTTGATTCAATACACAATGTAAATTGTGAGCATTACAGCTGAACATACATCTCAGAATTTTTGTTTGGTTGCTCAGTTACATAAATTAGCCAGTTAGAAAAGCGAGAGGACATACCACATGATGTACTTAAGCAGCTAATACTTGAAAAATTTGAGACTATATAGTCAAAAGTATACATTTTGACCACTGTGGCTAGATTGTATAAATTGAGTGGTTTATTTCTATTCTGTGATTAATGGTTGATGCTATTGCATCTACAGAATGAATGTCAAATTCAAGCTTCAACTTGAAATTTGCAGTCAATGAATATTTAAGGATTCATTCTAGATGTTGACTGTGAAAACGTGCTAATATTGGTACAGCACATATGCTCCAAATTTTGCAGACAGACAAAAACAGAAAGTAGTTATGTGTTCCTAATGCTGTTAACTCAATTTTACTTTGAATTTGAATGTTTTCAACTGTTTATACATCTGTCATTTTTATCTTTTTTTTTTTGCAGATGGGGAAACTGAGGCAAAGAGATTAAAGGCTATCTCCAGAGTCACGGAGGGTGTTGGTGTCCTTTCCATAGGCATGTGCACAGACTACTAGATTTCTCTGCTCTGACTGCAGCAGGTAAGAAAGATGTGATTAATTCTTTATTTGATTTAAAATTTCCCAGAAAGGTGAGAGACTCCCAAACATGTGAATATAGGGTCTCTAATTCAGAGGAATTAGTTAAAATCATGTGAAACTGATTTTTCCCTGTCATAGACTTAAAAAAAATACTGGATGGAATGGTGTGTGTCAACTAATAGCTGAAAAGTGCTTGTGCATTATACAAACACCCTTTTCCCTGACTGTAGTTATAGTGATAGCATCCTGGGATGAAACCTTTTTTTCCCCCTCAAATAATGCGTCTTGAAGCAAGGACACCAAATAGCTGTGACTTCAGGTGATTTTTTTTTTTTTTTTTAACTGAAACACTATAGCAGCAAAGGAAAATATGTATGTGGAAATAGTATGAACTATATTTATTCTGCAGTTACTTCAGTTCTTGCAACTTACCCATTTAGCTGGCTTCCTAGTACAGTTACCGTTGTAGCTCCAGTTTCCTAGAAAGCTTTTTGATATGTGAGCTAGACAGTTTAAAGCAGTGTTCTGAAGTTGCAGTTGCCCCGGGGATTGCATTGAAGACATACACAGAGATTTCACTCCATCACACTTGAAGAGAACCTTGGAGCATAGAAAGAATGTTGCATGAGTAGGGTATAATAGGATTTTATCTGATGAAAGTGGACCTCTAAGAAAGGAATGAAAAGGATACTTCCTTTTCATAATGGTATAATTCTATGACTGGGAAAGGTTACCATTTCACTGTCTTGGTCTTGCATCCTATCGCCCTTTCCTGTGATATGAATTGCCTTTCTCTTAGGGAAAAGGAGAACTGAATCTGCTCATGAATTTATCTGTATTCATCGAGGAAATATCATCTAAAGTGTGTGCCACATCTGTGCCTGGTGCAGGAATTGTACCAGGGATTTCAGTCAAAATCTACTCTTGAGAGACTATTTACTTTTCCCCTGCCGCATGGACTTGAAGATGGACAAATTGTAGACCAGTAAAGAGTAGAGGCCTTGTTGCCCTTTGAAGAGTTTCTTTTCTGCCTCTTCACCTTCTGTCAGGAGTAACAGTTTGGCTG